>OZ038483.1:137111987-137141987 GCA_964036315.1 Acanthosepion esculentum | reverse complement strand
CACTTCCATTTCCAGATATGAAGTGTTGCACGAGAATGTCTGCTTTGTGCATTGCTGTTAGATCATAAAGTTTGGTCATTACGGCACTTCGACGTGCTGTCATTGTTAGCAAGGTTGTTTCGCTTGATCAATTACGGCTGAATAGTGAGTTCGATCCTCACTGGGTGCTCCATAATTGCAGCCTTGTGCTACATCTAAGTTACGCTTAGAAAATCACCATAAAGTCTGAGTATTATAAAAACGTTCGCTCCTTCATTCTTATAGGATTGTTGCCGGGCCGTACTGACTTTTACCATTTATTGGAAATAAATCGTAATAAAACACTGACGACGATTTCTGGGCGGTCTTTTTGGCGTGAAGCTAAGAAATAGGAATTTAGGTAAAAATGGCAACGGTAAAAATGGCAAAAGTGGATAAATAGGGAAAAATGGCAACGGTAAAAAAAAACAACAACAAAAAACAATAAAACATTAATTATTTCAGAGGTTATCAGACAACGACAGTAAAATTTAAAATCTTGTCTGATGCGTTTTCAATCTTTTAATACGCAAGTCTGAAGTCTCTGAGAGGCGTCATATAGACATTTAGCAAATAGGTGTGAACAGAAATTCAAAAAGTTTGCTGAGGGAATAGGCTAAGTGAACTCTAGAATATTTACGTCGTTTACCATAATTTACCAATAAAATAATTAAATAAGACTCTGAGAGTCAATACGAAATCTGTAAATGGGATTCCTAACTTTCGCCTTTGCGATTTTTCCGATTCCGATTAATCGTCCCAACACTAATATATATATATATATATATATATATATATATATATATATATATATATACACTAATACACTTATATATATATATATATATATATATATATATATATATATATATATATATATACATAACACTTATTTTTGTCATCCACAGACAGACTCCGACTGAATTTGCGTCAGTCCGAACTTCTCCCACTAAGCCATCAGCGTACAGTACGGGATGAAGGTGAATTTTAGCGTGTTTATTTTTAGATTCAGATAAACACACAGTGACTGACAGTGACTCAATTCTGTCGAAGATATAAGGTATATATATAACACAATATAAGGTATATATTTGTTACATTCACGTAAGCTCAAATAACCTTGGGAAAGGCATGAATCCATCTTTTCCGTTGGTTTAACAACAGGGTCCAATAGCATTGGTTGGCAATTAGTCTACCACAGAGAGAAATGACAGCCTACTGCGGGAAAATCTTAAGTCATAAATCGAAAGAAACATGATCGCTCAAGCGTGTATCACGTAATGACACTTAACTGACTGAGGTTGGTAAGCTTCATCAGCTGAAGGCTCTGTATAGCTCTTCAATTTTCATTATAAAAAGTATTACATACTTTCTATCACTGATGAAGGTAAAAAGAGAATTATTTTTAATATCAGAAGCTTTTTCTCGAACTTCCATCGTGCGCTGACTTCAAAACATCAAAACTATTTTTCTTCACATATACACGAACTCCCACTTGTTGTCTTAAAATTTTCAGCTTAAACTCGATTCATACACGAGACGATACGCCTTCTCCCGTTCGGACTGTCTCAAATATCTAATTCTTTATCTCTTTCTCTTCCTTATCGACTCTCGTAGAAGTTGACCTGAATGTTGTCACCGTTGTGATTGTCCTTCTTTATGCCTTTGTCTGAGTCAGCCACCAGAGTCGGGTGCAATCAGTACAGTTGTCTTTCTGAATGTCTGTAAAGGAAAGTTCTCGCTTCGCTTTCTTTTCTATCTGTTTTGAATCAGATTTTCTAAGCAAAGAAGGAGAAAAGGTTTTTTTTTTAGGGGTAGGGGTGAAAAGCAATGTTATAAGGACCACCCAACCAGTCCAAGACTGTCATTTCATTGTTGCTTCTCCTCCTCCTCTTCCTTCTGTTTCTCATTTGTGCGTGGGTGGGGGTGGTGCAGATAAACATGGGCGGAATAACAAGTCCGTAACCTAACACAGATATCAGCTGAATTTTTGAGTTGAAGGGTTTTATCATGTGATCTATGGAACGAGGAAATTATGGTAAATCATAAAGATTTCTTGCGTATAATACGCGCATTGTATACATTGATGAGTATTTCCTAATAAATAGCCTCGAGAGTTAAAGTGTTGTTTAGTTAATTTGATAACGAAATAATCGAGAGTTCAATCCCTGGGCTGGGTAGTATTGATAGACTCGGTGGAAACAGAACTAGCAATAGCTGAGTAATTAAACAAGACGGGATATCACCTGACATAGACAGCGAAATTAGATCAGTCTACCCCGGGTAGATTAAATAAAGGGTTCAGTTCGACATTTACTGAATATTACTGGGATTAGGAGACATCTAAAGAAAGCCGGAAGTCACAATAATTGAAACACCGAGACAAAATAAAAAAAACGTCGCCATTTTTACAACTGAAAATAATATAAATTTTATATTAATATTATTATTAGTAAAAAGAGATATGATGTGCCTACCCCTGACTCATCAGTTAAGCCCACCTACAAATCTGCATTAACAGGGGTAAGGGATAAGGAAATTGAACTGAATCGGCTGGGTTAGGGGCCGTTTCAACCAACACTTCAAATTGCTATAAAACCAAAACATTAACAAAAAATTCGAGTCATGTTCTTAAATAGCTTCATCAGATCGAGAATTTCATGTGGATGTCATACATGATACCAAATTTGTTAAAAAATATGAAAACTGTCATCTCTATAAAACCGCTTTCTCAAATCAATGCTTAAAAAATGTTTCGAGTGAATATATATACGTATATTTGTGTATTTAGACGGCAAATTATCTTTTAGGCATGTCTGATTGAATAAATTACAAACATTATGTTGTTCATGATGACGGTAGTCTTTGAGTATAGAATCCAGAGGTTGGCAGTGAATATTTCGAAGACAGTAGGGAAGCGTAGTTCCGGTTAGCAGTGGATATCTCGTTTCAGTAGCAGAGCGTAGTTCTTTCTTCTGCTCTGGTCATCTTTGGTTCTGACAGGTTCGCATTGGGCATTCGTAGAGAGTAACCAAAATGGCCGCCTTTATACAAGACAGATTGAATATTTTACGCCTCCTGATTTGTTAACCTTCATTTGGGGGAACTATAAAGTGAGTCCAGTCATTTGGCTTTGCTCACTAGTACATAAATACACAAAAATTGTAACACATTATGCCTGCTAATTTTTAACAAAATCCGTTAATACTCACGAATAACCTTCCATGTATTGATGTTAAAGGATGAGAGAAATGTGCTATAGCTGTTTACATTTCTTTCATTTTCATTTCCCAAATACTTTCGATCTTTTTCCATGATCATCTTCATGGGTGCAAGTAATACTTCAGGGATGCAAATAATATATATATATATATATATATATATATATATATATATATATATATAGTCATATTTAGTACTTGATAAAGCGATAGAACTGAAACTCGCAGTCATCATGCAAAGTTCGTACCTATGTCCTCACTGACATTTTATTTTTACTAATTATTTACCCGATACAAGGCCCAAGAGCCACTCAATATAGAGAGTTAATGTGTGAGATTTTTCATGAAAATAAAAGGAAGAAGTAAGAAGTAGAAATTATGAGAATATGGAGGAAAGGAATGGTTGACCTTAGATTTGAAAAGTTTAAGTTTGTAATCATCAGGGAAGTAACTTCTTGGGAGTCTGTTCCGCAAAACAGCTTTTCTCGAGGAGAATATGTCTGAAGGGTAGCGCCTTCTTAGTCGTAGAATATGAAAAGAATGTGGATGATTCGTCTGGATGTACGTGACATCACTGGTCTGTGAAGGTCTGAACTGGTGGAACTGTCTACTATTCCCTACAAATTTCGCAATATTTATATATATATATATATATATATATATATATATATATATATATATATATATATATTGTGTGTGTGTGTGTATTTAGGCAGCATTTTTTTTCATTCATACATGTTTCATTAAAAAATTTATACCAACGGCTTTCCATACTTAATACATCTCGAATTCACTCTCGCGTGGTCATGTGTGACGTCATGAGCTGCGGTGCAATTTTTGCTTCCAGCGTCTTATATGCACGAGTTTATCGTTGCTTGGACATCATCCATGTAAACAAAAACAGACTATCATTAATTTCTCGTCCGTGTATTGTTCAATATATTGTAATGTAATTGTCATCTTTGATAATGGCTTATGTAAGCCGAAAGCTTAGATAGGATTAAAAAATATGTATCAATATTGTGATTTTCTTTCTTCGTTTAATGATAATGTTATTAAGCTTATCAGACGATATGAAAAGAATTTACATAAAATAAATAGACAAAACTTGTCTATATTATTTAATGAAACATGTATATATATATATATATATATATATATATATATATATATATATATATATATATAGTTTATGAAAAACTAGGTAATCCGTATGGGTAGACCCAAGGAGGATAAAATCCAGAGAGCTCAATGTAAATCCAGAGCTAATAATTTAAATAAAAACAGACCACTTTAAGGTTCCATGTAATAAATTATTTCACCACAGCCCTTTTAAAGGACTGCGGATCATCAGACTTTACTTCCAAAGGTTGAAACGAAAAATGAAAAGAAATTTACACACTTTTGACGGGCAGTATTAAGCATATGTAAATTAATGAAGTTAGGAAGTGAGGGGAGAAAGACATGATTGAGTTAGATGTAATTTAATATTTCTATTCTTTCATACTTAATATTACTTGAGGAGGTCCAGACATTGACACATTTAATCGGTTAACTTAACGGAAGTTATATGTTGATATAGAAGGGGGAGAAGAGAAAAAACCCTAAAAAGTAGAAATATTAAATTACATCTAACTCAATCATGTCTCTCCCCACTCACTTCCTCACTTCATTAATTTACATATGCTTAATACTGCCCGTCAAAAGTGTGTAAATTTCTTTTCATTTTTCGTTTCTACCTTTGGAAGTAAAGTCTGATGATACGCAGTCCTTTAAAAGGGCTGTGGTGAAATAATTTATTACATGGAACCTTAAGGTGGTCTGTTTTTATTTAAATATATACATATATATATATATATATATATATATATATATAGAGAGAGAGAGAGAGAGAGAGAGAGAGAGAGAACGTTCGATTATCTATTGTTCCTTGGTCAATCATTGAATTATCGCCACAGCTATAAAAATGACACTTTGTGCAACGATATATAAGTCTACTCAAATCTCCGCCTCTTTCCACAATATTCTTCCCGAACCTACTCTGATTTTTGTTGGGGATTTATAACTCCGAGTAAATAATTATAAAATTACTAACATTTATATATATAAAATAGTTCTAAAAATGAGAAACAGCAAGATGTGGAAACAACAAAACAAGTCTTATTTATTATCTGGTTGTTATGTGATGTTGGAGAAATGAGGAACAGTAACACTGATTAAAATTGTGACGTTGGGGGCCAAATGTCAATCAAATATGAATCGGAATCCAATAGAAGGGTAAGATAAAGAATAAGTAAAATGTATACTGTCTTTCTAGCATTTTTTAAAATTACAGATGTGTGTAATGAGTGTCTAGATAATTTAATTGAAAAATACAAGTGTCTGGGGTTTTCTTACCCTGAATTTTTGACGACTCTTACTATTATGGACAGAAAAGAAAAAAGAACCAAAATTCCCGTTAACCATCAAACCGTATTTGTTGTGGCCAGTTTAGGGGCCAGAAAAGAAAGACACGGAAAACGAAGGTAGGTTGAACAAGTGTATTGAAATAACAGATATATACAAATCATTTATTTCGAACTTGTTCCACGTGCCATGCCTTTTCTGGATATCTCAGTTTCAGTTATTTCCTTTTAGTAACTCAACTCTCTCTGCTATGGCCAGGTATTGAACTCGCAACTCTTTGGGTCAAATCATTGGATTACTTCAACCAACGACTTTATCCACTGGGCCATGTGGACATAAAATTCTATCTTTTTTTTGTGGACACGACAAAGTGACAGTATAATTATTTTTTATTTATGTATTTCTTTATGGACACGACAAAGTGACAGTATAATTATTTTTTATTTATGTATTTCTTTATGGACACGACAAAGTGACAGTATAATTATTTTTTATTTATGTATTTCTTTATGGACACGACAAAGTGACAGTATAATTATTTTTTATTTATGTATTTCTTTATGGACACGACAAAGTGACAGTATAATATTTTTTTCATTTATGTATTTCTTTATGGAAACGACAAAGTGACAGTATAATTATTTTTTTATTTATGTATTTCTTTATGGAAACGACTAAGTGACAGTATAATATTTTTTTCATTTATATATTTCTTTATGGAAACGACAAAGTGACAGTATAATTATTTTTTTATTTATGTATTTCTTTATGGACACGACAAAGTGACAGTATAATATTTTTTTCATTTATGTATTTCTTTATGGAAACGACAAAGTGACAGTATAATTATTTTTTTATTTATGTATTTCTTTATGGACACGACAAAGTGACAGTATAATATTTTTTTCATTTATGTATTTCTTTATGGAAACGACAAAGTGACAGTATAATTATTTTTTTATTTATGTATTTCTTTATGGACACGACAAAGTGACAGTATAATATTTTTTTCATTTATATATTTCTTTATGGAAACGACAAAGTGACAGCATAAGAATTTTTTATTTATGTATTTCTTTATGGACACGACAATGTGACAGTATAATTATTTTTTATTCATGTATTTCTTTATGGACACGACAAAGTGACAGAATAATTATTATTTTATTTATGTATTTTTTATAGACACGACAAAGTCACAGTATAATTAATTTTTTTATTTATGTATTTCTTTATGGTCACGACAAAGTGACAGTATAATTATTTTTTATTTTTGTATTTCTTTATGGACACGACAAAGTGACAGCATAATTATTTTTTAATTATGTATTTCTTTATGGACACGAGAAAGGGACAGTACAATTATTTTTTATGTATTTCTTGATGGACACGACAAAGTGACAATATAATTATTTTTTTTATTTATTTCTTTATGGAAACTACAAAGTGACAGTTGAATTATTTTTTTTATTTATGTATTTCTTTATGGACTCGACAAAGTGACAGTGTAATTATTTTTTTATTCATGTATTTCTTTATGGACTCGACATGTTCATCGTCACCGTTCGCCTTCGATTTCATCATTTCTTTGCGAAACTCTTTAGAGCCGTTTCCAGTTTCTGTTTCTGTGATCTTTATCGCTGTATTCAGTCGTTCGAATGCTGCAGGATTCTTTATCTTTTCTTTTTCATTCTTTACGATTGTTATTTTATTATTTCAAGAAAATATTACGATGAGCTGATATATATTTAAGCGCTATGAACAAAAAAGTGGTATCTGTCATAATTTGCTCTGAGATTCACAAGAAGACCCTTCTGAGCAAGATTGAAGTAAACATTCAAATGATAACAAAGGGTGCTAAATATTCTGGTTCGGGGTTTCTTTTTATATTCTACATTAATATTTTCTTAAATCTCTCATTACACATACGCAAATTTTCGTTAAAAATTAAAACATCTTTTTTTGTATAGCATTTATGAAATAAAAATGAGTAATATATATATATATATATATATATATATATATATATATATATATATATTAGGCACCTCCAAAAACTCCCCAAACTTGATAAAAAAAAGTTTTATTGTCAAAATATGTATGTTATTAAGAGGAAAGAACAAAGTATTTTTTAATTATTTTATTAAATATTTTAAATCTTTCTAGGACACTCGAAATTTGTGGTTAAATAAATTGTTTTTCTTCCGTCATCGGGTGAGCCAATAATTAACTGAGCACCTTTTTATCCGGTAAAAAATACATTGTTTTGGAAATTCTTGAAAAAAATCAAACAATTGTTGGATTTTAATTAAATTGTCATGACTTATTGAGTAATGTATGAAATTATTTTTTAAATGTTTTTCTTTAGAAAATATTGGGGAAAAAATTTACACCTGTTACCCCCACCTATTTAATTTTGTGAAATATCGAGAAATTAAAATTCCACCTTCTTCATATTTATATTAGTTAAAAGCAGGAGTCCTAGGAGAAGTTAAATCATCAATTTGCTTTTGTCAAACAGAAACAACATTTTACCGAAAATCTGCTTTTAATTGTAAAATAAAAACGCAATAAAAGTATTATATTATTTAGTTAGATTTATTAACGACACTATTATATTAAGAAAAAAAGGTTTTCTGTGAATAATGGATTTTTAAAAGAATTTTTTTTATTAATTTTAATATTTTATTAGAATAAGTTTTAAATCTTTTAAAATTCTCTAACCTTTTAAATAATATTATTGTTAAATGAAAACTCTATTTACTAATCATGAATGGAAAAGCTCAATACAAACCATCAAACACCAATATTTTCAAAAGAATTTTAGAATTTTTTGTATATGAAACACTAGCTGATTTTCCTAGATATGGATGCCAATACACGACATTATCAGAAAATAAGAGCAGTAACTATAGTAAATCCAAAGGCACAAAGTATTTAATATTCAATAAAACATTAGATTACGAAAAATATTTTCTTACGTTTTTAAAATTATATATAAAAGGTGCTCACGTTATATTCAATTATTTTTTAAGGCTAAAACCTCCATAAATCAATATGTATCGTGTTTTCTGTGATGGTACCTAATATATATATATATATATATATATATATATATATTAGGTACCACCATATATATATACTTGCTAATACCCATGGGAAAGGTATTAATCCTCTTCTTCTCCCTCAAGCTACGGGTAAAATAGCAGGACAGACTGGTTTCTATAGCCTTGGATGGCAACTGGCTAGGAGAAGGACAACTCTGAATTCAAAACCTGCGAAGGGTCGTTTGGGGACGTTGTGGTACGTAGTGCACCAGCTCTCTGTATTCGACCCTTCAAAAAGTGTGGTTGGTTCTGCACAACACTTTCACCACTCTAATCAAATCATATGTGCTGGTGTCTGGCTGTCGGTTCTTAGGAACTGAGTTACTTGACACTCATACGTCGAAAAAACGACTAGAGAGTCCAGCAGATAGATAGATAGATAGATAGATATAACTGAAATTCAATACCACATTTGTATGGCCATTTCACCCCTTTTCTTTGGTGTTGACAAAACTCGGAAGATTAAACTCTTACGGGTAGAAATGGTCATACAAATGGGGTATTGAATTTCAGTTATATGTAAATTATTTATATATACTCTGTAATAAATACATTGAGATCTCTTTGTGGTTCAGTTTTAATATTTCGTATTATTAGGATTCATTTGGATTACTTACCCACGGATTTTTACCTGTATATATTTATATATATATATATATATATATATATATATATATATATATATGCTGAAAATTTATTTCGGTTGAGCTCTCTAGGGAGGATGTGTGGGTTTGTAAACAGTGACTATTACGGCTAATAATGCAAGACTCTTCGGTAAATCGAATCGAGTTCTCTCACTGTGTGTTTATCTAAATATAAATACGCTTAAATTCACCTTCTTCTCTACCGTGCGCCAACGGCTTCAGGGTAAAATTTCCGACTGACGCGAATTCAGCCGGTTTTCGATTCTAGCCAGAGGCAACTGGACGTCTAGCCACACTGATGAGCTGTGATACAGCGAAACAGTCTGTCTGTGGATGACTATATATATATATATATATATATATATAGTAATTCATCGAACCAGAATAATCTTCAACAGATTTGGGACTCGTCAGCAGTGCGCATCCACTACCGAGAATCGAACCCGGACCACTTCGATACAACGCAAACGTCATACCAACTGTACCACGGTGACGAAGAAGACACAAACTAGACTCGATATAGCGCCAGCTCCTCACTCAGTTCCGCAGTGATACTCATCCAATTATGCGGATAACCTCGGAACAGTGCCCCACGAGTCACGCCTTCTTTTTGACCCTTAGTATTCTGGGCTCGATGAATTACTATATATGATTACTATAATCGCAAAAAATTTCGTTACGCGCACACACACACACACACACACACACACACACACACACACACACACACACATATATATATATATATATATATATATATATATATTCTCGTCTATTCAATAAATTCGGAAATCACATAATAACTTTTCAGTCTGACTCGCATTTCACAAATATTTATGACATTTCTATCAGAATTTTCACCAATCATTCATCTTATAAATGACACAAACATTTTGTAGGAAAGCGCTGTGTCATATGAGACAATTTCTCTCGACAGAATCCATCTTGAATATTTATAAATCTGCCATTTGTCCGTGCATTGAAGGCCCTTGGCCTCATGAGTTTTGTGTCATACCCGAATTCAATCATGGAAAAAACTGGACCCATGTTCTCATCGGAGAACGTCACATGTTAGCAGTCCTCCATGATCCAATTAGCGCTGTCATGAGCCCAGGCGATGCGTGGTGTTCGGTGTCGTGGTATCAAAATGAATCCATCTTACGTATTTATAAATCTTCCATTCACCCATGCACTGAATATGGCTGCCATATCTAGTTTGGTACTCATGCTATATATCTTGATATTCTCGCTTTACTTGGGGTGAATGCCCAACAGCCACTCATTGTAGCGTGTTAATGAGTGAGATTGTAGTAAGAGAAAGGTGGAAGGGGGATATGTAGGAGAGATATCCATTGACCCTAGACTTAAAGAGGTTCTTGTAGTGTTTGAGGAAGCAACCCCTCGGGAGTCAGTTCCACAAAGTAACAGTTCTGGAGAAGTGAAAACGAGTGAAACGTTCTAGCTGTGAAGGTTTGAACTGGTGAATTAGCAATACAGTAGTGAGAGAATAGAGTCTATTAGAGTTTAGGGAGTTGCAAAGTGGAAATTAATCCATCAAACACAAAATCACGTAATCGATTTTCAATGCCCTACCTAGCAATTATTTGACTGAAATTTAGAAAGAAATGAATTTCGGAAAATTGAATTTAAATTCAGCAAACAATTACTACGGCGAAAGATATAGACTCTAAAACCTCTTAATCTTCACTTCTATTTTCTAACCATTGAACTAAACCTACTATGAAAATGGAGGTTTACTCGTGGGAAAGCCGAATTGATGAATCCGTTTGGTTGGCTGTTTAGCTGATTAACTTACCTGTAGAGAAATGAGTTGGGAAGGCGAAATGTCACAACCTCCAACCGTGTGAATAAAGGATACGAATAGTCGCAAAGTTTCTTTCGTTCTTTTTTATTTTCTTGCTGCTCTGATTGATTAATGGAAAAAGAAAATATGGTGGCTTTATTTGATTTATTTTAGGATTCTGCAATGATGAAGAAGAAAAAAGTGGTAGAAAAATGCACGGGAATGAAACTGAAAAGAAAGAAAGAAAGAAAGAAAGAAAGAAAGAAAGAAAGAAAGAAAGAAAGAAAGAAAGAAAAGGGGTGTTCAAAAAATGAAAGGGAATAAAACTAAAAAGAAAGAAAGAAAAGAAAAGAGAAAGAAGAAGGAAAAATGCCAGTTGCAGCAGGGTTCCAGACAGACCGGAAATAAGGATAGACACCCTGTGATCGTCGGGAAGTTTTTCATTCGCCTGTTGACTTAAGTTGGTAAACATGAGAGGTGCCATATTTTTTACGACGTTTTACGACTTGGGGCCGGCCACGGTTTCATCGTCTTGTGGGGGCGTTGTACATCGAGGATGGGTGTTTGTTTTAAGTGGGCTATAGTGAAAGTCAGTAGAAAGATGCGTCGTCAGTCAAAAGTTATTATAAAATGGGTCTGGTTGAATAAGCATGTGTGTACGCGCATGGATTTATGAGTGTGTTCATCTCTGTGGGTGTAGGTGTTACTTCCAATTATGTGTTTGTGCTGTGAAGACAGAGAAGATGTGTGTATATGTATAAATTAATTGGCGGGAATTTATGTATGAATGCGTTAGTTCCCATCTTTAAGCTGGCGTGGGGCCACAAATAGTGGACGCCCAGTTAGGACGAATTCGTTCAAAACACAATAGTCAACAAGATTAGCATTTAAATGCAACGTGAATCGTCATCTTCTGTCGCCCGTTCTTTTATTGTCCTTTCTCAATTTCTTTCACGTTCAGTAACTTCTTCCATCTGAGTGGCTTTATCGTCTTGTATATTCTATCACAAAACCATAATCCCTATTTAGTAATCTTAATCAAAAGGTCGAATAACTGCCGAGTTAGGATTGGATTTACAGCAAGTTAAGAAATCCTGACCTGGCCAATCTCCGTTAGATCCAATGGATATACGGTTCATACTGCCCATTGATCTAATGTCCGGGATTAAAAACGGCTAAAAGAATTATTTATTATCTGTGAATTATATGACTTCTAGAAAAAAATAACGGAATAGTTTCCTGTTGCGTTCTCCACAATTTGGAACTCAGTGTTTATTTACTTTCTCTTAAACTGGTTATCAATCAAGTCTAGATAACGTATTCTAGTCTGTTATTTAACCCATAACAAATGGGGAGAAGCGATGGATTTACAGCTTTTCCATGGACATTCGTACGAAAGTAAACACATCTACTACAGGCGGGACTTAGTTTCAATCACCTACCCATCGTCGTAACGTAGCTTTCCTCTGCCTTTCCTATATATATTTTCCTAATAAATGTGATTTTTCGTTGGTACCCCGACTTCACAAATTTAACCGCAGTACTTGATTGGCAGCTAGGTCTCATAAATTTACTGTGTAAATTGCTAGTTGTAAACGTAAGTTCTATGTAAATAATTTCTTCTCGCGCACTTCTCGACTTTTAAAAGCTTTTAAGGGAGGAGGTTATTTAAGCCTTCTTGATTTCCTGCCAGCTACGATCTTCAGAAATTGAAAACTTCAATCGTCATCTTTTGTCTTTTTGAAACATATTCTTTTATTGTCTTTTATTCCCAATAACGTTTTCTGTTTCTTTCGCTCTAATTATTCCCCTTGCGTCTTAGTGCCTATATCGCCTTACTTGGGGTGAAATGATTAAATAAAACGATTCTGTTGCCTGTGCTAACATTATCATCAGCGAACTGAGTTCAAATTCACCAATATTAGAGACACCCTGAATTCTCCAAAAACAGTTCCTCTAAATCCTTTACTGGCTAACAATAAATCCTGATCTATGAAATAAATTCAAATTCAATAAGACGTGTTGAAGTGATCATTCGATTACCATTTGATTATTCTCAAGATTTTGTATCAACTATTTAGATTTATTCCTCCCTCACTCGATGATCTTGGATTGAGGAATCGGAGACCCAAGTTCGAATTCCAATCGAATCCATTCACTTACGTGGCAAAGGTACCAATCCTCTTCTTCTCTCCCCACCAGCCTTGGGTAAATAACAAGACAGACTGGGTTCTATAGCCTTGGGTGGCAACCGGTCTAGGTGAAAGTAACTCTTAATTGAAAACTGTATGTAACACTTACGTGGCA
Organism: Acanthosepion esculentum; assembly: GCA_964036315.1. Classification (NCBI taxonomy): domain Eukaryota; kingdom Metazoa; phylum Mollusca; class Cephalopoda; order Sepiida; family Sepiidae; genus Acanthosepion; species Acanthosepion esculentum. The sequence continues at coordinate 137,128,480 of OZ038483.1, read as the reverse complement.
TATTTATTTTTGGAAATTTTCAAAACATATCATAATCATTAGTATTTTAACCTGAAAATTTTATATTTTTTCCATAGTAAATGCATATATCTTTCATTTTTCAATATTTTTTATTAAATTTCTGTATCTAATTAAATCGTCAATTTTTTAGCAAAAACTCAAAAATTTACTTTTAAGACCTTCAAAATAAACATGAAAAAAATCAAAATATTAAAAAAAAATATAATAGTGGCAAACATTGAAATATGCGTTTTTACTATCTGCTTACATAATGAAATTTATCTCTTTATAACCGCCCATTTTTTAACATGACAGTAATACTTGGCAAATAAAGTAGTTACACATCTTCCATTTTTAAATTTTAGAACATTTTTAATTAATCAGTAAATATAAAAAACAATTTTCAATTACTTTGGTTAAACTGAAGAATGGTTTACCTCACTAATCGAGTATTATGTACACACTAATCGAATTTTGGTATATAAAACTTTAGCGCACTAATTGAAAATGTATTAATCGAGTGATGCCTCTAGGGTCTTTTTAATATCCACGACAATACAAATATATTTGAATTCTTTTAATTCCCGGCAGTGTTTTGAATATCCTTACACATTCTACTAACATCGCCAAATCCATTATCTTTAGAAACGTTGTCACGATCATTATTTTACTATATTTGGAATATTTTTATTCCCACCACAAACACAGATTTAGATTTTTTAGATTTTTTCTCATCAGTCAGTCAGTTATGATACATACTTAGGCGATCATGTATCTTTTGATACATGACCGACGAGGCAGATTTTAATAGGTTGTCATTTCTTTCTGCGTTAGACCAGTTGCAATCCAAGGCTATAGAACCCTGTCTGTCGTGCTATTTACCCATAGCTAGGGGGGAAAGGATTCATACCTTTCCCAAGAGTATTAGCACGTCAGTTAGTCAGTTATGTGCCATGCATGATACACGCTTAGGCGATCATGTATCTTTCGATACATAACTAACGAGGCAGATTTTTTCCCGCAGTAGGTTGCCATTTCTTTCTGCGGCAGACAAGTTGCCATCCAAGGCTATAGAACCCGGCCTGTCCTGCGATTTACCCATAGCTGAGGTTAGAAGAAGAGGATTCATACCTTTCCCAAAGGTATTAGCAGGTAAGTGAATGTAATGGATTCGACTGGAATCCGAACTCGGCTCTCCGATTCCTCAGTCCGAGCCGCTATCGACTATTCCACTTCTTTTCATCACCATCTCAGTTACCATCGGCTATAGAGATTTTTGTTATAACTATCAATACCACTACGCTTGGTTTTCTTTTACCATGAATACCATTTAACCTGTCATGCTTCACCATCAGTGTCTTTTTACCATCGCTATAAATATCCAAAGATGGATTCCATTTATCATGAATACCGATTAGCTTATCTATGGCCCACCATCGCCAATACGACGATACTTAGAGACAGTACTAATATCCTATATATATCCTTTTACACCTACCATTAGTAAGACATCGTTGAACTTTTTGCTGCCATTTCCTGTACCAGAATCATTAGAGACCATTTCTCATTATTACCATTATTTTCCATTTTAAAACGATACACTTATCACCAATGCGACCAATGATAGATTCCCTTTACTTATCACGACCAGTTCGATGACTATTTCCTCCTCACTGCAATTGCCCTTTGATTATTTTTGCAGCCAACACTCATACCACAAATCCTTGTATTTTTAATTATCATTACCAATACGACTCAACTTGGTCACTTTTTACAACCATAGCCCAGGAGTCTCTCCTTGTATTTGTTTTTACCATGACGATTTATTTGGATGTCATTCTCAAGCCATGTACAAATATCCCTAAAGTGTTTCTTCTCACGCCCAGAACGACTACATTTATTTGTTCGATTTCCACGCCCTGTACGACTGCCTTTAACTTGTTCGTATTCCCACGCCCTGTACGACTGTCTTTAACTTGTTCGTATTCCCACGCCCTGTACGAATGCCTTTAACTTGTTCGTATTCCCACGCACTGAACGACTGCCATTACTTTTATCGTATTCCCACGCCCAATACGACTGCTTTTAATTGTTCATAATCGTACGCGCGGTACGATAGCGTTTAACTTGTTCGTATTCCCTCGCCCTGTACAACTGCTTTTAATTATTCGTATTCCCACGCGCTGTACGACAGCCTTTAAATTATTCGTTATCCCACGCCCTATACGACTGCGTTTAACGTGTTCTCACTCCCAGGTCCTGAACGACTGCATTTATATGTTCGTATTCCCACGACCTGTACGACTGCCTTTAGCATTATCGTATTCCCACGAACTGTAATACTGCCTTTAACTTGTTCGTATTCCCACAGCATGTACGACTGTCTTTAAAATGTTCGTCTTCCCACTCCCTGTACGATTGTCTTTACTTGTATGTATTCCCACGACCTGTACGACTGGCTTTAGATTTACCGTATTTCCACGCCCTCTATGACTGCATTTAACATGTTGGTATTCCCACGTCCTGTACGAATGCCTTTACCATTTTCGTTTTCACACTACCTGAACGACTGCCTTTACTTGTTCGTATTTTCACGTCCTGTACGACAGCCTTTAGATTTATCGTATTCCCACGCCCTGTACGATTGCCTTTACCTTGTTCGTATTCCAACGCACTGTACGAATGCCTTTAGAATTTTCGTATTCCCACACCTTGAATGACAGCCTTTACTTGTTCGTATTCCCACGCCCCGTACGACTGCCTTTAGCTTTATCGTATATCCATGCACTGTATGACTGTCTTTAAAATGTTCGTATTTCCACGCCCTGTACGACTGCGTTTACCTTTTTCGTATTCCCACGGCATGGACGATTGCCTTTAATTGTTCGCATTCCCAGACCCTGTAAGACTGCCTTTAGCATTATCGTATTCCCACTCCCTTTACGACTGCCTTTAATTGTTCGTATTCCCACCCCCTGAACGACTGCCTTGCAGTTGTTCGTATTCCCATGACCTGTACGACTGCATTTAAATTATTCGTATTCCCAAGCTAGGTACGACTACCTTTAACTTTTTCCTATTCCCACGCCCTGTACGACTGCATTTAAAATGTTCGTATTCCTACGCTCTGAACGACTGCCTTTATTTGTTCGTATTCCCACGCCCTGTACGATTGCCTTTAGACTTATCGTATTCCAACGCCCTGTACGATTGCCTTTACCTTGTTCGTATTGCGACGCCCTGTACGACTGCCTTTAACTTGTTCGTATTACCACGACTTTTTCGACTGCCTTTAGATTTATCGTATTCCCACTCACTGGACGACTGCCTTTAACTTGTTCGTACTCCAACACACTATGTACGACTGTTTTTAAAATGTTTGAATTCCCACGCCCTGAATGACTGCCTTTAATTGTTCGTATTCCCATCCCCTAATTGTCTGCCTTTATTTGTTCGTAGGCTCACGCCCTGTATGACTGCCTTTAAATTTTTTATATTCCTACGCCCTGAACGACTGCCTTTACTTGTCCGTATTGCCACGCTCTGTACCACTGCCTTTACATTTTTCGTATTCCCACGCCCTGTACGACTGCCTTTAACTTGTTCGTATTCCCATGCCCTAATTGTCTGCCTTTATTTGTTCGTAGGCTCACGCCCTGTACGACTGCCTTTAGATTTTTTATATTCCTACGCCCTGAACGACTGCCTTTACTTGTCCGTATTGCCACGCCCTGTACGTCTGCGTTCATCTTGTTCGTATTCCCATAGCTTTTACGACTGCCTTTACATTTTTCGTATTCCCACGCCCTGGCCGACTGCCTTTAACTTGTTCGTATTCCGGGACCCTAATTGTCTGCATTTATTTGTTCGTAGGCTCACGCCCTGTACGACTGCCTTTACATTTTTCGTATTCCCACGCCCTGTACGTCTGCCTTTAACTTGTTCGTATTCCCATGCCCTAATTGTCTGCCTTTATTTGTTCGTAGGCTCACGCCCTGTACGACTGCCTTTAAATATTTTATATTCCTACGCCCTGGACGACTGCCTTTACTTGTCCGTATTGCCACGCCCTGTACGTCTGCGTTTAGCTTTTTCGTATTCCCACGCCTTGTACGACTGCCTTTAACTTGTTCGTATACCCACGCCCTGGGCGACTGCCTTGAGATTTTCGTATTCCAACGAACTGTACGTCTGCCTTTAACTTTTTCGAATTCCCTCGCCCTTTACGATACCATTTAGCTTTTTGTACTCCCACGCTCTGTACGGCTGCCTTTAACGCTCTGAAGGACTGATTTTTTGTTCGTATTCTTACGCCCTGAACGACTGTCTATACTTGTTCGTATTGACACCTGTAAGAATACGTTTCGCTTTTTCGTATTCCCACCCCCTGTGTGATTCCCTTTAACTTGTTCGTATTCGTATTCCCACGCTCTGTACGACTGCCTTAACCTTGTTCGTATTCCCACGCTCTGTTTAACTTCTTCATATTACCATGCCCAGTACGACTGCATTTAGGATAATCGTATTCCCACGACCTGTACGACTGCCTTTAACTTGTTTCTATTTCCACTCCCTGTACGACTGCGTTTAACTTATTTGTATTCCCACGCCCTGAACAATTGCCTTTATTTCTTCGTATTCGCACGCCCTGTACGACTGACTTTAGCTTTATTGTATTGCCACGCCTTGTAGGACTGCCTTTAACTTGTTGGTATTCCCACGCCCTGTGCAACTGCCTTTACTTGTTCGCATTTTCACGCCCTGTACGACTGTCTTTAAATTTATAGTATTCCCACGCCCTGTACGATTGCCTTTAAATTGTTCGTATTCCCACGCCCTGTACAACTGCCTTTAGCCTTTTCTTATTCCCACGCCCTGAACGACTACCTTTACTTGTTCGTATTCCCACGCCCTGTAAGACTGCCTTTAGCTATTTCGTATTACCACGCTTTGTACGACTACCTTTATTTTTTCGTATTGACACCCCCTGTACAACTGCCTTTAGATTTTCGTATTCCCACTCCCTGAACGACTGTTTTTATCTTTTTCGTATTTCCACGCCCCGTACGACTGCCTTTAAATTGTTCGTATTCCAACGCTCTGAAGGACTGCCTTTACTTGTTTGTTTTGCCGTGCCCTGTAAGATTGCGTTTAGGTTTATCGTATTCCCACGCCCTGTACGGCTGCCGTTACATTTTCGTATTCCCACGCCCTTTATGACTGCCTTTAATTTGTTCGTATTCCCACGCCTTGTACGACTGCCTTTAGCGTTTTCGTATTCCCACACCCTGTACGACTGCCTTTAACTTGTTCGTATTCAATCACACTGTACGACTGCCTTTAGCCATTTCGTATTCCCACGCCCTTTACGCCTGCCTTTAGCTTTTTCGTATTCCTACACCCTGTACGATTGCTTTTAGCTTTTTAGTATTTCCACGCCCTGTACGACTGCCTTTAACTTGTTCCTATTCCGACGCCCTGTACGATTGCCTTAAGCTTTTTAGTATTCCCACGCACTGTACAACTGCCTTTAACTTGTTCCCATTCCGACGCCCTGTACGACTGTCTTTAGCTTTTTCGTATTCTCACGCCCTGTACCACTGCCTTTAATTTGTTCGTTATCCCACACCCTGAACGACTCCCTTTAATTGCTCGTATTCCCACTCCCTGAACGACTGTCTTTACTTGTTCGTATTCCCACGTCCTGTACGACTGCCTTTAACTTGTTCGTATTCCTACGCTCTATACGACTATCCATGGATTTTTGTCGCTACGGCCAATACAACCATTGAGTTATTTCGCTGTCACCACCAATATTACTCTGCTTGGATACCTATTCTTCTTCTCGCCATTTCGTATCTTTACCTCTTTGCCACCATTGCTGCTACTACTAGCTTTTTACTAGTCTTTTACCATTTCTATTCGATGTTGTGTACTGGCTAGCAAGCTTGTTTTTTATGACTGAATAGTGAGTTCGATCCTTACTAGCTGCTCATCTATTTCGACAGTGTGCCACATCTAAACTACGCTTAGAAGATCCCGCACATCAACATGGTTAGCAAGCATGTCTCGCTAGATCAGTTACAACTGAAATGTGAGTTTGATCCTCACTATGTGCCCCATACTTTCGGCCTTGTGCTTAGAAAATAATCTTGTAAATAACTCTGCTCGGATAACTTTTATCCTCATCGCTATTATATCGCTTCTTGGACTGTTTATTCAGTTATGTGCCATACGTGATACACGCTCAGGCGATCATGTATCTTTCAATACGTGACTGCTGTGGCAGTTTTTTTCTCGCAATAGGTTGCCATTTCTTTCTATGGTAGACCAGTTGCCATTGAAGGCTATAGAACCCAGTCGATGTGGAGAACAAGATTCATACCTTTCCCAAAGACTGGAATTCAAACTCGACTTTCCGATTTCTCAATCCGAGCCGCTATACATTATTCCACCATTGCTAATGGCACCACCAAATGTTTTGTCATCACTGTTTAACAAGATTCGACTTGAATTCCTCTTACGCCCCGTCAGCAATTCGACTGTTTGTGACTATCATTATTAGTTTACTAATTAGTATTACTAATATGATTGTACTTGAGTTCATTATACACCCCTCCTCCTATACAACTGTCACTAGACTATTTCTACAACCATCCTTAGAGATTCTTTTACTATCTCCACTAATACGACTTAAATGGCTTGTAACTTTATATTAACACTATTCCCATTATTCGGGCTGTTGGCTTCATCTTTATTGTCATTTTCACGGTGTTTCGGCCGTAGTGCGCCTTCTTCAGATAATATAAGTTAGAATTTCCAACCGAACCATTTATTTATTCCGCCGGGGTACATTGTCCTTATTCTACGTGCCATGCCTCTTCTGGTGATCTCAGTTTCAGTTATTTACCTTTAATAACTCAACTCTCCAAGTTTTTTTGTTCACCTCTGCTTTGGCCAGGTATTGAACTCACAACTCTTTGGGTCAAGTCACTGGATTACTTCAACCAAAGCTTTTATCCACTGGGCTCCAAAATACACGGCACGTGGAACTAGAACAGTAAAGACGAAGACATCAGTCCCAACAATGTAAATTGAGTTGTTACAATACTTCATCTCAGAAATATAGACAGGAGATTTTAACTTTAATTTTCATTTTTACGTACAAACATCAGAAGTTCGTATATAATTAAATAATGGATGGAGAGTGGTTTACACACGCACGCACACACACACACACACACACACACACACACGAGCGCATGCATACACACGTATATATTGCCCTCTGTTTGTGTGCGTGTGCGTGTGCGTGTGCGTGTGCAAAACAAATTCCTTCGGGTCAATTTAAATTAGTTTTTGAAATACAGCAAGGTATTTGCCTATTGTAAATATTTAAATTTAATCGACTAATTTGAAATTAAAACTAAAAGAAAAAGCTTCAAGAAAGATTTTTCGTTTTTAAAAATTCATTTTAAACCTTAGATATTGTACTTTTTGTGATGGTGACTACTTTTATTTATGGAGGTCCCTAATTTTATCTATGGAGGTCCCTAAATTTTTCCCTACCAATAAGATTCCATTGGATTTCCACTTCTGTAAACATTACTGTATTTGAATTCCTTTTTTCTACTATGAACCTCATTAAAAAAACCTTACCATTAAAAAAAAACAACTTTATTTGAATTAATTCAACAACCACGTTTCAAATACGTATCCCCTGATCCTTATCGCAAATTGAAATGATTACTGCAAATTCTTGGTTTTTTTTTTGTATATCTCTTGCCAACTTGACCGATATTATGATCAGTAACAGTTTTATACCATCACTATCACTTAGAATATAACATCAGCAGTTCTCTCATATCGCGTACTAATCGTTGCCTTTTGTGCTATGATGCCCGCATCTCTTTGTTGGTGTTACATCCTTCACCAAAGCTATTTCAGCTCAGCGCCGCCATTATTAAAACGTCTATCATCCCCAGAAAAAGAATCATGATTATCATACCACTACTCCTGTCCCCATCACCACAATCGGCGTCGTTTTCTTTTCACCGCCATCAACACCACTCCGCTCCATTCACCCTAAACATATTCGCCGTCATGCCAACACTCGCTTACAACAGTTGGCGTCTCACATCCTCCCAATTATAACAGCCATTGCCCTCTGACCTTCTTCATAATAATCTACCTGGGGCGGAAAAAAAAGAAGATGAAGGTGGCAGAGAAAGGTAGGAGACTAGAAGAAATGTCTTTTACTACAGCGTCTCCCAGTATTCTACCGTCTTTTCTATTCTTCTCAAACGTTCTTTCTTTTACGATTTCTTCGTTTTCACTTCGATTCCATTTCTCTTCTTACAATCGCTTTATGAACTTTTTTCTTATTTTTCCTTCTTTCCTACCTTCTCTCTATTTTCGTTTTCCTTTCTTTTCTTTTCTTTCTTTCTTTCTTTTGCTTTTTTCCCTTTCTTTCTTTCTTTCTTTGTCTTTCTTTTCCCACCCTTTATGTTCTTTTATTTCCACACTGCCTCCTCCGTTCGTATCTTTTCTTTTCCACGATTCCTTTCAATTCTTTTCTCTTTTCCAGAGCATCCTAACTTTCTTCTCGGCCCCACAGATTTCTTTCCTTTCACCATTCATTTTTTTCCACCTATTTTACCTCATTCTGCCTAGGACTTTTTCCTTCATCATTTTACGTACCTCATTCCGATTCGATCTTTCAGATTTGTCGTTACTTTTAAGTTCTTTTATATGTACATTCTTATTAATGAAGTCGGTCGATTGTTTTCAAAGAGTTCAATTATTTTTATCTCTGTTCATATAGCAATTTTATTTTTATAATCTACTGCTAAATGTGTTTCATATTTTACATTGTCTCATTTTTCTGTTTTTTTGGGGAGGAATGTGTATAAAAGAGCGGGAAGAGTGTGTTGCGTCAATATTCTATACGTAAAAGGGCCAAGAATCAGTACGTTAAATACTGGCTTCTATCCTGCCTCGAATATTGACATCTGGTACTATTTGAAAAGACGCATCGTATTCAAAATATCTTTACATCTTTTATTCTTTCCAGAACATTTCTTTTTGTCTTTTTCCGCCTCTCAATTTTTATTCAATCTGTTTTCTTCTTTTTTTTTTCTTCTCCTTTTATTTGATTTGTTCGTCATTGTTGCAAGTTTCCATTTTGTTTTCAAATCCACCTTCCGCGCCAGCTCTTCTATTTTCTTTCTTACATTTTGACTTTTTCATTCTCTTTGGCGACCCCCATCGCTTCCCTTTCTTTGAAAACGTTTCGCTGGACCCTCAAGCGAGCACGGTCTCTCCCAAACCCCGTAAATGGCGCCTATGCCCTTCTCTTGCCTTGCCATTTGGATCAGATAGGGGACATCATGTCTCTGCTATGTCAGTTGCTCTGGCGTACGAACACACGTACACACACGCATACACACACATACACCACACGCACATACACACACGTACGCACACATACATACACATGTGCACACATTGTGAAACTCCAGGGAGCTCAAATTCACGCAATATTCCACTCAGCAATTATAAGCAGCGCCGATTATCCGTCACATACATATGAAGTGGTATCCAAACGTTGGAGAAATTTAAACGGTTAGCATGAATAGAATGTAGCGCGGATTTTTAACGCTGCCCTTTATGAGCAGTAACTTTTTCGGAAAGTCTATATACAGTGTAAACCGGATATAAGAGACCTGGATATAAGAGAAACCCGGATATAAGAGAGATTTTCTCTGGTCCAAAATTAGAGCCTGTGTTAATGTATATATAATAGACCAAACCCGGATATAAGAGAAACTCGGATATAAGAGACTTCTTCTCCGGTCCCGACAACGCTCTTAAATCCCGGTTACACTGTACTTAGTCAATGAGACGACTTTAAATATGGCGGTGAAAACTATTCTGCAATCCATTTGTACAAATTGGTTAAATATGTTACTCGCCGTTTCCCCGTCCTTCTCATGCCTTCAGTATCTTCTGCGAGTGCTAAATTCTCTGGGGCATCTTTCCTCATTATGTGTCCCAGATATTTATCTGTTTCCTTCTGGTTGTAAGTATACATTTCTTTGTTGACCCTCTTTTCCTTAAGTCTTTCTCGTGGCTGACATCTTCTGTCGATGACATTCTTAGCATTCATCACTAGATGCACGTCTATACCGTTCCAATTATCTTCTGCAAGGAAGACAAAAAGGAAATTCTTCATCACTTACTGCTACATGGCATATGATGTATAAAATAGGCGTTCAATATTCTTTGTGTCTTTTGAATGTTATTTTCATGTCTCTTAATTCTTTACTTACACCCTTGTGCAAATTAATTGAAACAAAACGAATAATTCCGTTAGGATTTACTTTTGCATTTAAAAAAAATGACCCAGTGCACATGTTAGTACTTCGTATGTCCATTCCACGAAGTCGTTTCTTGCAGATTGACCACAGATTCTCGATTGGATTTAAATCAGGAGTGTTTTCGAGCCAGTCTATAGTGCTTTTTGCTCACTGGTAAGGCTTGCTAGCGTGCTCTTGCAGCGTTATAATTTTCAAACGTCTACTTGAAGTAACGTCCATCGCAGACAATGGTCGTAAGACAACTAATCGACAATCGAGACAATAGTATCTGGGTGTGATGAAAATCTGATGCAATCACGGATGACGCCATATTTTTCAAGGCCAAAAAAAGATTCATCATAAACACCGAAAAGAGATTCATATTAAAATAGAAATCGATTACACCTTGTCACTCCAGTGGGTCTAAAACTGACCGTATGGTGAAAGAAAGGAAACGAAAGCGCTTCTTTCGATTAATTTGCACAAGGCTGTAGTTTCCTGTACGCCTTCAGATTTCTCTGTTACATTTTCCATTGTCTGTTACTATACTACTCTGTTGGAATATCTTTACCTACTTGGGTTTTTTTTCGTCCTTAATAAAAAGCTCACTTGATAGTCTGTCTCTTTTGTAGACGACCATGAATTTTTCCATTTATACAATCAATAGTCCTTTCTCCTTGCTTTCCATTACAACATTCTCTTACAGCTATTAAAGTTTCCTTTCTGAGTGTGTCATCAGCATGATGCCATTTGCCTATCTTATATTGTTGTGTGGGTCTCTACCAACAATAAATCCTGGTAGAACGTCTACTTCTCTTATGATTGTCTCTTTCTAGTTGGCTAGACTTACTCAACTTGTTCTCTATCTGCAGGCAGGTTTGCTTCCAGTCAAGGATTCCTCGAATATCTTTAATGCGTGAATCAAGATTTTCTGTTAATTTAAGTAGAACTTTATGTCGTACTTTCTTAAAGGCTTCTGTAAATCTATAAAAATTGGGTACAATTTTATTTTATTTTATTTTTTTTAAAGCGTATCACCCCATTCAAGGCTGGAGGCCACTATCACGCAAGGGGATACAGAAGGGTTGGAGGAAGAGCAGATAGGAGTAGTAAAGGAGAGGATGTGGAGAAAGAGAAAGACAGTGGATCGATCAAGGCAAGGGGGTTACAGAAGATTTGGAGCGAGAGCAGGTAGGAATGAAAGGTGAAAGGATGTGGAGAAGGGAAGTGGATAGATCAAGGCAACTGGAGATGTCGATAACGTTACACTTAAATAGTTGGAGATTGTATTTGTCAGGGAAACAGTAATAGGGAAGGGAGTTCCACAGGCGAGATGTGCGAGACATGAAGCTATTGGAGTAGAAGAGACGTCTACATCTAACAGTTTCAACGGTGAAGGGGTAGGAACGGGATGCCAGCCTCGTAGGACCTTTAAATTCATGAGGCCTAGGGACAAGCGAAAGCAGCTCCTCGGAGCAATTACCGTGAAGTATTTGTAAAAAAGACAGAGCGAGGCAACATCGCGTCTGTGGGAGAGCGACTGCAGACGAGATGACAGATCAGGGCCAATCACATTGCATATCCGTCTCTGGATCTTATCAAGAACCCTGAAGCAAACAGCAGGGGCCCCAGACCATATATGGCAGCAATACTCCATGCAAGGGCGAATGGTCGATTTATAGACTTGGAGGATCGATTCCGGGGAGAAAGATTTCCTGGCTCGGCACAGGGAACCAACTTTCCTTGCGGTGGATGATGCAACTGACTCGATGTATTTGTTCCATCTCAGATCAGCGGACAGCGTGAGACCGAGCAGCCGCAGAGAGGAGCTCTCGAGAAGTTGGTCTTCAGACATTCTAATGGGATACAGGGATGGATCCTTGTGGTGGTTAATAGAGAGCAGTTTTGTTTTAGAGGCGTTAAAGTTAACCATCCATTTTTCGCCCCAGTTCACAACCGATTGGAGGTCCTTTATTTTTATCACTCTGATAGTATTCTGATCATTAAAGCATTGGTAACACAAGCTTACCAAAAGAGTGTATGCTATGATTATTATTATTACGTAAAATACCTGTATTACAAACATACAGTTGACCCTTCACGCACACGCACACACACACACACACACACACACACATATATATATATATATATATATATATATATATATATATATATATATATTTTAAACATGTTGTGTTGAATGTTAAAGACAACATCGTCCTGCATATTTTCTTTTGAATTTTCTCATATTTTCTAATGAGACTTTTTATTTGAAAATGATATCGAAATAAATATTGTCCGTACGTTAACCTAGTACTTTCGAACATCATTGTTCATCTTCAAGGTCAAAATTTTTAGTCAAAATTTTTTAAAAACATTTGCCAATTGTCTTGTAGCAGAATCATGTTATTATTTATTTGCATTTTAAAATACAAAATGTGCCACAAGGGCTAAAATGGGGAGGGGGGAAAGACTGGTCTTCTCTAGTCCTACCTGAAAACTATCTAGTCTCATTCGTTGACCCATTCGTACTTACAATTTTCCTTTCACCATAACAACACATTTACTTTCACAACACAATCACCAAAATACCACATTTTCTCGATGAAAAGCCCTAACATGAATTTTTATTTACAAAATCATCGAGGGATGGGGAAAAAATCAAAAGCCCAATGTTTATATACAATGTAAAATATGTATGTACAAGAAACTAAACAAAACAATATTAGTAGTAGGACCCTTCCAAAAATGTGGCAGAAATCTCTATTAACTGGGATGAACAATTCCAGAGAACAGAGACATCTGTCACCTAAAACGTGGGGAGGGGTGGAGACAAGAAACTAAAAAGGAAGACAAAAAAAAACAGGACTTATGTACTTGCATGCTCTAGCTACGTTGAAAGGAAAATATTTAGCCCTGAGGAGGCCAAAACTGAACATGAAAATGTCCTATCTTACCTTAAAAGGCTGGGATGACTAATGTTTCGGTTCGAGGCCCCAAATCCTCTTGCTTAAGTTGCGTCCAACAACCACTCTAGGTCAGCACCTCTCACTCGCACCAAGCGCGAAATTTTCACCCACCTTTTGCCGAAATTCCACGAGGAGAGACGCGCCCTCTCCGCCCTGATCTTAACCTTAAGCTGATGCCTAAAGAATGAGACCAGTTGCAGAGAGGAAAATTTCTCACCTGCGTGGAACTCCTTCTGTCTAGTCGTCCACACCACCATTCGCATAATGCCGAGCAGACACAGGAGCACATAGTGCTGATCCCTGGACATTGACGGTACCACATTGGAACAAATGGAACTGGCTTCCAGGACAAAAAACTTTCCGTCCAAGACGCGAACCATGTAGCCTTCAATCAGCCTGCACAGAGGTTGCACAACGTCGCAGTGGAAGAAGGCATGTTCAATTGACTCCTCCCGGTCACCACAGCGAACACATTCGGCTGAAATCGCCAAACCCGCTGCGCAGAGCTTTTTGCCGACCCAGAGAGCCCCTCGCAACACCAGAATTGAGTCACTCTCAGTCACTGTGTGTTTATCTGAATCTAAAAATAAACACGCTAAAATTCACCCTCATCACGTACCGTACGCTGACGGCTTAGTGGGAGAAGTACGGACTGACGCAAATTCAGTCGGGTTTCGATCCTAGCTAGAGGCAACCGGACGTCTAGCCACACTGATGAGCTGTGAAACAGCGAAACAGTCTGTCTGTGGATGACAAATATATATATATATATATATATGGGACGAGGTAGTGTAAGTATTTACACTATTTACATCGTTCGGACAGTTGTCTTCATCTTTATTGCCATATTCACGACGTTTCGGGTGTTGTAGAAAAATGCATGGCCCGTGGACGAAATAAAAGTTTCAGTAAGAAATTCTAACATATATCACCTGAAGAAGGTCGGAGCGCACAACAGCCTAAACGTCGGCAATATGGTATTAAAGATGAGTACAACAGTTCGTACTATGTAAATAGTATAAACAGATACAATACCTTATCTCATAGAGAGACATTTAAGTTTAGTTGCATTTTTACATACAACCATCCGAAAAATATAGTTTTAAGGTATGTAATATTTATCGGTAAAAGTACACAATATCGGGTAAAGTTTGTGTGAAGATAAGAGTGGACACCTTTTAATATCCACACAAAAAAGCTTAACCGTGAACATGAAAGGATCTTATCGGGAATAAGTAGACAAAACATGTCTAAATTATTTAACGAAACCTGTCTTAATATATATATATATATATATATATATATATATATATATATATATATATATATATATAGGTTCTATTGTCGTCCAGTTCACACGCCCCACCCCCCGGTCTTTTGAATAAGAGTAGAGGTTTATCCCTTCTTTACTATTAAGGATTAGCTTTCTGATTCTATCTAAAGTCTTCACATTCTCTGTCATACCCAGTAAACTTTTTGCGTCTTCGTGGCATTATCACCTTGCTTGGGTGAATTGATTAAAAAATTACGGATAGAAGCTGCAACGAGGAACAATCGTTTATTTATTTCACTACAAGAATTTACAAATAGGAAGGATTAATTAGCTTATCTTCATACCCTTGCCTGGTGGCAAACCCTACTGGTGGCGCTAGGGGTGGCGGTCCCGCCATAGCCACTGAAACCGTGATATCACCCCTGGTCGGTGGCTGATGATTTATATATACAGGTCAGTGGTGCATTGTGGGTAGTCTATTTTCCCGGCTATTTATATATACAGGTCAGTATATATAAGATAAATATATAAATAGCCGAGAAAAACAACAACACTCGTAGCCTGACGATTGCGTCTAGCATGAAACAGACTGTCGCCTCTAAGTTTTGACTTCTATGTTCACTTTTATATATATATATATATATATATGTGTGTGTGTGTGAGTGTGTGTGTGTGTGTGTGTGTGTGTGTGTGTGTCCAGGATAGAGTAAGAATATAATATAAAAGGCCCAAACACTAATATTCCTTGGTTATAATTTATTACATTGGAATCGTAATCACGTAATCCAATTCATCAGACCTACATTGTAGGTCTGATGAATTGGATCGTGATTACGATTCCAATGTAATAAATTATAACCATGGAATATTAGTGTTTGAGCCTTATATATATATATATATATATATATATATATATATATATATATATATATATATATATATGGGATGGCGTCTAAATTACGCAAAAATGAAAATAAAACTCATTTTAAAATCTCATTTTAACAGATATATTTACCAAAATTACACAAAAATATCTTGAAACATGAAAGAGTTAATTTTTTTAAAAATAAAATCGTCCTTGGCTTCAAAAACATCCTCCAGACGACTTCGGAATCTCCTGCAACTCTCCTTCTTTTCAGTTTCCTTGTTTAAGGTGGTGAATGTTGCCATAATCCTTACCTTCAGTTCATCTTTGGTATTACAAGGAGTTTTGTTGGTCCCTCACTCAACTGCACCCCACACATAATAATCAGGGGGTTGCAGTCTGGGCAGTTAGGTGGCCAGATGTTAGGGGTGATGTGGAAGAAGAAATTGTCTGATAGCCATGACTTTTTTCTCGCGCTTGTGTGGCATGGTGCAGAGTCCTGTTGCCTGATATAGGATCTCCCAGTAGTCACCCAGGGCAGCACTACCTCCTCAATTCACTTGATGTAGGCTTCCATATTGAGTCTGAGGCCCTCATCAACAAATTCGGGTGTCAGTTTTCCGAGCTGCCGTACCTTCTTAATCACCATCAGACTCATCCAACTCATTCCGAATCCTCTGCACTGTCCTCAGATTGACACCCGAACACTCTAAAATGTTCGTATTGGAGCTTCCGGTGTAAATGCCAAGCAATACAGCATGCCATTTCCAAATTTCTGGCAGAGTGAATTATGTCATGATACTTTTTTTCTCACAGACGGTGCCCAACTGACCCTACAGTCGAAAAAATAAAAAACAATCAATGCGCATGTATGAAATTAAAAATATAAAATGGCGATAATTTGCCCATCGCACCCTGTATATATATATATATATATATATATATATATATATATATATATATATATATATATATATATATGGGATTTTTTCTATCTTTAACAAAGCATTTTTAAATAAACATTC
>OZ038483.1:137096987-137106987 GCA_964036315.1 Acanthosepion esculentum | reverse complement strand
ATCGACGTTGGATATTATATATCTTCGCTAATATATATATATATATATATATATATATATATATATATATATAGTGCTGTTCGATAAAAGTGACTCACCTTATCCTTTGAATTTAGCTCAAATTTCGTTTCATCGGAGAAGAGAACATTCTTCCAGTCTTCTACGGTGAAATCTTTGTAATAGTGTGCCCATTCAAGTCTCTTCACTTTGTTGGCTTTGCTTATTAGCGGATTAAACCTTCGTGTACAAGATTTGTAGCCTAGTTCTAGCAGCCACCGATGGACTGTTGAAGAGGCAAGACTAACACCTTGCTCTTTGCTTAGACTAGCTGCAGTTTCTTGCCTAGTTATAGTCCTATTCTTCGCAACTTCTCTCTTGATTACCCTGCCAGTTCTATCATCAATCTTTTTCTTTCTTCCCCTTGTTTCCTTCCTTGGAGTAGGAGTGGCATCATTATGTGCCCTAAGCACTCGAGAGACAGTTGATTGCCAGGTTATAGCAATATCTGCCATTTCTCTCTGCTTTTGAGAGGGCAATAATAGATGCCTTAAGTGGTTCTGATGCGTGTTTGTACCCTTTCATCTGGTTAGTGACTTGAGTGGCTATTTCAAGCTGTTTTATACTGTATGAGGCTTTCTGGAATATTCTGGAATACTCTATATTTAATTTAAGGTGTTCTAGAATTCTCTAGAATATTGTTCTGAGTGTATTGTAAAATAGTTTTCAATATTTTGTCAAAAGCTCTTTAAATGTACCAGTTTAATCATTAGAATTCGATATCTGAGTCACTTTGTTTGCACAGAGTTTTTTCCGGAATCTCATTTATATCCAAATTTATAATTATCAATAGAATACCTTAGGATGAATAAACTTTTTTCCTAGGTGGTCGGGAAGGGGTCTTTATATTAGTAAGATTAAAAATTATTTTAACCCCAAAAACAATAGACAAAAAATATTATTAGTAAAAAAAAAAAATCAGGTGAGTCACTTTTATCGAACAGTACTGTGTATATATATATATATATATATATATATATATATATATATATATATATATATATATATATATATAGTAGTGATACAATAAGGTAATCCGCATGTAATTTCCAGGAGGATATAGATCCAGGGAGAGCTCTATGTCAAAAGACAGTGCAAAATTATTATTAATTAATTTTCTTTGATATTCCTATGAGATTTTAAGTGTTTGATATTCTTTAATTATTATTAATAATAATAATAATAATAAGTATATATCGTTCGTTCGTTCGGCATCTGTCCGTCTCGGGAGACGATGAAGTAGCGCTGTAGGTGCTAGGCCAATGCGCCACGAGCCTGGGCGGGATGTATGGAGAACTAGGACTGCCCGGACGTCTAGTTCCCCCTCTCGGCCTTGTTAGTAGAGTCCAAAGGAGGGGATGAACCAATAGAGTTTGGTACCAGCGCGGCTGCATGAGTTGCCGGAAGGTAGCACAGTGTGCCGTCCATCCGCCTTAGGGGCTCCACTCCGGATTTGTGTAGGGTATATATATATATATATATATATATATATATATATATATATATATATATATATACGATTGTGTAGTAGTAGTAGTAGTGTGTTTGGGGGGGTGACATAAATATGTTTTGGGATTTGGGAGTCTGAGCATAACAATTTTAATTACTTGTATTTGCCCTTACTTTTTCACGGTTTTCGTCGAAGTAGATTCCTTGCATATGTAGACAGCGATTCGTGTCTTTAGACGAAGATTTTAGTCAAAAGCCAGAAAAACATTCAGTTTATGTTTAGTGCGCAGGTTAAATTCCATTAGTATATATTAGTATATATTAGTATATATTAGTATATATTAGTATATGCACACATAAATGTCTGTTCCATCCATTTGATGGATGCAGACATTAGGAAATTCAAAACATTAAGTTTAAGAAATAATGGAAACACTTTCCACACGCAAATAAAGACAGACAAACGGACAGACTGACAGCGTGAGAATGACGGAGTGAGAAATAGGTCGAAATAGGAAGCAGATTGGCTGGCTTTAAACAACGAAAGTATTAAGAACATGTAATCATTCTTCAATGTTTGCATATCTCTTGAATGTTAAAAGTCACGTCGACAGGTTTTTAATATGAGAGATTGTTTATGGAGTTTGCTTTCAAAACGGAAAGATTAGCTAACTCATGTACGTCTCTCTCTCTCTCTCTCTCTCTCTCGCACATACATACACATATGTAATATGTATACAGACACATACACACACACAGACACACACACATATATATATATATATATATGTATATATATATATATATAATTAATTATTCGAAAATAATAGCATAAATATGTTATAAAATCACTATAAAAATAGCCATTTTGTTTCAACACTTCTGGTGTCTTATCAAGTGATAGTGTTCAATGTATAATAAAGGGTTTTAAAAGGTTCAAATCAATCAAACATCCCTCGCTAGGGGAAACGTTGTTACATAAGCTGGAATGACCAATCAAAATACAAGTATATGAGAATTCAACAAACTTGATAACGAACTTTGGTTATAATTATTATTTAATGCTTTAATGTTAGGGTTAGACTAAAATAGAATTCATTCTAAATATGAAATATTAAATTATACTATAAAATTAAAATTACCAATTTTAAATTTAATCTATATTAAGTTTAAAATTATATTCAGTCGTGTGGATATTTATATCCATACAACCGAATATGTTAGCTCTATCACTGGTATTGAGCGCTTTCCAATGTGTACCGCGCATATATATATATATATATATATATATATATATATATATATATATATATATATATATATATACTTTTCTAATAAAAATGAACAGACGAAAAATAAACTACGCTTAAAAGTTCTTTATAATTTGTGTTAAAATGAAATACTTAATCGTTAACCATTAACGAATATGGCAGTGGATGCTGGATAATCTCCTCGCAGATGAAGAAGTGACTTGAAGGAACAGAAATCTGATTCTACAGAAGGATGCTGAGAATACCATGAACTGAACATGTGAGTAATGATGAAGTTTTAGAGAAAATGCAAACTAAAAGAACACTTATGCTTAACATAATTGGAGATTTTAGGGCACATAATGAGGAAAGGGGGCTTGGAAAAATAGACACACACAGGATATATTGAAGGCAAGAGAGAGACAGAGGAAAGTAGCAAATAACCAACCTAATTAGCTTGGCCGAATCGCGATTAAGAGAGATAGTAAAAAGACAAAATTTAGTAAGATCTACAAAGGACAGGAGATTGTGGAGAGCCATGATCGCCAACATCCTGAAGGGACATGGCTCATAGAAGATAAGAAGTAATTTAATAACAATAATAAAAACAACGAGACAAATTTTTATCGGCGAATGTGTGGGTTGGAACAGGGATGAAGTTCCTCTGGAATGTTCTTTCTTCCTTTCGAATGCAACAGTTTGAATATCAACATTTGATCTTTTTCTCATTTATCCTTTTAGGAATGCAATTGCACCATAAGTAAATATTAGTTCGTAAAACAAACCCTCAAATGTTAAATTACGATGTCATAGAAATTCATAATAAAATATAAATTCATGTCTTCGTCTCGAAAGCAAATAGTTATAAGCTATGGCATGTCAAGTAACCTTTTAAACTCGCCATCTATATAATAAACAAAGTATATATATATATATATATATATATATATATATATATATATATATATATATATATATATATATATATATATATATATATATATATATATATATATATATATATATATATATATATATATATATATATATATATATATATATATATATATATATATATATATATATATATATATATATATATATATATATGAAAAACATTTAAAATTTATATTAATATGTTATATTATACTTAGGCACCAAAGGTTATGTATGTATATAATAAACAAAGTGCACTCGGTGGAGTAATGGGTAACGGCTTGGATTGAGGAATCCGAGAGCCGAGTTCGAATTCCAGTCGAATCCAGTACATTCACTTACGTGCTAGTACCCTTGGGGATCCTCTTCTTCTCCCTCCACCAATGGGTAAATAGCAGGACAGACTGGGTTCTATAGCCTTGGATAGTAACTGGTCTACGAGAAGGACAACTCTGAATTCACAACCTGTGGAGGTTCGTTTGGGGACCTTGTGGCACTTATTGCACCAGGTCTCTGTATTCGTCCCTTCAAAAAGTGTGGATGGTCCTGCACGAAACCTTCACCACTATAATCGAATCTCATGTGTCGGCGTCGGGCTCTCAGTTTCTAGGAACTGATCTGCTTGACCCTCATACGTCGAATTCGACGGCAGAGTCGATGATGATGATATATATATATATATATAGTACAGGTCATAGATCGGTTGGTATATAATCCAGGTGGATCCTAGTAATATCAAATATTAAAACTGTTCCACAAAGAGAGCTTAATGTCCTTTATTTACATTATTCGGACTATTGTCCTCATCTTTGTCGCCATATTTATTACAACGTTTCGGCTATTGTACGCTCCGACCTTCTTCAAGCGGTTGGAATGTCGAACTGAACCCTTTATTTCGCTCACTGGGGTAGACTGTCCTAGTTCCACGTGCCATGTTTAATGGATGTCAGTTATCAGTTATCTCCTGTTAATTTCCCCCTGAAAGTTCTCCACTTAACCGGGTACTGAACTAACACTCTTTGGGTGACATACCTCATCTCAGAAATATAGACAGATACTGAGAACTTAATGTAGTTATTATAACAGAGCATATTCCATAGTTCATCCGCCAGGGTGAAATAAGACAAGCGTACTTAACGTTGGCTGAAATAGATTTATACCCACATAAGGTAATTTTTGCTGTATAATATATATATATATATATATATATATATATATATATATATATATATATATATATATATATGTGTGTGTGTGTGTGTGTGTGTGTATTATAAATGTGAAAAAGATTTTGAATTTATTATTATACTTAGACACCAAAAATTAGGTGGAAATGTGCAAATATATGTCAGTTGCGTTCTGGAATGTAGTGAGTAAGTGTGAACCCTAGATGAATCCAAATGAGTCGTGGTGACTTTCTACGCTAAGCCTAGATGTGGCACAAGGTCGAGGTGTGTAACACTTCTTGAGGATCGAACTCACTGATCTACCGAAACAAGTTCGTTAACCATTACACCATGACGAAATAGTCAAATCCACAGTGTCAGGTGTATACTAGAAATACCTTATGAAAGTCATCCGTCGCCACACCGTGTACACCATTCCTAGTCAATATATATATGTGTGTGTGTGTGTGTTTCTCTGTGTATGTGTGTGTGTTTGTGTGTGTGTGTATGTGTGTGTGTGTGTGTGTGTGTGTGTGTGTGTGTGTGTGTGTGTGTGTATTCAAGCTTGTTTGATTGAATAATTTGAACATATTGTGACTATTTTATTTTAATCCTCTCGAATTCTCTGATCGACTTGTTAATGTTGATATTAAATTCATTAGGCGCCGTAGTTTTTTCATTTCTTTTATTTTCCCAAGTACTTTCGATCTCATCCGAGGACATCTTCAGGGGTGAATTACTAAGATAAAAAAAAAAGTTAATGTCATTTGATAGTTGTGATTTTTTTGCAAATGCGCATGAAACGCGCTCTTTTATAATAAATTTAAAAATTAACTCAAATCTTTGATGTTTGTCAATGTTTTCATCTAAGGGAGGTAACTTTAATTTATACATTTGTATTTTTTTATAATTGTATGTAAATAAATAAACAAGTAAAGAAAAGATCTTTTTCGTATATATTGTTTATGTGAGAATGTAAGTCATTATACATTAATACATATATGAGAAAGACAATAGAAGAAAATAAAGTCTGTTGACCGATATATACACCGACCCACACTAACGCTCACGCATATGTGTGTGTGTGTGTGTGTGTGTGTGTGTGTGTGTGTGTGTGTGTGTGTGTGTGTGTGTGTGTTCGCTGGCTTCAAATAATATTTATCTAATTCAGCGGTAAATGAAACGGAATCAAGATACCTGCCCAGAAATCCAATCTGTGTTTTTCTTAGATTCAAATCATTACTCTGGTGCGTTACACCGTAGAAAAACAACGGGGCTAAACCCATTAGACTTGTTCCTTTATTTCCAATGGAGATTAAAAGACTTCGTCTCAAGTGATGATTGGAACATTTTAGCTTAGGATTATCGCCTTCTTTCTTTTGTTACAAAAAATCTTGGATACGAAGCGATGTGAGTATAAAGTTAGAATTGATTCAAATCCTTGTACAGTTGGCAGAGAAGAAGAATTCTCCTGAAAAGTCAAAACGGAAATTAAAGAAACATATGCCAATAAAACCGCATTTGAAAAGAAATAAAAAAAAAGTTTTTCTGTTTTACCTGCTTATAGATTTTTTCACTCTTTCAATGTGAACATATCTATCTATCTATCTATCTATCTATCTATCTATCTATCTTAATAATGTTCATATCTCTCTCTCAATCTCTCTCTATATATATATGTGTGTGTGTGTGTGTGTATGTGTTCATATCTATTCATCTATCTATCCATCTTTCTCTCTATATATATATGTTCATATCAATCTATCTATCTATCTATCTATCTATCTCAGTCTATTCATATCTATCTATGTCAGTCTATTCATATCTATCTATCTTAATCAGGTTCATATCTCTCTCTCTATATATATGTGTGTGTGTGTTCATATCTATTTATCTATCTATCCATCTTTTTCTCTCTATATATGTTCATATCTATCTATCTATCTATCTCAGTCTGTTCATATCTATCTATCTTCATCAGGCTCATATCTCTCTCAATCTCTCTCCCTCTCTCTATATATACATGTGTGTGTGTTCATATCTATTTATTTATCTATCCATATCTCTCTCACTATATATATATATATGTTTATATCTATCTATCCATCCATCTCTCTCTCCCTTTCTCTTTCTCTAGAGAATAGGTAATTGAGAGTAAATTATCATATAAAGAAAAGAAATATTATTTCAATATAAAAATTAGTAATATCTATAAAAGCGTCTACAAATATTCAACTGACAAATACATGCGAATGTTAGCCAATAAAACTTCTCTCGGTCACATAGACGGACGGCGATGCAGGCTCCGAATCGGGTGGTTCTCGTTCATTTTACCTTCAATGAGTGCTTAATATTCTTGGCCGCTTCTTGGTCTCCCTCACGACAACGTCATGGGCGTAGTTGTCTAGCGGCTTCAAATTAGGAGTGCTAAAAGATAGCATGATATGGGTGAGACATAATCCTGAAAATATTTGGTCAACCAATTCCAGTCACTTTGAGGTATATTGTAATGGGCGGCGTCTTGTTGGAACACGTAGCGCCAACATCATCAACCAGGGCTTAAACATTGTGCCTAACACCTCAAGATATGCAATGACACTGATCCTAAGAAGTGGGATGGCATGAAATAACACTTGTTGTTCACGACAATCCAATATTATAACAAGTGACGTGTACGTCATCTTACACCTCCACGGTGTCTATGCAATAGAACCTGAAATTTTACATGTTCACCTGTCCATTGAATAAACTTCCTATTTTAAAATAATTGGGGTTGGCGCTTGATACTACTATCAAGGCGTACTATTTCATTTCCTGAATTAAATTAAGGATTTCGATATGCCCGAAAGAGAAATAAGAATGTTAAAAAAAATCTGGCGCATGCCACGTATCATTAGATTAAGTAGTTTTTAATTCATGACCCGCTAAAGACGTGTCCTAGAATATCTGGCGCGCTATGGATATACCTAGGTACATCAATGTTTGCAAGATAATGATGAAAGAAATCTATTTTTCACAACACATATGTATTTAACATAACCACCTTCTTTGTTAAGGCACTTAATTAAATGCATCATATCAATTAGATCGAAGAGTGAAATCTTCAACTAATAATTACGTTTCAGGCTATGAACAACTGGTCGAACATCGTATATACGCCCTTGTGGAAATTAATTGAAACAACCGCTTTCGTTTCCTTTCTTTCACCATACGGTCAGTTTCGTCCCACTGGAGAGACAGAGTGTAATCGATTTCCTCATTTTAAGTCATTTAGATCAGTGGTGTGCAGTAATGTGAATCTATTTTCGGGGTGTATGATGATATTTGTTTGGCCTTGAAAAATATGGTGTCATCTGTGATTGCATCAGATTCTTATTACGCCCAGACACTATTGTCTCGATTGTCGATTAGTTGTCCTACAATCATTGTCAACGATGGACGTTACTCCAAGGAAGTGTATGAAAATTGTAACGCTACACAAACACACTGGCAAGCGTTACCAATGAGAAAATAAAAGTACTAGACTGGCCCGGAAACTCTCTTGATTTATATCCAATCGATAATCTATGGTCATTCTACAAGGAATGACATCGTGGAATGGATATACGGAGTACTAACATGTGCACTGGGTCATGTTTCATTGGAAAAATATGAAAAAAAGTAAATAACGGAATTGTTCGGTTTGTTTCAATTAATTTTCACAAGGGTTTCTTTCTATTTGAACATGCCTTTGTTCTTTTCTCCTATTACGTTATTCAGCCTTTGTTATAATTCATGTGATCTTTTGGAGGTTAATAAAATATTATCAACAAATCAAAGCGCGCCATCATCACTGACGTTTCGGTTCGATTTCTCATCTTCAGCATGGCAGTTGGCTTGTTCTCGCAGGCTTATTTAAGTTTCTTCGGCACTCACAAAACCAACATCTGGTCTTTAATGTACCTATACCGACCGGACATTAGGTAGAAGTTTTCCTTCTCATATACTGGTTGCCAACCACAGATAGTTTACTCAGCCCTGCCTGTTAGTGAGAGTATGCTATGAGATGAGGAATTCAGATTCTGATAATTTATAGGAATGATAACGGTCGACCCTAGTTTTGAAAAGGTTAAAATTGTAGTGATCGTGGAAACGTCCTTCCGGGAGTCTGTTCAAGAAATAGCAGTTCTTCGGAAGAAGATATCCGAATAGAACTTCCTTCTTACTAATGGAATACAAATGATGATTCGTCCCCCTTTAGGTGGCATGGCGGGTCCTGGCTGTGAAAGTCAGAAAATGGGCGAATGTCGCTCGCCAGATCCCAATCGCCATGAAAATGAAGACAGAGTAGCGAGAGACTTCGACGTTTTGTCTATAGGAAAGATGTTGTAGATTGGAAAGTAATTAATCACCCAGAAGACCATGTAAACGATCTGAACTATCTTAAGGCTGACAAGTGAGGACTGTACAGCTCCAGCCCAGATTCGGTAACAGTACCCTATTTTTTTGTTTGATTCGGCTTTTGTAAAAATAAAGCATAGCAATTAGAGACAGGTACTTTCTGGAGTGGTGCAAGTGACCGGTCATTATCCCGGCATCTTTAGCAAAGGATCGGATATATGAGTTCCATTTAGGGTCTGGAATGAACTTGAGTCCAAATTGACGCTGAAGGCAAGAAGCGTCTTTGAAAGAACAATCGTTTATCATGATAAGCGAAAAAACAAGACCTACTCGGTAATGATGCAACGTTACTAGTTTAGTTTTGAAGATGTCGAATGTTACAAGCTACGGTGATTTTTAGTCTAGTTATATCTCTGAGTAAATAATTATAAATATTATATATATTAATTATATTATTATTATTTTATAATTATAAAATTACCTCTGAGTAAATAATTATAAAATAATTATATATATATATATATATATATATATATATATATATATATATATATATATATAATTATTTAAAATAATGGAAGCCTTAATAAGAAAAAAGAAAAAAAACAGCACTTAATAATATTAACTACGAACACGGCCACAGTGTGATAAGTGTGTTCGGAAAACAAAACATCCCTATAACTCTAGAAACATACACACAGCCCATACACGCAATTAAAAAGCAAAAATCACCCTTGATCATGGCTAAAAGTATAGCCGAAA
>OZ038483.1:137041987-137091987 GCA_964036315.1 Acanthosepion esculentum | reverse complement strand
ATATTTGCTACTATGTAAGTGGCATGGCGTGTTTTTGTTGTGAAGGTTTGCCTCGGCGGGACCAGGGAATGTAGTTCGTCCGAGCACTTTCCATGTAAGTAGCGAAAGAGCAGTGAGAGGTTTTTCCTCATCCCGCTTGTGAGAGAGAGTTTGAAGGGTGGAGAATAGTTTGTCATCCACAAGGGTCCGGAAACGCTTTTAAACTCTATCAATGCGGGCGAGTGAGGTCTGGGCAGCTGCCGCCCAAATGTGACATTTTTTACATGACTTGGCTCTTGTTAAGGTAGAGGGTCACATCAGGTGCTTTTCGATCCGGGCAACCCTCAAGGAATTTTTAAGCCATTACGGCAAAACGAAAATCAATTACTCTCCTAAAGAAAAGCCGTTTCTCAGATTAAAAAAGAGATCCGGGTTCGATTGTAGACGAGCCGTACATTTTCTTCGTGAAGAAATTAAATCTCTCAGGCGGTAGACATTAATTTCACTGTTTAAAAAAAAAAAAAACACAGGTACGTCTAGTCAAACACGTTTACCTACATGATGTAATGTTTATAATAAGAATTAATGTTCGATTAAAAAATCAATTAATTTCGTGAAAAGTACTAACTTTCTATAAAGTAACATATTTTATTTCGTCAGCAAAGCCTCGTTTTGAGTCTAAATGTTTTAATTTTCTAATTTCCACATTCACGTGAAGTTACTAAAAAGAATACTCTTTCCATTACTTTCGAGGAATTTAATTACAAACTTGCTGGCGGTCATTCACCGTCTGTGCAAGAACTAATCATTTGAACAACCAATTACCAAATCAGTCTACCAACAGAAGAAAGCACTCATTGAATATTGCTCACGTTGGTGATTTTTTTTCCAGTCAATCGCGTGAGATAATAATCTGAAAGTTGGCATTTAGCATTCAACTTTGCACTCAAGATTCAGTTCAATTCTAAGACTTCATCATCATCATCACTGTCGTCGTCATCATCATTAGTCGTATAATCCCAAAGAGATCTGTGCGCACTTCCTGTCCAACACAATCCTGGAACTTCTTCCTGTTCAAGTGTCAGAAACGGCATCCCGTTGTTCTCACTGATTTCGTTTTCATATCTCTCAGATGGTCTACCCCATTTTCTATAGCCAGGAAAGTTGCCTTTCGTTCTCACCTGATTATATTCTCAAACCAGTTTTACCTCTTTTGTCATAATTAGCCTGATTAGAAGCAAGAAGGCAAGACTTTAAAAGCTTGCAAAATCCGCACCAATCAAATCACTATATATCCGTCTAGCCACACTGAAGAGCTATAACCAACAGCCACTTGCATCTTCAGTAAAATGAATGGAGCACTTTGGCTGATGGGCATTTGTTTACATTTGTAAAAACAATACGCTAGATTTAGTTGTGTAACTCTACCGAGTGCAGATAGCTCTGGCTGACACCAAATTAGTTGTGTTTCAATCCTGGCTTGAGGCATTCGGAAGTCTAGTCGCACTGAGGAGCTGTGATACAGCGAAACAGTACTGTCTGTGAATGACATATACATATATATACATATATATATATATATATATATATATATATATATATATATATATATATATATAACAATTTGTTGTTAACTGAGGCAAGGAGTGGCTTGCTAATGTTAATGCTTCCAAATGCGAGTGATACATTGTACCTTCTCAGACTAACATTTTCCGCTGGCATGAAGTGAAAAGGTTATATTGTGTCATCTGCTAGGACTGCTGCTAGGTAAGTTGGTTCATTGTGTCGTGCTAGACAATATTTCTCGCCAGTATCTATCTTAAATATATGTCTTTCATTCGTCCATACTTCGAATATTACTGTCACATAAGGTCTGCTGCTTCTGCTATATATTTAGACATCCTTGATAAAATCCAATGAATTTGCAATGTTATTGGTCCTGACCTGGCATCTCAGCGTCAGTCTCTTTCCTCACTGCCGTAAAGTAGCTTATTCCTGCCTTTTCTGTTAATAACTTTTATGGTAATTATTCTGATGAGCTTTCCTCCGTGATAGCTAGGCTTTATGATTTCAAACGCAATGCTAGATTGGCAGGTAGGTCTCATCATTTTACAACTGAAACGGCTTGATGTAACTGTAAGTTCTATGCTCACAGTTTCTTCTATCGCAATTCTAACTTGTGAAAGTCTCTTCCGGCTTCTAGCTTCCCAGTAAAATTTAATTATATATCAATCGTTATCTTCTGCTTTTTTAATTACCGTGCTTTTTTTCTTCTCTCTCCGTAATAGTGTTTTTTCCTCATATCCTCTCACACTCAGTAACCCCCCTGCGTCTTAGTGGTTTTATTGCCTTGCTCGGGGTGAAATGATTCAAAAAATACATACATACGTATTGGGTTTATTTGGGTAGTATTTTGTCATTTATGTGCGTTTGATTAAAAACAATCTTTAATTTACTTGCAATAACAAACAAAACCCCCAATAGTAGAAGACACATTTTGAACAAGCGAAACGCAATAAATTCCAACGCGATATTTCAAAAATGAAACCCACGACAAAATAAACAACAAGCGAAAGTATTTAGACGTTGGAAGTTTTATTTACCAATTCCAACAGGAATTTTTTCTTAAATATTCGAAATAATATCTCAACTAGAGGTAAAATAGTCATGGGAATAGTCAATGAAAATAATTTAAAATGCCAAAAGGGAAATGGAAGAGTCTTTTGAGCTTTTGTTGGCAGTAAAATTATAGGCCCTTTTTCACTTTTTCACCCTTCATGGTGATGATATCAAGATAAATGCTAAGAATGATAAGTTCTTGTACAAAATATTTTGAGTGATACAGGTCAAAACCAAGAATATAACATTCCTTCATATTCTGAAAAGCTGACTCTTGCCCACCTTCCCAAAAATGGCTTACAAACCCTCAAATTAATGGTATGACCTCCAGTTTCTCCACATATTAATCATATAGAAATTCTGTGGTCAGGCATTAAAAGAGATGTATATGGGAATATAAACATTATTCAAGCAAAGAAAATCACTAAAAGCCAATAAAAATGGCGGCCAGAAATATTACATTTGAAAATTTAGAAAAGTAAATAAAAGAAATGGCTGAAAAAATGATGGAAGTTAAAGAAGAAATTCCATAAAAATTAATGTTAGGTCGGACCGACAGCCTTTCAGCACACCCTGATAGATAGATAGATAGATAGATAGATAGATAGATAGATAGATAGATAGATAGATAGATAGATAGATAGATATGAAAAGTCTGAGATAGATAGATAGATAGATAGATAGATAGATAGATAGATAGATAGATAGATAGATTGATTGATTTTCTAGTCCGACTCTCTCCCTATACCCATTGAGATTAATTGCTTGGTCTTGTCATCTAAAGTGATCGAAGCCTATTCCGAAAATGGACGTTCAAACAGAAATGCATTTCGCGCACTTCTCGATTTTTTTGGTCATCATAATCGACCAACCGAGAGTGCAGTTGGAAACGATGTAACGTTGTTGTGGAGAGGTTCAGTTCCTGCGCGCGATGACGAATAGAGGTGTTTGGATGTTTGGCCACATTCTCGTGTACTGCAGCAATGTTTTCAGCTGAATGGCGTAAATGAGCACACAATGGTGTTTTCACATCTGCCACTGACCCAGTTTGGATTTACAAACAATTTTTCCAATTGCACTCTGGAAACTTTACCATGTTTGATTGTTAATCTTTCCAGGGTTGAAATTGCCAAAGACTTAAGTTGTTAAATCTGAAAGAAAAAGAAAAGGAAAAAACTCATTAGACGCTTAAAGTTAATTCACATTTAAAATCGGTCCAAGTTATTGAAACACCCTTTATTTTAAAGATTGCGCCCGGCGATAATAAATCCTGGCAGAGTCTTCAGCTCCCATAGGATAGCCTTGCTGTAAAGGCTGAACAGATGTGGGTAGGTGACACATCATTATCTTACGCCCCTTTCTATTTGTGAGTACCTACTCAATACGTTTTCTATCCGTATACAGACTCTTCCCTCCCAGTCCTTTCTGAATATATTTTAAATCGTTTTCATTCTATGCAAGGCAGTAAAGCCACTAAAACACAGGGTGTGGAAGAATTAGGAACAGAAATATTACTAATAAGCGGGAAGAGGAAAGAGTAATAAAAAGGGCATTAGATAGCGATGGACACTGGATTTAAATTTTTGCAAATTAAAGTTGGCTGGAAATCATGGAGACAGATGGGACTTTCACAAGCGAGAGGTGCGAGAGAAGAAACTGTTAGCATAGAACCTATAGCTAGATCTAGCCAGCTCAAGTGTAAATTGATGAGATGTCGACGCCAGTCTAGTGCTGCACTTAATTTCAATTCAAAAAGTCTAGGTACCATAGCGAAGAGCTCATTTGAACAATTACCATCAAAGTATTTATAGAAAAGACACAGAGAAGGAACCTTACGACAGTGGGTAAGTGACAGTTGCCAGATCAGGACCAATAATATTGCAGATTCTTTTTTGAGTTTTTATCTAGGAGCTCCAGGAAAATAGCAGAAGCACTGGACCATATGTGGCAGCAATATTCTAATCATGGACGAATGGTAGACTTATAGATATGCAAGATAGTTTCCGGAGAGAAAAAAATTGTCTCGCACGATACAATGAACCAACTATCTTAGCAGCTTACAGAGCAATGGATCCAATATGGTCTTTCCACTTCATGTTAGCTGAGAACTTAGCATGTCTTTTATTTTCAGTGAATTGTTAGACACAAACAATGAATGGCAATAAAATCTCGATGTAATTCTTGTTTGTGAAAATTCTTTCTCTTTCGTAATGTTCTTTTATTTAAATAAAACTATTTTGGTGACAGATTTCGAATCACCGTTCTCTTTGCACACGAACCTGACGAAATTCGATCGAATCGACAAAATGAATGTAAATTCTAATTTTATTTTGATCCCATTTTATTCTTCATCCACAAATGGTCGTAGTAAAAGTGTAATATTTCTTGTTAACATATCATTTTTCTTTTCTATTTTGTAACCAAATGTTTGTCTTTCAGGGCAGAAGTAAATTTTGCTTGCCCAAACCGGCCGAGAAACACTTGTTTTTACAATGAAATGGTAACAACACAGGGACACATACTTAACACTTTCTTGCCTTCTGCCCTCTCCCCTTCTGTAGCTTCCACTTTTCTGTCTCCCACAAACACACGCGCACACACACACATACACACACACACACACACAATTTATATACATATACATATATATATATATATATATATATATATATATATATATAATGGCAATCACATTGCTCGTCAGGAGACGTTTATTCAGAAGTAAATCCTATAAATAAAACAGAATGTTAGAGAATTTAATTAAGAAAAAAGAAAGTCTGATTCATTTCGATTTCCATGTTCCCTCGTCTCATTCACAAACTAGCGCGACTAGAAAATCTTAACTTTGCTTAAACAACGTGTGATCGATTCCTAAAATAGAAACGAAATTAAACGCTCTTTATTAGTTAATTAAACAATGATGATCTTAAATTAGTTTGAAATTTTACTTTCGTCCTTTACACACACACGCTCGCGCGATCACTGATACACACACACATACACACACACACACACAAATATATATATATATATATATATGAAGATAGATAGATAGATAGATAGATAGATAGATAGATAGATAGATAGATAGATAAGCATCCATTGTGAAGATATTACTATACTTATATACACCTAGGAGGCAGTGTTATGTGGCAAGAATTACAGCTATTGTCTCGTAACAACTACGTATAGAAAAATCAGAGGTACATAAGTTTACATAGATAGATAGATAGATAGATAGATAGATAGATAGATAGATAGATAGATAGATAGATAGATAGGCATCCAATGTGAAGATATTACTATACTTATATACACCTAGGAGGCAGTGTTATGTGGCAAGAATTACAGCTACTCTCTCGTAACAACTACGTATAGAAAAATCAGAGGTACATAAGTTTACAAAGCGATCTTGAGTACATCATTCTGTTGTATCGATTGCTGCAAATACAGACAAAAAGATACATTTGATTGACTTTTATAAATGCCAAATTTTTATAGCATACAGACTAAGTTCATAGCATTTCCAAAACAGTATGTTTTCTTGGCTGTTCCCGTGCAATTTTGGTGAATGTCCGGTTATGATCCGACGACGGGAAATACAAGTCACCGGGTGGCGGCCAAGGCATCGAATCGGAAAATGAAAACGGGATTTGTCATCAAGCATAATTCACCAATAACATAAATTTCAGAAAACTTTAAGATAAAAAGGAAACGCATACCCGGTATAGAGTACACTGATTCTGGTTGGGTATTGGGCTTTGCAACCTCAGGCAAGTCAGTGTATATATGTTAACTAAAGTCTATCGCCCAAAATATCTTCAATGGTCATGTGAACTTTATAACCACAGCTTGTATTGATAAAAGAATCTCGCTTCGTTCCATGAGAATCGCTTTGTCCTAAATAAGGTGGGCGCCAAGTTTAATTTGGATAAGCGATGGAAGCAAAATACAGTTTGAGGAAACATGTCGGTTGAAACTGCGATGCTTTTTTGGCAACGTTCCCTTGGGAAACACTTGGTCGGGTCATTTATACAGAGGATACTATGTTTTCAAAGCCAGATTCATTCGTACAGAGCGAAAGTTTTCTACGACGACAGTGACAGGATTTCAGCAGAGCAGTGCATTCAGCCACAATGCAGTGGAGTTTGTGCAGAAAAAAGATTTCAATGTGATACCATGACGAACACAGCCACTATATCTCAGTCACATTTAGCATGTGTTGAACCAATCAGCTTGTTCTACATCAAGCAACTGGCATGTTAACATCAGGTCTTGAAGCACAGATCTTAAAAGTAAACGGTTTGGCAGTATCTCTGGCGAAATGATGAAGGGTTGATTTGCTAGCATACGAGGAACTAAAATCTTACTAGTCTTATGGTTCAATAATTCATCATTGGTGTGAACAAAGCAAATGTTCCATAGAAAGTCTGCTGACTTCTGCGAACCAGAGGAAAACCAAACTAAGCACGTTTGGTAGAGAACGAAAGAAACTTTGAGATATTACAGTCGAGACTGAGTCCATAAAAACTACCTGCAAAATATAACAATAAGAACATAGATAGATAGATAGATAGATAGATAGATAGATAGAAGCATATTAGCATAAAGAGAAATATTAACAGAGATAGATAGATAGATAGATAGATAGATAGATAGATAGATAGATAGATAGATAGATAGATAGATAGATAGATAGATAGATAGACAGATATTTGTCTATATTTCTGAGATGAGGTATTATGTACACTATTTACATTATCCGGACTATCATCCTCATTGCCATATTTAACACAATGTTTCGACCGTTGTACACTCCGGCCTTCTTCAGGTTCTTGGAATGTCGAACTGAACCCTTTATTTCGCTCGTTGTGGTAGACTGTTCTAATTCCACGTGCAATGTTTAATGGATGTCAGTTATCAGTTATCTCCTGTTAATTCCTCTCTCCAAGCTCTCCGCCCACTTAACCAGGTATTGAACTCACACTGTTTGGGTCATGTCACTGGATCTAACTAACGTCTTTATCCACTGGGCCATGTGTCCTTGAGGAGCGTACAATGGCCGAAACTTTGTAATAAATATGGCAACAAAGATGAGGATGATAGTCCGAACAATGTAAATAGTGTACATAATACCACAGAAATATAGACAGATGCAAAAAGATCTGTGATCCATATAACATGAAGACGACCTTTAAAAGTGGGTCACCACTTCGCAGACACCTCTTCCAAGTAAGAAGCCCCCCCCCACGCCGCCATAGAGGAGAACATGACTAAAGACCGGGTGTACATCATCCCGTGCAGCTGTGGCACGAAATGTTATGGAGAAATAGACCACACACTTAAGGTAAGGATGCAAAACCCCCGTAAAGCCGCTTTACCAAGGGGAAATAGAAAAATCCGACGTAGCTGACCATATATGGAGATAAAAGGAAGATCACCGCCCCCTGCCAGATGAAGTTGAAATAATAAACAGAGAACACCACTGGAAAATACGAAAACATCGAAATGAATACATTATGGGAACCAATAATACGGGGTGCTAATAGTAACAACAAAAAATGCAATATGAGCTCTGGTAAAAAATATGATTAGTGAGACATTACGTTTATAATTCCCCAAATTAATAGACTGATGTCCTCAAAGTGACATGGCCTAGTGGATAAAATCGTTGGTTGGATCCAGTGACTTGACCCAAAAAGTTGTGAGTTCAACAAGAACATGAGAGTTACGTTAAAGGGAGATAACTGAGACACCCGGAAGAGGCATGGCACGTGGAACTAGAAATAAGGAGTTCAGTTCGAAATTCCAATCACCTGAAGAAATCCGGAACGTACTAGAGTCTGCAGCTTCAGCTCTATACTTTTAACACTTGTTCTTTTCCTACACAAATATAAATCCACGAACCTGGCTCTTGGGCCTTAAATTAGGTGAAGATTAGTAAGAAAAAAAAATAATATTGACCATACTTTGTGTCTTGCAGTTCCCGCTTTCTTTAAGTAATTATGTGGCAACGAAGCGCGCGTGCCGAGTAGGATATATTTAGACGGTTTTAAAAGAGAAAATGGGAATAACTCCGGAAAACATCCCGTTCATTATAATGTGATCCTTACAATTGGGATGTACAGGAGGGGAATTATTATCAACCTGGAAAGTGAAATTGGAGAGTCGGGTTCAACTTACATGTTAGTCTGTTGTGTTCCCTTGAAAAAAGCTTGAATCCACATCTTCTCCCATGGCTATGGGTTAAATAGTCTAATAGAAGGAATACTCTGGAGAAATGCACTCTTTCCTATTCATAAATAATGAAGAAATGTTATTTGTGGTGTCACGTGAGGGACAAATCAAATAAAATAAAGGAAGTAAAAGGAACAACAAGAAGACCAAATAAGTTTCCTTATATTAAAGAAAATAAATTTTATTTTAATTTAGTCCTTTAGTCAGTGGGCTAAAAAGGAAATAAAAGGCCTTATCGACGAGAAGTTAGAATTAATTCAAAATAACTTCAGCCGAGAGTTGCTGGGGTTTTGTGGTATAGTTACATGTCCCGTGAAATAGTCAGCTCTGTACCAGATTTCTACATTTGACTTCACCAGCTTAATTTTGGCACCCACCAACGATAGCCCGGATGAAGAACCCCCTTCTCAGGTCATTCGACCACATCAAAGAGTTCTTTGAAGTCTTTGCTCTAAACGACCCACAACTAGGAGACGTTTAATCAGTAAAACGAGATTCACTTAGCACCCCCTCATTAAAAAAAAATGTTTGACATGAAAATTGAAAATATTATTGAATAATTTCATATTATAAATGACATTTTAAACAATTACAAATAATAAAATATGACATAAAATCATAATCGAATTTTTCCTATTCTCTTAACAATGAAGAGCAAATGATTGTCTACATCAAGGATGGATATGGCATATAAAAACGCTTTCTGTCTGCGGTTGTTACCTGCTTCGCAAATTCCATAATTCTTATCTACCGGACAAATAATGATGGATGACGGCTACTCTGACAAACACATTTTTATAGAATCGATATTTAATTAACAAACAGGATTACGTTTGATATTATTAATAATCCCAGGCATATACATCGTATAAAATACATTAAAGTATTAATTCACGATTCAAACAAACCTTCGAAATATTGACAATTTAAGTACAAATCTGTGCTTTCTTTGACAATGTGTCTATCAAGTCTAAAAATGTACGAATCAAGTGAAACCAACAATAATTATAATAAGAATTATAAAAGGTGAAGCTCAGTTTTATCGCCGGGAAAAAAAATTATTTCCTGTCTACTGTCTTTCATTTTTACAAACATATTTTCTTTCTCGAAAGTGTATGATTCTACCTTGAAGAGATTACCGTATTTTTCGGCTAACAAGACACTGCGGCATGGAAGACGCACCCTAATATTGGAAAGAAATTTCACAGAAACAAAAGTCATTCTCATACAACAACACATTCTTTATGTGCCCCCCACATACTGGTGTCATGTATTGTTTACATTAATCACTCGTCCGATTCTGTATTTATGACAATGACATACTAATCAAAAGCAGAAAGGTTCCCGCCACTGCTAGTAAACAGAGCATGTTTAAGATTGTGGCTCGGCTTCAGGAAGGTTTATAGTCTTGAAAATACTTGTAACTGGTAAGTACTGAGATTATACAAAAGGCTAATAGGTAGCTAACATTATAGTGTAATGAGTCAACATACAAATCCACGTCCCTATCAGTCAAGCCAATTAGGTGACCGTCCAAGTTTACTTGAGCGTGGAAATTGGCTTACATTCGTTGTGGAAGACGCACACTTATTTTTCAGGGTATATTTTTGGAAAAAAAGTGAGTCTTGTAAACCGGAAAATACGTTATATAAAATGTCAGCTGCAAAGCACAAAAACCTATTTTATCTTTAAATTAAATGGGCGATATAAAGTCTTGAGGCTCTGTAACATGTGCTCCTCATGGAATATTTGCTTAGGACAACAGTTTCGTAGGTGAAAGATATTGCGTCCTACATATTTTTTTAATCAATTCACCCCAAGCAAAGCAACAGTGCCACTAAGATGCAATAGGCTACTGAGAGTGAAAGATGATGAGAAAACGTTAGAAGGAACCAGAAACACAGTTCTAAACAGGAAATAAGGAATAAATCTCTAGTCCTGTTCAAAAGACTACGAAGGAGTGTGAACCGGACGATAGGCGAACCTGTCTAATCCTTACAAGTGGAATATCAGTACCTCGCAGTTTATGTTCATTCATGCGAACGCCAACAGAACTTTCATCGAACAAATGGCAAGTTAACCCCCGAGATATGGTAGCTGTTGTATACTTAATACGCATATTTGATATTTGTGTTTCATAGGAGTTTCAATACCAAAAAAGGGCAAGAAAATTTGGACCTGATATATTATATGATGAATATACCATGTAAATTTTAGCCTAAGAGAGATATTTTTATTGAAGATGATTGTTGGCGTGAGATAATATAAATCTAATTCAAGAGCTGTTCATCATAATAAAGATATAAAATATTATATTTACTGACATTTATTTTCCTCCTTTTCTGATTTATAAATATTCTCATAGTCCATAAAAAGATAAAACCTCAAAAGAGAACGAGATATTGTAAAGTTATTGGATGAGTGTGAAAAAATGAAAAAGACATCGGAGAACAAAGAGGAAATTGAAAAATGACAATCAAAATTTTAGGAATTAAAAAAAAGAGATTTGTAAAAAAATTAAAAAG
The DNA here is from genome assembly GCA_964036315.1 of Acanthosepion esculentum. NCBI lineage: Eukaryota > Metazoa > Mollusca > Cephalopoda > Sepiida > Sepiidae > Acanthosepion > Acanthosepion esculentum. The sequence continues at coordinate 137,080,627 of OZ038483.1, read as the reverse complement.
GGTAATAGACAAGAAAATAATATTTGAAGAAGTTGATGTCAAAAAAGAAAAGATCCAAAACATTGGCTATAGACATGAAAGTAGTCAGATTATCGCAAATGAAACGATGCAACATAAAAGATAACGAGTGATTTTGAGAGATAAATATTAAACTGCAATGGATGGGTCAGATACGAGGGTTGGGTAATGAATCGTTCATGGAAATGGTCAACCAACATGTTTTAGAAAACAAAGTTGTCGAAGTGGGGAACATTTTAAGATTAGTATTGTAAAGGGTAAAATCATAAGTTCCTTGAAAGTGAATGATGGTGTCAAGATAAATACATAAATTATCATAAGATTTGAAAAAGATGATTTTGTTTTCGATTGATATACATCAAAATCAAGAAGCTTTAAGTTAAGGTGTAACTTTGTGCAAGACTATGCTCCTTCTTATCTGGTGAAGGTTTTGCTTATCTTGTTTTTGTTTTTCATTGATATATATCACAATCAAGAAGCTTTAAATTAAGGGGTAAATTTGTGCAAGACTATGCTCCTTCTCATTTAGTGAAGGTTTTGCGTATCACGTTTTTGATTTTCATTCATATACATCACAATCAAGAAGCTTTAAGTTAATGTGAAAATTTGTGCAAGACTATGCTCCTTTACATTTGGTAAAGGTTTGATTATCTTGTTTTTGTTTTTCATTGATATACATCACCATCAAGAAACTTCAAGTTAAGGTGCACATTTGTGCAAGACTGCTCATTCTCATTTGGTAAATGTTTTGCCTATCTTGTTTTTGATTTTGATTGATATATATTACAATCAAGAAACTTAAAGTTAATGTGCAAGTTTGTGCAAGAATATACTCCTTCTCATTAGGTAAAGGTTTTGCTTATCTTGCTTCTGTTTTTGATTGATATACATCACCATCAAGAAACGTTAAGTTAAAGTGTAAATTAGTGAAAGACTATGCTCCTTCTCAATATGCAAAGGTTTGCCTATCTTGTTTTTCTTTGATATACATCACACTCAAGAAGCTTTATGTTAAGGTGTAAATCTGTGTAAGACCATGCTCCATCTCATTAGGGAAAGTTTTTGCCCATCTTAATTTTGTTTTTGATTGATATATGTTATGGGACCTTACCTATAACGACAGAGTGAACTCTTCCTGACACTATAAATGCTGCGCCTCTCAAGAGAGAGGGAGGAGACTGAATCGAGTCGAGCCAATCATAATTCACTCCAAACCAGACTGACAGTCATACTAACACCTTTCAACTTCTTGTATTATTATTCTGTGTAATATATCTTTGTGATTTCTACTCTTGTGTTCGTGATGTACTTTCTTGGTCCTAAACTTGGACCATAACAGTGGCGACGAGGATATTGGACCATAACAGTGGCGACGAGGATATTGAAGAAACGAAGTTCTACGCGGAGAATCTAAAAAAAACTTTTTGCTATCGGTCGTCCATAACAGAAGCGACGGAGGTATTAAGAAAATAAAACAAGTTCTACGCGAAAAAAAAAGATTAAAAAAAAAAGAAAAACTTTTTTGGACACCCACCTTAACAGTGGTAACGAAGACACAAATTTTACCTGTCAGCCAGAACAGAATCGAATTCTACGCAGGAAAATTGTTTCGTACTAAGATTCCAGAACAACAGGCGACAAAGACCTGAAGTCTACACTGAGAAAAAAGGAAAAAATAGTTACAAAAAATTACGGTGTAAACATGGAAGACTTTAAGGCAACCATATTGGAACTAATGAAAATGCAATTCGAGCAGCAACAAAAAAATGAGAAAGACAGAATAGGCTCGAAAAAAAAAATTAGAAATTCAACAGAAAAACCAAGAAAAACTATTGGAAATTCAACAGAAAAACGAAGAGAAGCAACTCAAACTACAAGAATTATTCCTACGGCAGTAACAAATAAAGGACAACATTCTGGAAATGAGACGGCATTCTCGCAAAATGCTATATGGAGCTCTATCAAAGACTTCACTTATGCACCGGACGAAAACAAAACCTTCGCGGCTTACTTCAGAAGATATGAAGATTCATATGAGTTTGATCAGACGCGAAAAAAGTACGTCTACTACTGAGGAAACTAGAGTCAAGCGCATACACCAAATTCGTAGACTACATCCTACCGAGGAAAACGAATGAGTTGACTTTCAAGGGAGCCGTGAAACTTTTAACGGAATTATTTAGTCCGAACATTCACCATTCCACAAAAGGTGGAAATGTTTAAATTTAACAAAAAAGGATAGCCAAGACTATATAACACTCGCTTCCATAGTAAATAAACACTGTGATGACTTTAAGTCATCTGAACTCAGCCCGGACAATTTTAAATGTTTGATATTTGTCCAAGGCCTGGTTTTGACTAAAGATGCAGAGATCAGACGGAGAATTCTAACAAAACATGAGAGTAAACCAGAATTGACGCTACAAAAATTGGCTGAGGACTGTCAGAGATGTATAAGCGTAAAAAAAGACTCGAAAGATATCGAAGTATCTGGCGTCGCTCACAAGTACAAACGACAAACACGTTTTTCTCCCTCCTCAAAAACAAGCCAAACAAATTATTTTACTACAAAAAGTCAAATGAAATCTCAGAAGAAACTACCACCCAGTCCATGCTATCGCTGTGGGACTTTGCATTGGTACAAAGATTGTCCATACCGCTATAAGACTCGTCTGTCGTGCAATAAAGTGGGACATAAAAGTTCACATTGTAGAACAAAGAAAGAAAGCAAAATCCGAGTAAGAGTCACTAGAACTGACCAAGCGGACGGCAAAAATGAAAATACGTACAAGTAGAAATGTTAAACAAATAAATCAGATGACAATTAGATTCCGGACCAGATTTAACCATTATTAGCTTACAGACGTAGAAGAAATTAAACAAACCGACCATTTTGAGAACATAAAAATAGCCAGGTCGGTTACAGGGAGAAAAATCAAATTTGAAGGGGAAATTATCACAAATGTGACATTCAATGGAATGACCAAGAAATTAAAGATGTATGTTCTAAAAAATACGGAACATTTATTTGGAACTGACTGGATGCAGAAATTTGACCTCTGGGATTTACCGATAAATACGTTCTGCCAAAAAGGGGAAAGGTTATCGACCGACGCAGAGAAACTGAAGGAGAAATTATAGGAGAGTTTCCCCGACGTATTTTCAGCCGGCCTCGGCAGGTGTAAAAAAATGGCGGCCAAAATCGAACTAAAAGAAAATGTACAACCCATTTTCAAGAAGAAAAGAAATGTACCTTTCGCATCATTAGAAAAAATAGACCAAGAGTTGAATAGACTCGTGAAAACCGGTATATTGACAAAGGTGGAATATGGTCAATGGGCCGCACCTACGGTTTACGTGAAAAAGAAATCGGGTGAGATACGAGTATGCGCTGATTTCTCGACGGGATTGAATGCAGTGATTAAGGATTATCACTATCCTCTCCCTAGTCCAGAGGAAGTTCTCACAAAGTTGAACGGAGGAAAATTTTTCTCAAAGATAGACTTGAGCGAAGCATACCTACAAGTACCAGTAGATGAGGAAAGCTCGAGGTTGTTGTGCATAAACACACATAAAGGGTTATATAAGTTCCAGAGATTACCATTCGGGATCAAGGTCGCGCCGGCGATACTTCAGACAGATCTAAGATGGATCGACCGTGGTCGAGAATTCATGTAGATTTCGCAGGTCCATTAGATGGTTTTTACTACTTGATTGTAGTAGACAGTTACAGCAAATGACCAGAAGTATTTCGTTGTAGAAAACCTACTTCTGTGACTACAATAAATTGCCTTCACGAGCTCTTTGCTCGTTTCGGTGTTGTTGATTATCTAGTCACCGAAAATGGGACACAATTTACATCTGCGGATTTTCAAGAATTTTGTGAAACTTTTCAGGTGAAACACATCAAATCCCCGCCATATCACCCAAGATCAAACGGGCAACCAGAGAGGTTTGTAGATACATTAAAAAGAGCACTAAGGAAAGCTTATGACGTAACAACAGAAAAGGCTTTACAACAATTCTTGCGAGTGTATAGAATTACACCAAACACTACTACGCCATCGGCATTATCGCCGGCGGAAGTAATGTTCGCCCGAAAAATTAGTTCGGTATTCGACAAATTACTGCCAAAACAGACAAAGCACTCACCAACGTCGTTTGTACCAAAAAGAAAATTTAACCCAGGGGAGAAAGTTTTTTTTTAGAATGTTCAAAACAATACATCCTATTGGGAGCCAGGTATAATAGAGAAACGAATCGGGAACGTGATTTACATAATTCAGGGTACGAAGTTCTCACATAAAAGGCACTTAAATCAGATCTGAAAGAGGCTGTTAGAGGATTCTAACGGTCTACCTCAGGAAGAGGAAGAAGTGATGGACACAATATTTGACACATTTAATATGAAAAGACCTCAAGCAATTTCAGAACCGCGGAAATCAAGCAGAAAAAGAAAATTTACGGAGTCTTTGATGATTAATCCGAAGAGGAAAAAATATTAAAGACCCCTGCGAGGTAAAAGCTTTGGGACGTGGGTGTTATGGGACCTTACCTATAACGACAAAGTGAACTCTTCCTGACACTAAAAATACTGCGCCTCTCAAGAGAGAGGGACGAGACAGAATCGAGTCGAGCCGATAGTAGTTCACTCCAAACCAGACTGACAGTCATACTAACACTTTCCACATCTTGTATTATTATTCTGTGTAATATGTCTTTATTATTTCTACTCTTGTGTTCGTGTTGTTCTACCTTGGTCCAAACCTTGGACCATAACAGTGGCGACGAGGATATTGGACCATAACAATATACATCACAATCAAGAAGCTTTAAGTTAAGGTGTAAATTTGTGCAAGACTATGCTCCTTCTCATTTGGTAAAGGTTTTGATTATCTTGCCAAACCAGGTTTCAATGACAACAGATTAATTCAATAACTCCAGCCTCTCTAGGTATTAATCCAGCAGAAAACTTGTGGCCCATCAATAAGAGTTGTGAATGAAAATGGAAAATAATATTCATGCTTAACCATTTCTGGACTTAATTTTATTTTTAAACCTGTAACCCTTCTTGTTCTTAGTTGCACCCTACTTACTGCGACCGCACTAGCATTGGTGTGTGCTGGGCAAGATAAACTGACGGAACCCTGCCCTCTCCAGGCTCGTTTTAAATTCACTGTCTTTTATTCTCCTAGACTGGTTGCCACCCAAGGCTAAAGGAAAAAGTCTGTCCTGTTATTTATCCATAGCTAGGAGCTACAAGAGATAGATTCATACCTTTCCCAAGTGTATTAGTGTGTAAGTTAATGTAATGAACTCTACTGGAATTGAAACCTAACTCTTCCATTCCTCAATCCGATTAGAAAGTTTAATGTGGGTTACAGAATGTTAAAGAGCCCATATTAATATGTATAATAATAAAATACTAATATATTCAGATATATGGAATATAGCGTTAATTAAATACATGTTTTTATGGTCCATTGCTTTTAGATTGATTTATAAATAAGAAAACATTATGTTGCAGTTTGCTAGCAGAATAAAAATTTTATACCACTACAATGCTAGTTATACTTAAAAATATAATTAGAGATATTTAAGCTAAAACTCAGAGAAGCCCTTCTTCAAAACTTTCCAAATGACCAGACATCCTAACTTTTTGCATTCCTTTATTTGTCTAAGAACATTTCTGCATTCCGTTGTATCTGTGGAATGGCAGCAAAATACTTGGACGAATATTTGAAACCCGTACAAAATCAAGGCACATATCATTTTTATATGTGTATAGAAATATTTTATTCTAATATAAAGAATAAAAAAACCTTTGCGTTTCTACAAGTAACTGACACACAAAACACATTACCAAACACATACAAAAGCGAAAATATCGCGCGCACACATACCTGTATATATATTTTCCATATCTTGCAGACACACTTCTCACAGAATAACAGGCGCATATATACACACATAACATCATTTCAGCTGCAAAAATGCCGTGTGTGTACAAAGCATCTACCCTAATATTATTTTTCAAACAGCAGGTGTCTGACTTAACGCATAGCATCCGGTGTTTAGGGAGAGGAAGTCATACAATGAAGTGACCCATTAGTTTTTTCTACTCCATTAGATAATTTGAATTCCATGTTAACTTTGAGCGTTTGTCTGCCTCACCACCCGTAAGCTCTTATTCATCCTACGTGGTTATCGTGCAGATTAAAAGTTTTCAGCAGACCCCACTCAAAGAATTAGGATTCTGCTTGTTCAGTGAAATATATACACTAGTGCCAATACTGAAGGCCGATCATAAAAAGTAATTCCACCAAACATTTTTTTGGGTTCTTTGGGTTTAGATGTTAAAAGGTTTCTTTGAAAACTTAAAACATTCAAAGCCATTGAACTTGTAAAACTTTCTACTTGGACTTCTGCATTATTTCTTTCTTTTAGCGACAAAGCTTTCTTGTTTTTTATAAATGACTATATTTATTTGGCAATGATTGCCAAAACAGTTGCTTATTTATGACCAGAGAGGCAACAGGAAGAATCCATTTTTGCACCATCGTTGTGAGTCAGTAGTTTATATATATATATATATATATATATATATATGAAGAAATATACTCTTAAGGTTTGCTATATTTATGGGATAAAGTGCTCAATATCAGAGATAGAGCGTGTGTAAATATAAAAGTGAACATAGAAGTCAACACTTAGAGGCGGCAGTCTGTTTCATGCTAGTGCAATCGTCAGGCCACGAGGATTGTTCACTTTTATATTTACATATATGTGTGTGTGTGTGTGTTTGTGTGTCTGTGTGTGTGTTTTTATTCGCGCACGTGTGTGTGACAGAGAGAGAGAGTGCTTTCATATATTTAATATAAACTAAAAAATATCTTTATTATGTATTTGTTTTCAGATTTATGAAATGTAGCTTAGTTTTGGTATAAGGTAACATATATTGAGCACCCGGTGAGGACTGAACTGCAACTGAACTGATCTACGAATACATGTTGTGGATCATTACAGGAATTCATTTTGCTTGGCAGTTGTAACATTTCTTAAATCATTGTTCCAAAATAAATCATTAGACTTTTTGTTCTTGATCGAATCCTGATATTATTATTATTATTATTATTATTATTATTATTATTATTATTATTATTATTTCCTTTGAATTTTGTTGTCGACACATTTCCTTCCGGCTCCCAACCAGTGACTTAAGGTCAGAAATGGCTTCAGGATATTTTCTACTGAGCAATTAAAAAAACAAGCAGACAAACAAAACTCTTCGTAATGTGTGGGCTGTACTTGTGAATACAATGTTTTGTATTTCTTTAAGGCATGGGCTACCAGGAATCCCTTTAATGAGTCTAGTGGAACCTATTTTTAATCAATCCGAGGGCTCCAACTACAACTGGAAATATTGATGTTCTCAGTTGCTACATTTTTGAGATTTCCACTTCAAGATCCTTGTATTTTGGTAGTTTTTTTAAGATTTTCAAAGATACATTACAATCCACAGGAAGTGTCATGTCAACAAGAAAGCGCATATCTTTGATTACGATGTCTGCGAGATTAGCTTTGATTGTTCTGACTGTGTGTATATTGCAAAGTCCCATAAAATTGTTACAGGTTTACCTTTGTAACCGGGTCTGGGTGATGTTCATATCTGTGCAATTTCCTTCCCATAAAAGTTGCATATTTAGCACTTCAGATATAGGTCCCTTTTATCATGCCGAGTTTTATATTCAGTTGTGGCGAACACTGAATAACAAGATGGTCAATCGTTTCTGGATATTTATCACAAAATCTGCATTTCAGGTTAACAAAATTTTTCAGTATGTGTGCTTGGTAATTTCTAAGTGTGCAGAATTAATTTCAACTCGGAACTAATTTCAACTCGGAAGTAATTTCAAGAAAGGGTTAGGGTTAAGGTTAGGGTTTTTAAATCGAGTTGAAATTAGATCCAAGTCGAAATTAGTTCCGAGTTGAAATTAATTCCGATTTGAATTTAGTTCCGAGTTGAAATTAATTCCCAGTTGAAATTATTTCTGTTACTCATTTCTAGTAAGCAAGCATTGGTCATGTGCAGCAAGAATAAAACCTTCGGTTTCAGCTTTTAACCTTGTACTACGTAGCCACTGGTGGATATGGGGTTTGCCTACATCAGTTTGTTTGGTACCGTTAGAGTGTTGACCATGAAGGGGTTTATCTTGATATAAATTCTGCATTTGGTACTTTGTATTTGTTTTGTTTCCTTTTTTTAGTTTCTTTGCCGATGCAGTCGGTGTATTATGGTTTATTTACACTTCTTCATCCACTTGAAATTCCCTTTTGAATTTCTTGGCTTCTTTTATTACTGAATACAGTTTCTTTATTTCTTTCATGTTCGTTGACACACACATCATCCAGTCTTCTGTAGTTTCCAGGTATCTTTGAAGACCGATTGTTGTGGTTTTGTAAGACAGTTCTAGTTGAACTAATCCTCTGCCTCCTTCGGATCGGGGCAACATCAGCCTTAGAATGCTGCATGCGGTGGCACATGAGAAGCGTTCTCGTTTTGACATCCATTCGCTTAATGTCAGCTATGGTCCAATTAAGGATGTTGAAACTATATTGCACCACTGAGACAACCAAAGTGTTTATGACTGATATTCTGTTTTGTGAATTCAATTCGGTATTTAGCACCAGACGCACAGGCCTGTAGTATTCTTTACTTACTTACCCCTTTATTTGGGTATGCTGCATTCCATCTCTTTTGCTGACTCTTGTGTATTTATAAACTTCTTCTTGTTCCAGTTCCGTAATCTTTGTGACAAAATCTAGATCTATTGAGTGTGTTTCTGTAATTCTCCTTTTCTTTTGCACATTTACCTCATCTGAAATCCAACCGATATCATTAACATTTGATAGTATCGAGGATACCCTTCAACTCATTGTCGTCTTTGGCAAAGAGCCTAATATCCTCCATGTAAAGTAGGTAATTAAACACTTTCTTTTTTACTTTGTATCCATAGCTATTACTGTCTAGGGGCGACATGGAGACTGCTTGAAAGATTCCTGGTCGAATATTCAAACAATTAGAAGTGGCAGTACCTTTCGTATGATTTAGCTTTAATGTGATTTTCAACAGTTCCATGCTATATTTAGGGAAATTTACTATCATCGAGGAGACTTTGTACATTTCCAAAGCCTTAACGTTCCGAGAGGATTTACGGTAATTATCCATGCTGTACTGAGATTTCTACCTTTTTTCCTGAAATTTTCTAAGATCATTTGTGTTTATTAGTAGTTGACCTTTGAAACTATAGGAACTTTTTCGACATCCATTCTGTTCTAGAAGAAGAATGTTGTTTTCATCGAGTACAGTTCGCCAAAACAGACGTGATTAATATATATGTGGTAGACAGACATATTATTGGCCTATCATTTCGGGGATCGTCTCTTTCACCCGTTTTTGGGAGGTGATGTATAATATCTTCAGTGATCCATTCTACAATTTCATTGGGCTTATTAATTAGCACTGATAAATTTTGCGCAAGAGTTCTATACATTGATGACAGATGATAGAGCCAAAAGTTGAGTATCTTGTCATTTCTTGGAGATTTCCATTTTGGGGATTTCTTTTGTTACTGCTTGCCTAACATTATTCTTGCTTATATTTTTCCATTTCTTGAACAGGTTCATCCTTCATTCTTTCTCGTTTTGATTCGATCCACTCTGCAATGGGATTCGATTCCTTTCGGTTGCTCTAAATATTCTCCTATGTTTGTACTTTGTCAAGAAATGGTGGCTTTTTTCCGTTTAAAACATCTTGACACCCGTCTGGAATATCTTATTCTGTCGACAGAAACTACAACGCTTTTCATATTGTCTTTGTTATCTGCGCATTTAATTGCAATTTCTGTAAGTATTTTTCTTGAGGAATGGAATTTCATTTACTGATTAAACAAGGACATCAAACGAAAAAATAAAATCAATTATATCTTCACTCGATCTTGTTTTTCCGTGTTGAAACATTTGATTTCTTAAATCTGATCTCGTATCGATAACTCACATGTGATTTCCCCAATGTCTCGCTTAATTTTGTATTTCAAGTGGGTACTTTTTGTCTGTTGTTTAATCTTTTATTTGTTTTGACATTATTATTATTATTATTATTATTATTATTATTATTATTATTATTATTATTATTATTATTTGTGTATGTTATGTTTCCTGCTTTGTATCCTGTAGAACCGGGTCCAAATTATGGTCCTTAGGCTCTATAGAAAAATTGTTATTTAATTGATAGCACTTTTCTTAGTATATGTGATGCGCCTAGTAGGGCGATCTTCTAGGCAACTTGCATGTTGATGTTAGTTGGATACTGTTAGTAAAATTGTCGATTCCTTTTCTCACGATTCCCAGAACTCCGATTACTATTGGTCTAAATCCGCACATCCTGTTAATCTCGATTTCCAGGTCCTTGTATTTGGACAATTTCTCAGTTATTTTCATGGAGCTGTTTCTCCCAGATGCTACTGATATGTCAATAAGCATATACTTCCTGAATTTCTTGTCTCTTATGATAATATCAGGTCTACTGGTTTTTTTCCCTGTCAGTTTAAATTGGCATGTCCCAGAGGATAGTTACATCGTTATTTTGTGAAACTGTGTCTGGTTGGTGCTCATGCCATCTTTCAGTGGTTTCGATTTTGTGCTTCTTGCATATCTTCCAGTGCACATATGTCGCTACCTTGTTATGTCTGAAGGTATGTTCATTTTGTGCTAGTTCCGGACATTCTGAGATAATATGGCCGACAGTTTCATCATATTTTCCGCACATCCTGCATTTCGGGTTATTTTCATCCTTGATTACGTGGCAGTGATAGGATCTGGTTGCAAAGCTGCAACAATTAGGCCGCCTGTATTTCAGCTTTCAGCCCGGTGCCACATCTGCCTCTTTTATTCTTTTTAGATATTTACCATGCAACGTCTTCTTCTTTCTTTTTTTTTTTTTTTTGTAATTTCACTTGGCCAAGTTGTTTTGCTCTCTGTTTTACTCGTTTGGCGTAGATGGTAATCGCTTCTTTTTTTGTTGGTGGGATTTCACGTATATTAAGCTGTTTCTTGCAGAGTGTAGTTTCTTTGCTGATAGAGTGAATTTGATGTTTTACTTTTTGTAGGAAAGGGTCATTAGCTTTTGTAAGGTAGACTTCCAATCCGATTGTTGTTGTTTTTAGATTTAGTTCAATTTGGATGAGACCTCGGCTTCTTCAAGCTCTCGGTACGTACAGCCTATCAACATCTAATTTCGGATGGTGCATCCTCATTTGGGGAAGCATTTTTCTGGTCTTGGCGTCCAATCTTTTAATGTTATTTTACTTACATTTAATAATGTTGAAGCTGTATGCTACTACAGGTATAGCTAAGGTGTTGATCGCCTTCATTTTATTGGCTCCATTTAGTTCGCTTTCTAGTATCAAACGCACTCTCCTATAATATTCTTTTCGGACCTTTTTCTTCATAGTTGAATGCTGTATTCTGTCTCCTTCATTAATTCTTAAGTATATGTATGTACCATCTTGATCTAGTTCCTTAATCTTGTTGTTGATATCAAGGTTTAAATCTGTAGTTTTCGTTAGTTTAACGCCTTTGTGGTGGCTTTGGCACATTTGTCGAATCCGAACTCCATCCTAATGTCTTTGCTGAAGATTTTGACGATATTGAGTAGGTTTTTCTGCTGGTTGTCATCCTTGACAAACGTTTCAAGATCATCAATATAGAATAGGTGATTCAGTTTGCCATTATTTGACTTATATCCGTAGCTCGTGTTGTTCAATAGGCATCTGAATGATGCTAATGCAAGGCAGAAGAGTATTGGTGACAATGAATCTCGTTAGAAGATTCCTTTTTTGATGCTGATTGGTCTCGATGTTAATAACTCGTTTTCGTGGTTTAGGTTTAGTTTAGTCTTCCTGTTTTTCATGCTCTCCGTTATGAATTTGACCATTGTGGGGCATACTCTGTATATTTTTAGGCTCTTCTCTATCCATGAGTGGTGTACACACTCGAATACCTTTCTGTAGTCGATCCATGCTATCGATAAATTACTTTTCCTTGTTTTCACCTCTTCTAAACATGTTTTAATGATAATCAGTTAGTCTTTGCACCCGTAACTTCCTCTTTTACATCCTTCTATTCTGCTGGAAGTAATTTTTTTTTCAAGGAAGTTATATATTTTCTCGGTTATGAAAGGAGTGAGGATCTTGTATATTGTTGGTAGGCAGGTGATGGGCCTATAGTTCTTCAAGTTCTGCGTCTCTTCTGTTTTGGAGAGTAAGTATTTTGAAAGGTCTTAGTGGGTGCCAGAGAGGTCTTTTATCCAAAAATTAGCTATTCGGTCTATTCTTGGTGCTTTCCAGTTTTGGGTTTTGTAGATGACAGCGGTTGTTTCAGAAATATTGATATCCGTCCATTTTTGGCACTCTATATGAGTGTGTTGTTCCTGTTGTTACTTGATCCATGTAGTGCTTTCACTGTGCATTTTGCAGTTTCCCCATATCTTAAACCAGAACTCCTCGACTTCCTCGATATTTGGTTGGTCATTTATCTCTATTTTACTTTTTCCAAGTTCTCGATATAGTTTCTTGGCATCTTCTTTGAAGATCTTATTTTACCAGAAGAATCTGTTTCTTTTTTCATTACGCCTGATTCTCTCTGCCTTCGCTTGAATTTCTTGTTTCAGCTTCTCTTTAATCTTTGCTACTTCAGTCTTATTCTTTATGTCGACGCTTCGTTTCGGTTGTCTTCTTTTTGTTTCTTTCATTTTGGAGTCCTTGTCTACTTTACTTAGAAGTGACAATTACTCTTGCAGTTTATTTATTTTGGTTTCTATTTTTTCTTTCCAGATTGGCATTTTTCTTTTTCGTTTACGTTGTATTTTCACCTATTGTTTCTGCGATCGTTACCGAAGTCGCATATATAAGATAATTAATTTCTGTATTCATCGGTCTTTCCATTTCGTCCCTTATTTTTCTAATTGTTTGGTTAATGAGGTTGATGGTTTCCTTCACTTGACGGTTATCTTACTTTTAGAATTGTCGGCGTTTCCTCGAAAGACATTTACTATACATTCTCCCATTTATTTTTTGTCATCTCTGTTTCTCATGTTTGTTTTTTTGGTGGGGGGTGACATCTCTCTTTCTCTCTCATATTCGTCATTATCTTCCTCTATTTGCTTGTCTACCCCAGAGGGGTTATTACATCTGGTTTCTGTTTGTTCTTCTGCATGTGTCTCCTATGGGTTTTTGGCATTTAGCGCCTCGATGTTAACGTTTAATCTATTCTTGATGTTTTCTCGGATGCTTTCGAGTTCTGTCAGGTATTTCTTTTTTCCTGATGATGTCACACCTGATTTTGGCTGGTTTGTTGACATCGATGCTTAGTCTGTTTGATGCGTGTTTTTTCTCGACAGATAGGCGGCTTTGGTGGTTGTTGTCGTTGTCAGATTTATCGCAGCCTTGTAAAAGGTTATTATTACTTCAATATACTCTTCACTAAACCATTTATTTATTGTTCTTCTTGTGAGATTTTATTTTAATTAATATAGAGGGCCTCTGTGAGGACTGTAGTTTTCCTTTAGTCCTCGTTGGGTAGAGTTTGTTCCAGTTTCAGACTTTTCGATCCCACTCTGGTTCCTCACTAAAAATCGCGGTCCTTCTTGACCCGCATGACGACCGATGTCTTTTAGCAATATGTTCCTTGTGTCAACATTATAGTTTGTTTGTATTTACTGTTATGGTCCAAGGTTAGGATCAAGGAAGAACAACACGAACACAAGAGTAGAAATAACAAAGATATATAACACAGAATAATAATACAAGAGGTTGAAGGTGTTAGTATGACTGTCAGTCTGGTTTGGAGTGAACTACTATCGGCTCGACTCGATTCGTCTCGTCCCTCTCTCTTGAGAGGCGCAGTATTCAGTGTCAGGAAGAGTTCAGTCTGTCGTTATAGGTAAGGTCCCATAACATTTACCCATACGTGGGGGCTGGTTCGTGGGCACCAGAGCACATCCATACCATGGTAAGCTATCACGTTCAGCGAGGCAGTCCTCCTGCATTTTTTAGATTATTATTATTATATTAAGGAACAGTATGCCAACAAAATGAGGTTGGGGTGCAAATATACAATTCCCAACAGACCCATCATAATAGTAGTATAACAGGCACATGCACCACAACTAAATGAACTCTATATGGTAACACTCATGAAGCTTAAAAAAATGACAACCTTCTCGATATCCGGCCATGATTCTCCCCACAATTAAAAAGATTGACCGTACATAACCCCCAAGAGTGACATGACAAACTGGTTAACGTTTGGCAGCTGAGAAGCAAATCTGTGGCACTGAACGAAATATTTACTGTAGTCTATCTAAATTCACTAAGTAAAAATACGAGGGTCATTCAATAAATAAGGTGAATTTTTCGGTATAAGGACCTCTAATACAGATAGAAGCTGACTTTCTTTTTCCAAGCACTGTCACACACTTTTCCCATCTGTGCACAAGCTTCCGTATTCCCTCAGCGTAAAAATCTTTAGAATAATGTCTCAGCCAGTCGCTCACAATACTTTTGACTTCATCGTCACTTTTAAACTTCGTGCCTCTCGTGAACGCTTTCAAGGGACCAAACAGGTGAAAGTCTGAAGGGGAAAGGTCTGGGCTGTAAGGTGGATGAGGGAGCAGTTCCCAGCCAAGCTCGTTGATGGTCTGCACCGTTTAGGCTTCTGTGTGAGGCCTTGCGCTGTGATGATGCAATATGACTCCTTCTGACTGATGATCCCCTGCGTTTGTCCCAACAGATAAGCTCAAAGTCCTTGCAATGTCATGCACTGTCACCCTTCTGTCAGACTGAATGAGGTCATTGACTGATTCGATCACCTCAGGAGACCTCACTTCTGCAGGCCTCCCAGGCCTGTCTTCATCCTCGACACTGCTCCGTCCTTCTTGAAACAATTTAGCCCACTTGTAGACATTTGTTTGGCTGAAACATGTGGCACCATACACGGTTGACATTCTCCTATGAATTTCAACTGGTTTGCACCCTGCAGCAACCAAAAACTTAATAACTGACCGCTGTTCAATCCTGGAACATGCTTCTTAATCGGCTTTCTTTGTTAATCGCCAAAACTCTCAAAGTTTTTTTTAATCTGCAAAAGAAATTAAATCCATGTGAAAAAAGTAAAACAAAAAAAAATAAAAAAGTGTAAGCTTCTATCTGTATTAGAAGTCCTTATACCGAAAAATTCAACTTATTTATTGAATGACCCTCGTATCTACATGTTAATACCGTCAATGATTTAGGATTAGAAGCCATGAGATCTGTAACTGAGCTTGCATTAGAATATTTATTATTATAACTATTGCTATTATTAGTAATAGTAGTAGTAGCAGTAGTAATAGTAGTAGTAATCATGCAATTCCATATTCACACTCTCATTTGGGAGGTGAGTACTTGCGACATTAAAACTGACCCTAACACTATTCATGACACAATTCCGCAAATCTCCCAACTCCCTCTTTGAAATGCTTCCCAGTGTGACAGTTATTATGGGCAGTACCCCCCGTCGATGCAATCACCTGCGCCTTCAGACTCATCTTTAGAGAAGTTAGAAATCTTATCAATGTCACAATGAAACACTGGTCTCATCTACACGCTCCACGATTGCATTGGTAGCCGCTCTAAAAATTATGAATCCATTTACGCTTGCCTCACTGAAACCTCGAATACCACAATTACTGATATAAAGCAACAAGCAAGAATAGAATAAAAACATTTTATTTGAATATCAAATTTTTATCTAAAAATATGAAATTAAAATATCAAATGTTGATACTAACTTCATGGATACATTATTACTTTGGTCAAATAAAGCCTTTCTTATTTCAGGAGAAAGAAAAATATTGATAAAGTTACTCATCCCTATAAGGATGAGGTAAAATGCCATTTTATAATCTCACAATTTGTTCAATGTAAATTCGATATTTTGTTGAGCCTGCTCATAGTGCAGTAGTTTGTGTGTGTTTACTTTTTATATCTATGACTTTATATTCCTTCGACAAAATAAAGAAAGAAATAAAAGTTTGCTTTGAATTAAACTCGACGTAAATTCGGTCGATTATTTTTTATATTGCTTTTCCACAAATTTATTTTTTCTTTCTTAGAAGCACAAAATAAAAAAAACACACCTTTTCTTCGCCTGATGACATAGCTTCCATTTTTAGTTAGTTTTATCTAAGATAGGCTTTGGCGGAATATTGTATCGCTTTTGAGTGCCATAAAATTATATATGATCGAAACGTAATTTTAAACTATGAGAAGGTCGTAGGTTTCTTTCTCAATATAGAACAGAAACAAGATATTTCCCTTCGATTTCCGATTATTTTTGTGTTTTTCTCTTTAGCCAAAGACTTCAGAACCGGATTTCCTGACTTCAAGTGTCTAACAGAAATAGAAAATTGATTGTATTTTTAATAAAAAGTAACCATATTTAAAATATATTGAATAATACCCAGATTTTTCTTGGTTCATAATAAAAGAAATTGATACCATTTAACAATTTTCATTACACAAGCTTTGTATGTACGTCATCATTTTCGAATTACATGAATTGGAAACATTGTGTATGTGTATATCTATATATTAAGGTTATGTTTCGAATTATTCTAGTGGAATATTGAGTGGAAATAATTATGGATCTGGATGTAGTTTTTTTTTAATATTCATAAGTTTCTTTGTTACCGTTACCGCCCACCAAAATAACCGTTAGAAAATTACAATAGATTACACACAATACATCACTGACCTTTATATATAAATAATCGAGCAAAAACACAACAACGCATGTGGCCTATTGCCTCTGGGTGTTAACTTCAATGTCTACTTTTATATTTACATATGCCCTATCCATGATATTGAGCACTTTAACCCATAAATATCGCATATCTTAAAACTATATTTTATCATATATATATATATATATATATATATATATATATATATATATATATATATATATATATATATATATATATAGTACAGGTAATAAATCATTTGGTATATAATACAAGTGAATTCTAGTAATATCAAATATTAAAACTGATCACCAAAAAGAGCTCAATGTATTTATTATAATAGATCATATAAATTACACAACAAAATCCAAATTTACCTCATATGGGGGGGGGGGGTAATCTATTTCAACCTACGTGAAGTACGTCAGTCTTATTCAACCCCGGTATATACAATGCGTTTGTGTTGGAATTAGAAATTTGACTGACATCAGTCGAAATATATATATATATATATATATATATATATATAGAGAGAGAGAGAGAGAGAGAGAGAGAGAGAGAAGGTGAGAGAGAAGACAGTAGATATGAGGATATGATTTCGTACGATTTGTTATTTACAAATTAGAAATAATTTCGAATATCTTTCAAAAGCTGAAATTAGAAAGAATAGGATTAAACCTATGCAGAGAATATTTAACCACCCCTCCCCTCTCTGCCATTTATTGACGCCATTTTACTAAACGGGTGAATTCCAAAAAATGCTAACTGGTGGATCTGAATTTGCAGTGAGCCAAGGTAAGTTTAAATTCTAAACAGAAATAAAACAAAAGTAATGCTCAACAGTAACGCCCTGAAACCAAATCTAAGAATCGAGGATGAAGATCCCGAGAAACCCAGGAAATCCTATTTAGAGAGAATGACAGAGGAAGTTCATGAATATAAATGAAGCCAACAGGGTTGGGCATGTAGCGGCCGATTTCATTAAACGCTCACCTTAATGAGTCTTACCATAATTTTGATTCATAAAATGCTGTTTGACTTAAAAGAGAAATCAATTTATTCAGTCGAAAATGTATAGAAAGTGCTTGGATCGCTCGATCAGTAAATTTGCGTACAAGTTCTTACAACATTTCACCTTTCTTGACAGATCTTTTATTATAACAATGTGGAATACTAAATAATAAAAGTGATAAAAGGAAAAACAAAACAGATATTGAAATTGATTGAAATCGGCTTGTCTACATGCCCAGACACGTCTGAAAAAAAGAATTTAAAGCTTTAAAATTTCTGCCTTCCAACACCTTTAGCGTTTCCTGTCGGTGCTCCCTCCCACCATTAAATAATTCCATCAATAAAATCATGATTTTATTAGTCCGATGGACTAACCAGTAAAACAACGAAACTGTTTTTAATTGCGCTGAATTCACGTTGTCGTCTTTTGCAGGGTGGCACTTTTACATTTTACTTCTTGTGGTAAAGTTGGAATCTTAACCGTTTCTAAGAAGAAAAACGAATAATAGGCGAATATGCCAAATACAAAAACAATGAAGACATGCATAAGAACACAGATAATGTTCCTAACTTACCAAAATCAGGATGATTGAAACTATCAAAAAAAAACTTGTGTTCTTAATTGCTGGTCTTCCCAGGTCCACCCTGACCCTGGTTGGTAGCACTTGTTTGGGTACCAACTATAGGCAAAACCGTAAAACAAAACAAACAATAAAACCAGATTTCTTTCTTATATAACGTCAGTCAATGTTTTGTTCAGTTCATATTAGGTTTTCATGGTTTGTTTTGTTTTACGGTTTGATGGGTTATTTAATGCCAACAAGATTTTTATTGTTGGGAATATATTTTTTAAATATATTGCTGGTAATATTTTTTCATTCCAAAAATGTATTGCTGGTAATATTTTTTTTTCTTCAAAATGTATAGTTACATTAAAACCTATTTTTACACTTTCATAGTGTTTTGACCCCAGTTTGGGGCTTAAATATTTTCCCCATAGTTGGGGCCCAAACAGAGTGGACCTGGGAACACCAGGAATTAAGAGGTGGCTCCACGCTCCTCAAAACCTCCAGATCAGAGGCATTGCTGTTGGATGTAGTTTGTCGTCTTACCCAGGAAGCGGATGTTGTTTATCGTCTTACCAAGGACGCCTTATTTTGGGGGTGGTCTTACCTCTCTACAGAGGTGAAGCCCCAGCCGACATGGCGAGAAAAATATTTGTTTCTTGTGCTACAAGAATGAAATGAACAAGGTACAGCCTTGTGTATGTCTGCTGATGAAACATTGTTTGAAAACAAATCAATCGTCGCCTTAGATTTCTCGATAAAATAATATTCTCGTTTTGCTGACTTGCTGTGATTTCACAAGTTGGAAACCACATAATACTTCAGCTCAAAAGTAAATTTCTGGATGTAGTTGTTATCAGCAAAGGCTTGTTGAAACATGATGGTTTGTTGAAACATTACAGTTTGTTGAAACATTACGATTTGTTGAAACATTACGGTTTGTTGAAACATTACAGCTTGTAGAAATATTACGGTTTGTTGAAACATTACGATTTGTTGAAGCATTACTATTTGTTGAAACATTACAGTTTGTTGAAACATTACGATTTGTTGAAGAATTACGGTTTGTTGAAACATTACGATTTGTTGAAGAATTACGGTTTGTTGAAACATTACGATTTGTTGAAGCATTACAAGTTGTTGAAACATTACGGTTTGTTGAAACATTACGATTTGTTGAAGAATTACGATTTGTTGAAGCATTACAATTTGTTGAAACATTACGATTTATTGAAACATTACAGTTTGTTGAAACATTACAATTTGTTGAAACATTACAGTTTGTTGAAACATTACAGAGGCAAATTGTTTAAACTAATTGGATCATTGTGTTTTTACCAGAACTTTCCAAAAAGGGATTGCAAATATGAATCTGTCAGTAACACACTGCACATGAATCTTAAACTTGTATTGTCAAAGAATTTGGCAGATAGAAAATTATCAAACTGATGTCTTCAGAAAGCAGAACTATGGATTTGGATTGCTAGTTCCCCTGAATCAACATTTTTTGTTTTGTTTTGTTTAAGGAAACATAATTAAAACAGGAAACACTTTTGGATTTTTTAAAAATATTTAAAGAAGTTTAACTGATTGATTCGTTTTCTACAGATTATCAACACTTTACAGGTAATTTAAAGCCAGAAAATATTCTTAGATTGTATTTGTGGGGGGAGATAAAACTGATTTAGTGATACAGGTCTGACTAATTACCACATAGCTGAAAGAGGAGAAGAGGTAAGTTCATGTCTTTCCCAAGGGTATTTGCATATATGTGTATATAACGAACCCAACTGAAATTGGAACTCGTCTCTCCAATTAACAATTCCGAGCCATTATCCATTACACCACCCACACATCCAAGCTTACTGCACCTAGTACCCGAAAGTGGTTACCCATATAGGTACTGACCAGACTTAACATTGCTTAACAACGCTGATCGTACAGTTGAAATGACCGTAAGCCTCTGTGAAGAAGATGCAGGTTCTATACAACCTGGAATGTGTCAAAATACTGTCCAATATTTTGACGAAAGACTGTGTAGCAGCGAGCAAAGGAGCCGGTGGTCACTCTGCTTCAGGTGCTCCCCCCCCCCGCCGTAACGTAGCTTTCCTCTACTTTTTCTATAATTACTTTTATGCTAATTGTTCTGATGAATTTTCGTCTATGGTAGCTAGACGTTATGAATTTAAGCGCAGTACTAGATTGGCGGCGAGGTCTCATCATTTTGCAGATGAAATGACTACATATAACTGCATTTTCTATGATAACACTCTCCTCTCGAAACTTCTCACTTGTGAAAATCTCTTCCGGTGTCTTGCTTCCCAGTCAACTTTGAAATTCAAAAATTTAAATGCAATGTCAATCGTTATCTTCTGTCTTCTTAATTCATATTCTTTTATTGTTCTCTCTCCTTAATAGTGATTTTATGACATCTCTCAAACCCAGTAACTCCTTGCGCCTTAGTGGCTTTATTACCTTTCTTAGAGTAAAAATAATTAAAAGAAAGTGCGTTACCAGGCTTAAAAAAACCCTTGATACTTAGTAGCAGCATGATAGTAGTAATAGGATTCAGATTACAAGAATAATTTTTAATGTTCCGTAAAAATATAAAAGACAGACATCACATATATACAAACATGTATTTAGCTGTTATTTTCTGCAAGCCTGCTATCATGTGACCCTTTAGGGGGTAAGGAAGCTACCACGTGTTTCTTTCCTTTAGCTACTGCTGGTCTGCGAGGCAACACGGTAAATATCTGCTCTCTGCTAAATCTGGAATTCTTTAAGACACTATTTGTCTCTCTATCATTTCATTGAGTTTGTTCGAAATTATTATTTCTTTTTGAAAAAGGGTTTTCTTTGTTTGTGTAATTTATTTTATTTTTTGTCAATTTCCCTTTTGAGTGAATGTATTTTTAATTGTTTCTAATTTTCATGGTGTCTTTCCTAAATAAAAGCGCTGGACATTTCTTGAAACCAGCGTGTAGTTCTAGTGAGAATCCGTGGCCTGATTCCATCCTACGGAGAGGTTTAACAAACGGTAATGAACACTTGACAAATCTGGAGAGTCTGAATTTGATCTTGAAGAAGAACCTTTCATGCTTCAAAATGATGTTTTGATTCAGCAGTTTTGATCTTATGATAAGTCAGTTGCATCTGAAAGGTTTACTTCTGTAATAAGAGGTGAAAGTTTGACTAGAACTATTCAGAACGAAACTGACATTAAACTGCTCTATCCGACGGGAGGTCAGTTGCATCAAGGCAAGTAGAAAGTGATAACTTATCAGTGGAAATGGAGGAACTTAAACAAGCAATCACAAAAGAGCTCATTTGTTTTGTTTTATTTTACGGTATATCAACCTTAATAGGTTATTTAATGCCGACAAGATTTTTATTGCTGCTAATAATTTTTTTCAAAACATATGTTTGGCAATATTTTTTCAAAAAAGTATTGCTGGTAATAATTTTTACAAAAATGTCTTACTGGTATTAAACCTATTTTTACACATTTTGTCACCCAGTTTTGGGGTTAACTATTTGCCCATAGCAGGGACCCTAACAGGTGCTACCACCCGGGATCAGGGTCGACTTTGGAACACTAGCAATTAAGAGGTGGTTCTACGCTCCTCCAAAACTTCCCGGCCAGAGGCCTTGCTGTCGGATGTAGTTTATCGTCATACCCAGGACGGCAAAAGGGCTGAGAGTATAAACGGTCAAAAGTAACTACTCGTATAAGGTTCCGTTTACACTGACCAAGCCAACAACAACAGCCTGTGGCCACAGTTAAGTGAATGTGAATACTATCTATCTGCTGGCCAATATGATGTGGTGGAAAATCAAAAAGCTGCCGATCTTTATTTGAATTTAGATTCACCCTTTGATTTGGCCACAAGCATAAGTAGTTTTAAAGCCATTTTGAAACAAATGAGAACCGGAGAATGAAGAAGGACATCGATGAAGACATTGCAGTGATCAGTGACCAGAAAAGTCAAAATGAGGATGAATTCCTATCTGACATGGCTTTAGATGTGAAAGGGGAGAGCACTCCTGATTATTCTGCTGATGATACCATTGTTGCCCTTGACACTACTAACCAAAACTAAAATTCCATTGAAACTCAGCGACTGGAGCTTTCGGGGCGGGGGGGTTCTCATCCTTTCCGGGGACTATGAAAAACAGCAAGCAGACATGACAGGGGTTGTTGAATGTGCAATATTTACCGATAATCAGCCAAGTCCCCAAAGACTAACAGTGGCCAATAAATAGGCGAAGGGAATTACCACAGAAAAAGAAACTTGTTGATAAATCAGCGACTTCTGCTGCCGAGAAAAAAAATTCAAATGGAGAATTTTAAAAAAAAAAGCCTAAAAATGCTTCCACAAAAGAAATTTCAAAACAGACTAAAAAGCTTTTGTCAGGTATATGTCGATATAAACTACAAGGAATTCTCACGGGAATTAAAGCGATTGTAGTGGATTAAAGAGTTAGTTCTTGAATTTAGTGGCATAGTGACTGTAAGTTCAATCCCTGATCCGGGCAGTGTGTACTTGGGCTAAATGGAAACAGGGAGAGCAATAACTAAGCAGTACTAAAAATATGAACTAGATGAGATATTCCTAAAACAATGTACCATCTCATAGATTAAATTAAGGATTCAGTTTGGAATTCTTTGTCGTTTATCGGAACGACATATACCAATTGTAAGAAAAATGTTGTTCTGATTAATGAAAATAAACATTGAGCACTCTTTGTGAGTCAGTTTTAATATTTAATATTTAAAATTTTATATTATGTTAATAGGACTCGCTTGGTTTATACCAACGGATTACTACATATATATATATATATATATATATATATATATATATATATATATATATATATATATATATATATATGTATGTGTGTGTGTGTGTGTGTGCAGGTATGCAGAAAAATAGAAAATAACACGTTAGGTAAATAATCCAGAGTTCTTTAGTATTTTTGTTTTTTATTTTTAAAAATACAGTGCTCCATACAGAAGTAGAGCTTATATTATAATATTTTTAAAAAATATGATTCCTTCCTACATAAGAGTTCTCATGTTTCAAAAACGAGAGCCGAAACCCTCAATATAATTATTGAAATTAAGTTGAATTCAGGTATCGAGTCCCGTTTCATCCTCAAGCGAAAATTTAGGAATAAGCTATCTTGTGGTTTGCGCGTGTTTATAAGTATGGTCTCTTGCAACATTAATTACTATGGAAACGGCTGGTAGGGCTTGTCGCTTTTCGCTTTTCGCTTTCAGCTACCGCTGCTGGCTAGCAGCAATTCGAAAAGAGGAGCCGAGTGCGTAAGTCTTCCTCTGCAAGTATATAGCCTCTCCATCAGTAAGCCCTTAATACGAAAGTGTGTCTCAACGGCTGTTGTGATGCGTCTAGTGTGGTAGCCTGTAGTGGTAGGGCTTGTCGCTTTTCGCTTTCAGTTACCGCCACTGGCTAGCAGCAATGCGGAAAGGGGAGTCGTGTTCGTAAGTCTTTTCCTACCAGTATATAGCCTCTCCATCAGTAAGCCCTTAAAACTAAAGTGTGTCTCAACGGCTGTTGTGATTCGTCTAGTGTGGTAGTCTGTAGTGGTAGGTGTTTGGCGCCCTTAAATAGTTCCACTGCCTTGTGGAATCTTCGAGAGAAGAAAACGAGTAAACCCTACACAAATCCGGGATGGACGGCACTCTGTGCTACTTTCCGGCAACTCCTGCAGCCGCGCTGGTACCAAACTGTATTGGTTCATCCTCTCCTTTGGACTCTACTAGCAAGGCCGATTAGGGGAACTAGACGTCCGGGTAGGCCTAGTTCTCCATACATCCCGCCCAGGCTCGTGGCGCAAGAGCCTGCCGTTCCAGAGTGGGACTTCACAGTCACCCGAGGCAATGTAACTGCATTGCCTAGCACCTACAGCGCTACTCCATTGTCTCCCGAGACGGAAGGATGCCGACGACGGATATTACTTATATATATATATATATATATATATATATATATATATATATATATATATATATATATATATATTATATTCGTCAGACCTTGCTGTTTTGAAACAAAGGTTTGACGAAGGGAAACCGAACTTTATCGATCTTACGAAACATAGAATATTACGATGGCTTTCTGAAGTCTCAGTTTTGTTAATTAATTAATTATATATATGGTCTATTAGACAGAAACGTCTGACGTTGACAGCAAAACAAAAAAAAACAGTAAACTCACATATTCGGACTTTGCTTTGTCTTTTCCACATTTTCATCATACCGTCAGATCTACATCCACATATTTGCTTACTTATATATATATATATATATATATATATATATATATATATATATATCGCGTCTTTGACATATTAATAACCAGAATTGTTTAGTTGGGGTTATGATTTTATAAGTCAATTTCTGTATACGTATACACAAATGTGTGCCTATATAAAAGTAGACTGCTATATTTATGCCCTTGTGCGTTCGTCTCCAAAGCTCGTATTGGAAGAGCGGTAATATCGACACGGGCGGGATTATTTCTTTCTGGTCGCCATAATCTCGTAATTTTTCTTAACCTTGTCTTGAACTTCAGTTTGTGTTTAAGTCATTTTGTTATATTTACACTTTTTGATTGGCAGATTAAGATCAGTGAAGGAAGATGAAACGGATAAGCAGACGAGAGGGTCAGACATAAAATGGGTCGTGTCATGGCGACAGGAAAGCAGGAACACCCACAGCGATTGATGAGTGGTCAGTTCCCACGCCTCATCATTTACTGGTCATCTTGCGTTTGAGATTCGCATTTGAAGCAGTTGCTTTATAAAATATATGATCACATAGAGAAAGAAAGGGCAAAAGAATGTGGAAATGGCGCTCGAAGACAATCAGTTAAAAAGAACGATCGTAAAAGAAAAATGATTGATTAATCTCATCAATTCAAAAATGTCTGGATATTTTCTCAAAAGCTAATAGCGAAAAACGAGAGAATGCCAACAAGCATTAAAAGGGATTAACCAAGCAAATGAAAAATAAAAAAAGTGAATTACTTTCAATCAAAACAATTTTTCAAACGTTGATCAATTTTTCAACAAAAATCTGAAACCTGTCTCGTTGGTAAAAATATAAAATAGAAGTTCATAAGCTGCTTGCAAAAAGCAAAGATATAATTAGGTATCTCCACAGATTCGCTAAAAATAAGTGTACATGATGAAAAGAAAACCTCAAACTTAATAAAAAGCAAGCTATATCGTTAAAATCTTTATATTATTATAAAGAGACAAAAAAACAAATATTTTTTTTACTATTAAATTACATTTTTTAATCCTTTTTAGAACCTTCGAAATTTTGGTTAAAAGTCTTGTTTTCTTGTGTCAACTGAGGAACCAAAAATTAGTATAGGAAATTTTAGCCTTTTTTTACGGCTAAAAACACATTGATTTGAAAATTTTTGCAAAATTCAGATAACTGTCTAATTTTAATGAAACTTTCAGGACTTATGCACAAATGAATTAAATTATTTTAGAAATGCTTATTTTTAGAATAAATATTTTTTTACACATCCGTTACTTCGCCACTTATTTTAATTTTATAAAATTTCGAGAAATTCATTTTTGTTCCGCTTAATGTTTATATTAGTTATGAACACAAAACAGAAATTTTTTTATTTATTTATTTTGTAAAACAAGACCAGTAGTTACAGAAAATCTGTTCTAAATCATATTATAAAAAATCAATAAATTGAGGCATTATTTAATTATTTAATTAGAAAAACTTTTAATTGCTCTTATAAATAGGATAAATTATTGACACTATTGTCTTAAGAAAACTTTTTTTCGCTAATAATGAATTCTAACAAGAATCGATTTCATTTTTTAAAATTTTAATTATAATAAATTATAAAGTTTTAAATCTTTTAAAATTCTGTATTAATTTTTTAGTGGTTAGATTATATTGTCAATTAATAATTATATTTACTAATCATTAATGGAAAAGCTTACTACAATTCAGTGACACACACTATTGCAAAAATAATTCTGAATTGTCTGTGTGTGTGTTTTGCTTTGTTTTTTAATCGGTATCGAGTTAACACAATTTTCAGCATGTGTTCTTGGTATTTTCTAGTAAGCATGCATTAGTCCTGTGCAGCAAGAATAAAACCTTCGGTTTCAGCTTTTAAACGTGCACTACATAACCATTGATGGTTATGGAATTTATCTATATCAGTTTGTTTTGGTACGGGCAGAGTGTTGACAATGAAGGGGTTTATCTTGATATAAATTCTGCATTAGGTACATTTGTATTTGTTTTGCTTCCTTTTTTAGTTTCTTTGCCGCTGCAGTCGGTGTATTATGGTTTGTATTTATTCTTCACTCACTTGAAATTCCCTTTTGAATTTGTCGGCTTCCTTTATTACTGAATAAAGTTTCTTATTTCTTTCATGTTCGTTGGCACAGACATCATCTAGTCTTCTGTAGCTTCCAGACCGATTGTTGTGATTTTGTAAGATAGTTCTAGTTGAACTAATCCTCTGCCTCCTTCAGATCTGGGCACATAGAAACTATCAACATCATCTTGATCGTGGTGCATGAGTTGGGAAGTGAGAAGTTTTCTCGTTTTGGCCTACATTTGCTTAATGTCAGCTATGGTCCAATTAAGGATGTTGACACTGTATTGCACCACAGGGACAGCCAAAGTGTTTGTGGCTGATATTCTGCTTTGTGAATTCAATTCGGTATTTAACACCAGACACTCACGCCTGTAGTTTTCTTTACTTACTTACTCCTTTATATGTGTATGCTTTATTTCATCTCTTTCGCTGGTTCCCAATTATTTATTAACTTCTTCTTGTTCCAGTTCCCTAATCTTTGTGACAAAATCTAGAACTACTGATTGTGTTTCTGCAATTCTCCTTTTCTTGAATGTTACTTTTGCACATTTATTTAACCCGAAATCCGATGTCATCACTAAAGCCTTTTACAGTATTGATGATCACCTTCAACTCATTGTCGTCTTTGGTAGAGAGTTTGATATCATCCATGTTGAATAGGTGAGTAAACACTTTCTTTTTGACTTTGTACCCGTAGTTATTATTGTTTAGTTCATGGGAAAGGGGGTGATTAAGGACAAACAGAACAGAAAGGGCGAAAGGGAGGCTCCTTGAAAGATTCCTCGTCGGTTATTCAAACTTTTGGAAGTGGTAGTACCTTTAGTGGGATTTAGGTATAATATGATTTTCTACAGTCCAATGCTATATTTAAGGAATTTTACTATTACCTAGGAGACGTTGTACATTTCCAAAACCTTAGGGGTCCGAGAATCTGGCACACTACGAAAGCTTTTACGGTAATCTATCCAAACTGTATCTCTATTTTTTTTCCTGCAATTTTACAGGATTATTTTATTTATTAATAGTCGATCTTTGCAACCATATGAACTGCTTCGACATCCATTCTGTTCTAGAAGAAGAATGTTGTCTTCATCGAGAAAAAGTTAGTACAGTTCATCAGGACAGACGTGATTAATATCTGTGTGGTAGACAGACATATCCTTTGCATATCATTTTGGGGATCATCTATGTCGCCCGTTATCGGTAGGCGATGTGTGATAACTTCAGTGGTCCGCTCTACATTTTCATCGAAGTTATTAATTAGCATTTATAAACTTTGCGCAAGAGTTCTATAGATTGATGACAGATGATAGAGTCAAAAGTTGAGTACCAACCTCGTCATTTCTTGTGGATTTCCATTTTGGAGATTATTTTAGAGTTTGCTTAACATTAACCTTGGTTATATTTTTCCATTCTTGCACAGGTTTATTCTTCCAATTGTCCATTTTGGTAGGAGATATAGAATACCTTAAGTGGTCCATTATTACTATTATTTATTATTATTATTTCCTTTGATATCTGGCGTTTACACATTTCTTTCCGGGTCCCGCCCAGGGACCTAAGGTTAGAAATGGCATCATGACATTTTCCACTGCAAAAAAAAATTAAAAATAAAAAAAATAAAAATAAAAAATAAAAATATAATTACATAGATAAAGCCCTTCGTAAAGTGTGGGCTGTACTTGTCAGAACAATTGTTGTAGCTCTTTGAGGCATGGACTTCCAGGGCTCCCTTCAATCAGCCTACTGGAATCTTTTCCAACCAGTCCAAGGGCTCCAACTACAACAGGAATTGTTGATGTTCCCATGTGCCACATTTTTGAGATTTCTATTTCAAGGTCCTTGTATTCTGACAGTTTTTCGAATATCTTCAAATCTATTGCAGTCTGCAGGGACTGCCATATCAATAAGGAGTCACTTATTTTGTTTGTGGTCTTTAATAACAATGTCTGGGCAGTTGGCTTTGATTGTTCTGTCAGTGTGTATTGTGTAGTCCCATAGAATTGTAACAGGTCCTATCTCCGTAATTATTATTATTATTATTATTATTATTATTATTATTATTATTATTATTATTATTATTATTATTATTATTATTAACTCTTAACTGGAATTGTAATAAAGTTTTGCATAAAATTAGGAGAAAAGAAATTATTAACAAGAATACTTTTCGGAATGACTTTCATATTTAATACATAAACATTTATAGATGGGCGGGGTTTATACGTCTTGAATATTTCTGTGGCCGCGTATGTTAAAGCGTGGTGAATGTCGCTTTATACAGAAGAATGTATAAATGTGTTTCGAAATATATGTGTGTGTTGGTGGGTAAGTCTCTGCGTCTTTGAAGGAAGAGACGGATTTAAAATGTCATGAAATCAAATAAGTCAAGTCCTGTGGTAAAGCTATTCAAAAAAAGAGGGAAAGTCGAATTGTAAACATTCGATGTTCAGCCAAGGCCAACCACAACGAAAAGAAAGACAAAAAAGAAATGGACAGATGTCACCAAAACAAAGATTGCCTGTATGATACCACACACACACACACACACACACACACACACACACACACACACACATACACACACACACACACACACACACACATATATATATATATATATATATATATATATATATATATATATATATATATATATTGAACAATAAAAAATATTAAAAATTAAAATTTTCAGACACACTGGGTTGTATATTAATATTCTTTCGTTTTTATTATTATTTCATTTAGATTCCTCGACTAGTTTCGGCCAACATGGCCATCACCAGGAGAAAAATATTTCTGCTTGCTGGTAGCAGTGAACTACAGAAATGAATGTCTTGATGAAGAAAATGAACTTTTATCTGTAGTTTTCATTTGTTTTTTGAATTTTGGTCAGTTCTTTTGTTGGTGAAACAGTCTCTTTTAAGTTGTTATTTTAGATAAATGTTGGATGGATTCATGCCGCTCTGAATTCCCTTGGTAATTTTGACAGTTATATATATATATATATATATATATATATATATATATATATATATATATATATATATATATGCAAGTTTCTTTGAAAACGACTGACAAGGTGTGGTGATTGAGTTTTTTTATATAATTTCTCATGTGTTCATATAGTTTTTTCTTTTTCAGGACATAAATTATATAAGATTGTCCGAAAGTTTCCCAAGCGCTTTCGGCTATACTTCTAGCCATTATCAAGGATTAATTTTATTTTACTTTTGAATGTATGTATTGTTTTATGTATGTATCTAGAATTATAGGAAAGATTTATTTTCCAAACACGTCGGCACATTTTGGCCGTGTTCATATTTGATCAGTTCTGAGTAGTGGGCTAGATCGAGAATGTTTCAGCACACCCACGTATATATATATATATATATATATATATATATATATATATATATATATATATCTGTGTGTGTGTGTGTGTGTGTGTGTGTGTGTGTGTGTGTTTAGGCAGTATCCTTATTTCATGCACATTTCATTGAAAAAGACAGACAATGTGCTTTTATTTAGTTTTTTATACAATTTCTCATGCGATGTAATAATTTTTTCTTTTTGAATGATAAATTATATAAAAACTGTCCGAATGATCTTTTTATCCGAGCGCTTTCGGCTATACATTTAGCCATTTTCAAGGATTATATAGTTTGTTATATGTATGTTTTATAAAATGTTTCCATTTATTTTATTTCAAAACACGGTCAAGATATTATGTCCATGTTCAAAGTTATTATTATTAAGTGTTGGTTTGTTTGTTTTTGTTAATAAGGCTTCCATTATTTTTAGCCTTTTTTTGCATGTGGATGATGCTATTATATTAGTGTTGTCGACAAACAATGCCAATGAATATATATATATATATGTTTCTTTGTGCCTAACCTTGCCAAATACGCATACCTCTGTATTCTTATAGCTCTTTGATATCAGTCTGATCATGAATATTGGATTTCTGTTTCAGTGACGTTGACAAAACTGCACTGTTCTTGTCTTATTTCCAGTCTAATAACATTTTGCATTCTCTCCATCAGAATTTGCAACATTGGTCATGTGGCTCATTAAACTGATTGTCCCATGAAGCTTGCATTCATTTGCACCACTGATCTCTTAGGTAATGTTATGAAGATAGATTTAGTGAGGTCATCTGGTATGTCGCCACTGTTGTATATTTCATTTATTACATCTGTGATCGTTTTGATGCTGAAATCGTTAAAGGCTGAGAGAATTTCTGTCATGATCCCATCAGAATCTGTTGCTTTGTTCCAGTTCATCTTCTCCAATACTTATCTTACTTCATCTTTTAGTATTTCTGGCTCTTCTATATTTTTAAGTCTTATACATTTCTTTCTCACATTGTTAAAAAGTTCTTTGACGCAGTCGCTCCACTTTCGGAGTATTTTTTCTATTATCAGTGATCCTTCCTTTGATGTTATCAAGCATCTTGGCTGTCCCACCTTTTGTTCTCTTAATTCTTTCATTCTGTGGTGCGTACTTGCTGTATTCGTGTTGTTCGTCCTCTCTATTTTCACCGAGCCATTCCTCTTTAGCCTGCATACATTTAGTTTTAATTTCTGTCTTTAGTGTTTGGTATTCCTTTCCATTCATTGGCATTGTTTGTTGTCGTCTTTTCATCATCTATAGAACTTCCTCCGTCATCCATTCGTTATTTTCATGTCTAGTTTTTTGGGGTGATTTGCCAACATCACTCGAGTTTCTCACAGTATGTTCGACTTTGATTTTGTAGTTTCATTCAAGTTATATTCATTTATTACTGTTTTTGTATATCTCCTTTCAACTTGGGTGCTTCAAGAATCTGTCATATTGCAGTTTAGGCATTGCTTTGATCTTTAGTACCTGTAGTTTTACTCTGATATAGAATACAACTGGAAGATGGTTGTCCCCCCCCACAGTTGACATTTAGGCATGTTTTGCAGTGTAGAGCAGCATTTCTGAACCTTTTGTTATTGATAATCCGATAGTTATATAATCAATCTGGTTCTTTGTGATTCTTCACCGGCTTCTCCATGTCCACAGGCATTGTGTGTGTTTGTGGAACCAGGTGTTGGTGATTATTTGATTGTTTGCTGTGCACCACTGGACCCATCTTTTGCCACGTTCAGTTCGAGATCCTAGTCTAAAGTTGATGACAATATCATCTGTTTCTTTTCCTATCTTGCTATTGAGGTCTCCCATGATGATAATGATTTCTTGCAATTTAAATAGGACCTTGGCATTGTCGGATGTCGCTCACAACTGGAGATAAGTATTCCAAATATCTTTTTCATTCAAGACAGTAATCGCATTGTTGAGAGACTGAGTTGCAAACATCAACTCATTTCTCTTCGATTGCAGTCAGTAACTGTATAATTTCAGTGGGTGTCGTTCCATAACCTATGACCTTTAGAATAGGAAGATATCAGGCAGAGTTAAAACTGGTAAACACAGTAAATATTCAGCACATCTTTCTTCGATCATCCCAGATAATTAACAACTTCAGTTCCTACAAGAATCAAAAAAAGGATTTATTATAACTCTTTTAATCACGGCATTTTTGTCTGTCAATAAAGATAGCTGATAAAACCCCTTAACTTTCTAGAAATTTTATATTTTTCTTTTATGCAAAAATTACGATTTTTTCTTAATTTTCTTGGCTTCATCTATCTCGAAAGCGAATCATATTTCAGCAAATCATCTCCGGTGAAAATGTTAACAATTGATTTATTTTTTGTCGATTCCATAATTTTGGATATAATGAAGCAGCTTCTATATATACTGATTAAATAATATATGTAATTTATTTTTTTAAATTAAGAATCTTCTTAGAGCTATAGGTCAACTCATTTTGGATAATTTACATTGTCATTTTGGATAATTCTTACGTGTTTACATTGTCATTTTGGATAATTCTTACATGTTTACATTGTCATTTTGGATAATTCTTACATGTTTACATTGTCAAAACAACATTCCAGCTTCTGACTAAAACGTCAATATTTTTCTCATTTTACTTATCTTAAGGCTGTCATATATTTTAGCATCTAAATCTAAAATGTTTGACACAACTTTAATTACTTAGCTGTGTTAAATTTTCAGATTCAAGATTTTCTAAGATTCAGGAGACTAATTATAGAAAAATGAATTGGATTTAAATTTTTCTGTGATTTTACGTAACCATTTCATAAATAACCTTTATAATCAAAGAGTAAATCCTGTTTGAATGTTTACGCCTGTTTTTTGTTCGATCTAATTGCCTCATATTCATTGACGTTTTTTTCTGAGACGTTTTGATCATGCACCCTCCCTCCTTCCTCTGTCGACAAACAACCGACGAAGGCCGATGTGCATTCGGCCAAAAACAACGATTTTCCTTTTAATTTTCTGTGTTTTCTCGTTACAAGTGCAAATAATTTTCTATTTTTCTAGTTACAAGTGTAACGAATTGAAAAAACAAATAAATCCATTTCTATTTAATATAAGTAATTAGTTCAGAAAATATACAAAAACAGAAATAGGTTAAGACAAGGATAGGTCTTCTTGACTTATTCAACCTATACAGTGATGCGATTCCGAGTGAATTATCAGTCCTACTAAGATTCATTATTGGCAGCCACAATCTTAACAACGTAAGAGATGCAAATAAAACAGATTTGATAGCAGATATAAAAAGGAAACTACAAGGACTCCTACGGAAGGTAGTGAAGGAAAGCGAGAAGAAAGGACTAAGCGTGTAACTTACTCTTTTTAAGTTCGCGTCTATTTAACATCTATCAGCTGCGTGTCTGTCTTTGGACAGAGTGCGCTCAGGGGCTTCTCTGCTAAAGGACAGAGGGGCAACTGAGGAAAATAATAGGGAAGAGATGCCCAGCCCTGGGGAACAGCTGGCTGAAGCTGCGCCCTCCCATTGCACCAGAGGGAGGGATCGGTGCTTGTACGGTTGCGGGGGCTGAGGGGAATTTTTGTTCCTGTCCCGGGTGTACGCGCTCGGGTACCCACCTAAAAATAGACCTTGTGTCACATCTCGTCCAAGTGGGGTGACATAGTAAATACCGCAAGAAGAAAGGACTAAACATAAATTGCAAGAAGACAGAATGCAGGGTTGTTAGCAAAAGGGGTGAGCCCAAAATGAAAATTACAAATCGGGGATACCAAATTCAAACAAATACAACAATTTCAATATCTGGGAAATGTTTTAACAGAGATCTAGTGAGAAGGCACCTCCTTGTCTTAATCCCCCCTTTTCTATTTCTGAACTCATTTTATATCTACCGCGCATCATGCGACATTTGAAGACCTCATTTTGAAGTTAATTTTAAGGGTATCGCATCATGTACGAGACATACTGCTGGCCCTGGCTACGTCATTGACCAAACTATATATCCATTTACTGTAGTCAAAAAGTACAGCTGTATTTAAAATAAACATGATTTTGATAAAACTAATGTTTTACTTAACTGTATCCAATAATAATGCATGTAATATTTATATATTCGTATCGTATTATTACATATAGTGAATATGCATCTTTTTTATTGTCTACGTTTATAAGATGTTTAGCTGTCTTTCATTTGGTTATTTATACCTGTACACGTTTACACAACAAGTATAGCATTATTAACAATACTTTTATCATTCTCTTTTACTTTTTTAACTGATTTAACTAGAAGATGGGATGAAGAGATAGAGAAAAAGAGGTTAGTCTATTGTAATTTGGTCTCTCAAAAAAGGAACTTGCATGATACACGAAATACATGATAAAATCATTTTTTATAAGTGAAAATAAGGGGTCGCGCGTTACACGTATATATAGGGTATATGCAGGCGCGGTTTTCTGAGAGTAAATGTTCTGGATTCTTGTAATATCCTTTTACAAAGAAGCCGAGCCTTTCTAGCAGCTCCTACAGTTCTTTGTGATGCACTTTTGTCAAATACTTTTGAATAATCTATAAAACACTGGCACACTGCCTTGTACAGTGTGCTTGTGTCTAATTGCTCTTTCTGATATCATTCTGAACATAAATATCGCATTCCTTGTTCCAGTGTCTTTGTCGTACCCACACTATTCTTGTCCTACCCCCAGTCTAATTCTGCTGCGCCCACTATACATGAATTAAAATAGAAATTACTGGCCTGTGTTTACGGAATAAAATACTAATGGGTGTTTCATTAAGACGGATCAAAGTCAGCAGTAAATAAATCAGTATTATTAGTGAAAAATCATTTATTTCTCTATTGGATCATGTTATTTAAGTCATGGCAATTATGTGTGAAAACTAATGTCGCCCAAATGTCCGCCAAGACTTCGGCGGAACACCTCCACTCGATGGTCAAAATTTTTGATGACGTCTCTGCATAGTTGCTCCTCGATCTCACCAGTATGTCTTATTATCTCATCCTTCAGCTGTTAAATTGTTGTTGGCTTGTTGGCATAGACCTTACTTTTGAGATGACCCCAGAGGAAGAAATTTAAAGGCGTCAAGTCAGACGATCATGGTGGCAAATTGACTTCGCTGTTTCGAGAGATGATGCGACCTGGGAACTTCTCGTTCAAATTCTGTTTGAACGTCCATTTTCGTAATAGGCTTCGATAACTTTCCCTCGTTGTTTAATTGTTAATCTTTCCATGGTTGAAACTGCCAAAGACTTAAGTTGTTAAATCTGAAAGAAAAAGAAAAAATCATTAGACGCTTAAACTTAATTCACATTTAATGTCGGTTCAAGTTATTGGAACAGCCTTTATATGAATAGATGAGAGAAACGTAGGACATATTGTTTGTATCTACATCAGCTATATGTAACCACTTTCTCAGATTAAGGATTGAAACTATCTTCAAGTGAATGACCCATGTAGAACTTAAAGAAAACACTTTATCACGTATCTTTTCGGCTGGCGTTACAAAGTCATAAGTAAAGAACTTTACAAAAATGGATAGAATGTATGACTAGAATGGAAAATGGTGATATAATCAAGATGTTGAATTTCCACTCTTTCTAGAAAGAGTGATAGCAATTAGAGGCCTTCAGAAGCCTATTTTCCTGAAAAGCTGTTTTAAGGAAATAAAATTATGAATTTCGACCGAGAGTAACAGTTAATTGTTCGATCAATGAATATTGAATGTTTACTGTTTTAACATAGTTTCACATAAAATCTATTTTGTGATAAAGTCGGGTTTGGTTTGTTTTACGGCATATCAACACCTCAATGGGTTATTTAATGCCGACAAGATTTTTATACCTTCAAAAATGTATTATTGGTAATATTTTTTTCAAAAATGTATAGCTGGTAATATTTTTCTTTTTCAAAAATGTATTGCCGGTAATAGTGTATTGTTGGTAATAATTTTTTACAAAAAAATTATTGCTGATATTAAAACCTATTTTTATACTTTCATAGTGTTTGGAGCCCTTTTGGGGAGTTAACTGTTTGCCCATAGCTGGGACCCTGACAAGGTCAAGGTGGACCTGAGAACACCAGCAATCAAGAGGTGGTTCCACGCTCCTGAAAACCTCCTGATCAGAGGCCTTGCTGTTGGACGTAGTTTATCGTCTTACCCAGGACGCGGATGTAGTTTATCGTCATACACAGGACGGGGAAAAATCTGTAAAACTGAGGTTTCTTCAAAATAAGAACATTATTTTGAACCACATTGACTCATTTTAAATATCGCATCACCTCTTTGTTTCATTTAATTTTTTCCATGGGTAAAACAGATTCTAGAAAAACACGATCTTCTGCTGAAAATTTCCTTCCTAATGTCCAAAGATTTTAGAGTAGACATGTGTACACTCGTACGTGGTGAATATATCAGTAATTATTATTCACTTTCGATTGATTATTTCTTTCATTTTCATTTTAATTGCTTTTCATGACAGATACTAAGACCGTCATTCTACGACCTTCAGTAATAGTCTTAGTAGCAGCGATAAAAGTCTAATGAAAATAAAATGAAATAAATACTAGTCAATAATGAATAATGTTAGACAATACTAAAACTAATACTCCTAAAAATACTATTCTCTCTCTCTCTCTCTCTCTCTCTCTCTCTCTCTCTTTCTTTCTCTCTCTGACTTACTTAAACCTTACCTAACAGCCTAACTGGTTGTGAATTCAGAGTTGTCTTTTTCCTAGATTTTACTTCCTGAAGGGATAATCACAACGCTATTCGTACATACTAAATCCTATTAGTGTACATAAAAGCAATGACTAATATGTTGCAAGCGATTAGGGAAAATACTCGTACAGATTGAAATGGAGAGATTTGCTCTTCCACCAACTGTTAAAATCCTGGAAACTAAATCGATGGAACAGCTGACGTACATTAATAATGCTCACAAAAACTGAATATCGCTTGGGGCTCACTTCGACCTGTGCTGTTGACCCACTGCTGTAGATTGACGCTCTGAATAACTGGGGTGAAAAACAACGAAATATAAGATGAAAGAAATACTCGTCAAAATTAATTATGGTTGCCAATAAGTCATCTCGCCAAACCATTTCAGAGAATATTATATGAATAGCTTTTATTTATTGATTATTTGCACAAGACAGAAATCTGGGCTAAAACAATTTAAACTGAACCTTCTCTAAGATGGAGAGTATTCAGAGTATTGATTCCAGTGCGTTCTGTTTTTGTCGTTGTATGTGTGTGTGTGTGTGTGTGTGTGTGTGTGTGTGTGTGTGTGTGTGTGTGTGTGTGTGTGTGTGCTTTGATATTTTTTGTATTATTTTATCCTTCTTAAAAAGGAAAGTATTTGAAGTTAAATGCGTATTTTGAAAGATGGAATCGCATGTGTCATGCGCGTTGTTGTCTTTAGCGTAAAGTGTTGGCCCAATCTATACAAATCACATATTTTCATTCTCTTTTACAGTATTGGTCAATATTTTCGTGAAAAAAACACCCTTTTTTCCATACAGCTTTAAAACAAATCAAATGAACTGTTCTTTTAAGAACTAAATGAAGCATTAATACAAACAACTTTAGGTATTTTACCCATATTTCTGAAAATTATAAAATGTCGCTTTACTGTATATCATCATAGTTATTAAAATTATCTAAATGTGTCTTGTTTCCAGGATTAAGAAGTGCTACTAGATTGTCATTTAGGTCCCACCCTTTTACTGTTGAAATACCTAAATGCAACCACCACTTCTACTCCAACGGTTTCTTTTCTCGCACTTCCCACCCGCGGAACACACTTCTGTTTACTCGCTTCCCTGATAAAATCTTAAAAAATTTAAATGCAATATCAATCGCCATTTTCTGTCTTCTTGAACCCAGTCAACTTTTGCCCTTTCCCCAATCCTCTCTTTGTCTTTTCTTTCACTTTCACTTTCACTTTCACTCCCTGTAATCCGTCTGTGTAATAGCGGCATTCCAGCCTTGCTTGGGTTGAAATGATAAAAAAAAAAAAAAACAAATTGATCAGATATCCACATGCTGAAAAGAATCAAGTTGATCGTCCGAAAAATCTATTCTCGCTATTTTCGCCAAATCTAGCATTTACAGCTCGAATCCTTTCCATTCTTCCTCAGCTCTTTACAACTTTCAGGCAAAAATATTAGGGATTGCCTCCATTGATACAGTAATTAGAGTAACAACCATCATCCATATATTTTACAATTTTTTCACTTTCACTCATGTGGTCACCATCATTGTGTAACGCATTCTACTTCCTTTGAGCGAATAACGAATTGAGATCTCCTGACTTGGTCAGGTTAATCTGTATTTTTACTCTTCTAAAATGACTTACATTTCAAATGCAAAGGAGAAATTCTGTTTTGTCTGTAATAGAC
>OZ038483.1:136909487-137034487 GCA_964036315.1 Acanthosepion esculentum | reverse complement strand
ATTTCATTTGAAAACTCCCAAATCGCAACGTGCTTATTCAGTTGAAATTTCAAACGTCAAGACATTTCATTCGTTTTATTTACACCTGCGTAGAGCCCACAAGTTTTCATGGGAACTGCGCAGATTCACGTTTCTATCATTCAGTAATAAAACCTCTATATTCCAATAAGCATTTATTTGATATATTGATAAAACATGAAGTGGCTAATAATGTGAGACGCAGTGTAATTTTATCCTTTTCACCAATAATTCCCCTCAGATTTTGTTTCTCTTGCTCCACACTGCAGGATCTCCTTCCTGTCAAAACAATTTAGCGCTTGACCTATTTACAAATACCAAAAATCCCCTTCAAGTAGATTTCATGAAGCGAACTCGACTGCAAAGAAACAACAACATTCTTCTAAAGATAAATAAAGCCATCCAGTGGAGAATGCAGTGTATAGTCTTACAATGCAAAAAAGGGTTGTCATCTCGAAACAGAAAATCCACAGTAAAGAAAAAGACACGTTGTTAACCATCGAATAGGCTGTGAAAATTATCTATGAAATGAAATAGAAATATTTCTATCGTCATTTTCCTTTCGTTCGCTGAAAGACGCTGGAATCGAAGATAACAGGTATGGAGAATTAAAATTGAATTTCCTATATATATACTGATATCTTTTTCACTGAAAACATTGATCTCGAAAGCCATTATATAATACTATCAGAGGCGAGTGAGAATTGCATGGATCGTATGTTTAGGGTTTACATTTAAGTTAATTCAATTGTCACTTAAATAATTTAATTTTACCGCTAACACGTCAATAACTATTATTAACATATTAATACTAGTTAATACCACAGTTATTATCCCTACCAGCATGATCATCAGAATCGTCAATAATAAACAAGCAGTTAGCTTTGAAAATACAATCATCACCATCATCAGCATGCCCACAAACAGAATCTAGCTTAACTAAGATTCAGACCAATAAGAGTGTGTGTGCACGTCTACAATGTGTGCATGAGGAAGTGTAAGTCTCTCTGACGGCGCAGATGGTAGGTCTGAAAAGCGTCACGAAAACTCCTACCCGCTGCTTGTTGAAAAGAACATCGCTACACATATAAAAGCTACAGCACCGACACCGAAATAGAATCACAACTGCGCATGTGTGTATGCCCGACGCATGGATGTGTATCTGCGCCTAGCCTCACATTGATTATATGGATGTGTTTGTGTGAATTTAAATGCGTACACCTATATGTATGTGTGTCTATGCGTATGAAAGTGTGACCCCAAACAAACAATTCCCCCTCCCACCAACAAACAGAGTTAAACAAGAATAAATAGATTCAGTTTTAAAAAAATAGACCAGTTTGTCTGATGATCGCAAAAGCGTGAGACCCAGGGTCACAAACTAAATATGTTAGCTCCATCACTGATATTGACGGCTTTCAGCTAAGTACTGCGCATATAATATCATATATATATATATATATATATATATGAAAATAGACATTGATGTCAACACTCAGCGTCTGTTTCATGCTTAAACGCATTCGTCGGGAACAGCAACGGACAGTCGGCATACGACTGGACAGCCATAATAGACGCCAAACAACAGGTTAGTCAGCATAACAGACACCCGACTGACGATTGTGTTTAAGCATGAAGCAGACAGTCGTAGCTGGGTGTTAACTTTGATATCCATTTTTATATTTACATAAACTCTATCCTAGATATTGTGCTCATTAGCGCAGAAATACAGCATACCTTAAAACTACATTTTTATCATACATACATACATACATATATATATATATATATATATATATATATATATATATATATATATATATATATATATATATGGATGAGGTATATTTAGGCAGCAAGAATTTAATCCAAACAAGTTTGATGAAAAAGAACCGACAATGTCTTTCTGTTTAATTCTTCATTGTATTTTTACAATTTTTTAATGGTGTTGTGTATTGGAATCAAATGTCCGAAGTTAACATTTGTGGGCTGAAGAATTTTCAATAACCAATCTGGTGTCTGTGGGGTAGACAAGAATCCTTTGTCTACAAGCCGATATTCTTTGAAAATATACACACACACACACACACATATATATATATATATATATATATATATATATATATATATATATATATATATATATATATATATATACACTAAATCGCCAGCTCAATTATTCGCAATGATTCTTCTCTCCCGGTTAGAGATTTGCAAAAAAACAACATAGTTTACAAATTCAAGTGACCTTTGGGAGATTGTATCTCCAACGAATTAAATATTTATGTTGGTCACACCACAAACTCGCTTTCACGACAATACATTTAAATGATAACTTTAACATTTTTCGGCATTTAAAACAACATGCCTGGCCACATACACAATTCCGAAAAATCCTTGTTGAAAACACTACTATACTTAAACATGAAAACAATAAACTAAAACTAAAAATTCTTGAAGCTATATACATAAAACAGTTGAAGCCTAACCTGAACAAAATAAACTATGAAATCTCCACAAATATTCTTAAATGCCTATAATTGGTAACAGAAGCCATTGGTTCATACCAACGGCTTTCCATACTTAATACTTCTCGAATTCACTCTCGCGTGGTCATGTGTTACGTCATGAGCTGCGGTGCGATTTTCGCTTTCAGCGTCTTATATGCACGAGTTTACCGTTGGTTGGAAATCTTCCATGTGAACAGAAACAGACTATCATCACTGTCTTGTCCGTGTATTGCTTAATATATTGTAATGTAATTGTCATCTTTGATAATGGCTTATGTAAGCCGAAAGCTTAGATAGGATTAAAAAATATGTATCAATATTGTAATTTTCTTTTTTCGTTTAATGATAATGTTATTAAGCTTATCAGACGATATGAAAAGAATTTACATAAAATAAATAGACAACAATTGTCTATATTATTTAATGAAACATTTATGAATATATATATATATATGTGTGTGTGTATGCGTGTGTGTGTATGTATGTATGTATATTCATATTTTCAAAGAATATATATATATATATATATATATATATATATATATATATATATATGAAAGTGGAAGTTATTTGCCTATATAATTTTTCAGAATATGGAAAGTTTGGAAAATTATAGGTTCCGCACGTACTCCTAATAGTCTTAGGTGTGACTTATGTCTAGAAGAAAAAATAAGAATAATCAAATACAATAATCAAAGCCAACTATTGAATCAGAGGAATGAACTAGTGTTAAAATGTCGACATAAAAATAAATTCAAATTTCCATATTTAATTTCTAGGTTTAACTTCATTACCAACCATATTTCCATAATATTCATTCCCCTCTAACTCTTCAAATGTCGACATTATAACTAATTCTAATTTTCTGAATTTTATTTCCCCCTCTATAACCTCTTTACACTATATTAATTATACTCCATAAACTTTCCCATACTTTAATATCTCTCCAACTCTTTCCATTAATTCCTTACATCCTTTTCTGTGTATATTTGAAATTTACTTTTAGACCCCATTTTTTCCTTTTAATTTTAAATTAATATTTGATTCTTCATATGACCCAAAATTATTGCCATCAGATTAATATTCGGGTTTAGTTTTATAAAACTTCTTCCCTTTAAGACATTGAAATTGATAAATTCTGTATTAGTTTTTCGACTGGTTGTTTTTTTGGCTTTCACAGTTAAATTCTTTTTCCCGCCCCTACTTCCCTGTATAGACACGAATTCACTCCACACCCGATAATACAGACGACCGATACCTTCGTCTGCCGAAATAGACTATTCCCCATATGAGGTGATTTGGGATATTATTGTTTATTAATTATATTGCTCTGTATTAATAATGAGATCCTCATTTATAAAACTGTTGTCAGATGTTTCTAGTGTATATTTTTTAAGTTAAGCAAGTACTTTCGAAGACCCATGTCCCCATCATCAGGCTGTAATTTTTTTCCTTTAAAGTTAAAACTTGAAGGCGA
This sequence comes from Acanthosepion esculentum, assembly GCA_964036315.1. Classification (NCBI taxonomy): domain Eukaryota; kingdom Metazoa; phylum Mollusca; class Cephalopoda; order Sepiida; family Sepiidae; genus Acanthosepion; species Acanthosepion esculentum. The sequence goes on along the minus strand of OZ038483.1, from coordinate 137,030,482 downwards.
AATAATTGTTTGTAGACCGAAAGATGTTTTTTTTTTTTAAGAATGTGCTATTTAGTGACGGTTGTACAATCGCAAGTCGCAACGCTAAAGTTCAAATTTTCAAATGAGAAATTTTAAATGAATTTTGCAATATGGTAAATCCACGAATTCTTTTTTTTACAAGTGTTTTTCAGTTAACATGACGTGAAATAAATATATATAGTTTAATTAATATAGTGATGTGTCTTATTAGTTTTTTTTTTCTCAGGAATTACGTACTGCGGATCAGTTTTTTTATAAACATATTATATTAGGCAGCATATATTTTATATATAAAGAAATAATCATAGATAGATTCAATCGGCAATATTAATGCGATTAATGGCGAAATATACACTAGAAACATCTGACAACAGTTTTATAAATGAGGATGACATTATTCAATGGATTAACAGTATTTTAATGCATACATTATGTTCTAGTAGCGAAGGGATTTCGCCATTAATTGCATTAATATTGATGATTGATTCTATGTATGATAATTTCTTTATATATAAAATATATGCTGCCTAACACACACACACACACACACACATATATATATATATATATATATATATATATATATATATATATATATATATATATATATATATATATATATCAGGTAGCCTGACGATTGCGTCTAGCATGAAACAGCCTGTAGCCTCTAAGTGTTGACTTCACTGCTCACTTTTATATTTACACACACTCTATCTCTGATATTGATCACTTTATCACATAAATATAGCACACCTTAAGAGTATATTTCTTCATATATATATATATATATATATATATATATATATATATATATATATTGTTCTGTTCTGATGTTCTTAAATTTTCCTTTTGGGGGACTAGACTCATTTTTTCTTTGGTGACACACACACACACACACACACACACATATATATATATATATATATATATATATATATATATACGTGTATGTCTGTGTGTACATTTGAGTGTGTGTGTCCAGTTTTTCCTTTGAGTTAGCGTACATGTAAAAAGTCATTTGCAATCAAATTAGTGAGCGAATCCCAATAGAATATTACAAAAGTTAGATGAGTTTGCCAATGATCAAATAAATAAACTGTTGTCTATCAAGCAGAGAATTTGTTTTCCATTGACAAACACCAGCTTCATCGTGGGTGTGCCAAAAAACGAAAAAGAAACAAAAAAGACGGCGTTTATAAAGAAACAGCAAAAAGAACCCACTTAAACGAAAAGAGAAAAAACACACGACTATTGGAGGAGGGGACATAAAAACAAAAACAAAAAAACAAACAAAAATTGTCGAAAAAATAATAACCGGAAGTAATGAGCGTGACTGAAACAGGTTCCAAATGACGTAATGAACATTGCAGACGATGGTGTCTATAAACCTTTCGAAAGATGTGTAAGCAGAGTAGACAACAAAACAAGAAATCGCAAAGAACTGCTCGCCGCCATAATGCCTGAATTCATTATCGTCTGCCATTCTAAAACGCGCAGTCGTATACGACAAAGGCCTTGTTTTATGTCCACATTGTAAGAATTAAGTTAAATACACATTCGTGCTCACTACCGAAATTCCCATCTGCATTGGATGACACGGCTTTTCAATTTTAGTTGTTGTTACTTGAACTAATCTTTTTAGTTTTCTGTTAATCTTTATAACACTTGGAGACTGTTAACTTTACAAGTACAAAAATTTGCTTCACGTAAACATAAGATGTTTCAAGCACCCGATGTTATGAGAACGCGGAGGAAAAAAAGTTGTTGAACTGACAATAAATTAGTGTTTGTAGCAGAAGATTAGGGCAACGGTAACAATGGCAGAATAGTTTTTAAAAATAAACCACACAATATTATTCTGAAAATAACTGAATAGGAAGTGCAGGTCAAAAAGAGAGAAATGTCTTTTGAGAAGATCTGTTTACAAGAATATGATTTTGTGATCAAAACGAAGGTGTGAAATATTAAATATATTCCCGCTCCACAATCTCATATTATCTTCTTAACAAGACGAGAGCTAGCGGTTGTAAAGTGACTAAATGTCGTAAAATTTTGTGAATTTTTAAATTTGTTGTCATGTTGACCTGTGTTTGGAATGTGAGCTTATAAAATCTTTGACTTAAACATCTGCAATGATTACCATCTGGTAGAAATAATGATAGGCTTTCAAAGAATTCGAGAGTTATGCACATTAACGTCATATCTTAAAATCATGGTTGCTTCTACACAGGTTAATATTGAACTCAAACAGGAAAGATCTGTCGACATCAAATTCAGTTTGGTAATACTTACATTATCTCTATTCCTGGAATTCCCTTTTCACTCTGAAGTCATTTCCCCCACAGCTATAATGTCGCAAATCTAACTCTGTTTCTATGAAGAATATGTTCAAATGAATTCCTTTCTTTAGAAGCCCTAGTTTAGAGCTAGAACGCATCATGCTACTTAAACACTCGTTTCTTCTGTATTCCATTTGTAAAAATAAAATTCCGCTCAGATTTTCCCAAGAACTGATTCTTTACGGAATAAACTCCCGCGAGGATGCTTCCCTGAAAACTACAGTCTTATCCTCTTCGACAATCGTTATCTTCCCTCCTCATTCTAATAATCGTCACTTCCTACTATCTCCTCTTTCATTCCCTTCATAAACATAAGGATTTTACTAGTAACCTCTCGAGGCTTGTATTGAAGGAATAAAGATGGATTTAACGAAAATAAATATCACGATAAACAAAAATGAAAGACTTGCCTGACACTTCCCAGTAATAATGGTCAGATGATTGTGTAAAGGGATGTTGTAATTAGCTAATGAAGGGCCACTGAATATGTGTGTGTCCTTGCTTTAGGACACTCGGTTACGGAGAACCTAACAGTCAAGCAAATAGCAAAGGCAAATAGAACCAGGATTGACCTTGAGACTCTCCGTAACATAGGCCGGATCAGAGGAGGATGTAGGTACGAAAAAAGTTTCTTTTATTGCGTTTTCTTGAATGCATCAGAGAAAAAAACGTTCTACTCAAATACGGGTATCCACTAAGAATAACATTTGTAATATATATATATACTGTCATCCACAGAGAGACTGTTTCGCTGTATCACAGGTCATCAACGTGATTGCACATCCGATTGCCTCAAGCCGGGATTGAAACCAGACTGATTTGGCATCAGTCGAAGATTTTACCCCTGAGCTATCAGCGCCCAGATGTAGGTGGATTTTTACGTACTTATTCTTCGAATAAACACGGCAGTGGCCGAGAGAGCTCAATTCATAGAAGAGTTTTGCAGTATTAGCAGTAGTAGTCATTGTTTACAAATTCGCGCTTTCTCTCAAGAGTGCTCGACCGGAATTAACATTTCCGGGGCCGTATATATATATATATATATATATATATATATATATATATATCAGTGTAACCCGGATATAAGAGAGTTGCCGGGATAGGAGAAGAAGTATCTTATATCCGGGTTTATCTTATATCCGGGTTTGGTCTATTATATATACATTAACACAGGCTGTAATTTGGGACCAGATAAAATCTCTTATATCCGGGTTTCTCTTATATCCGGGTATCTCATATCCGGGTTACACTGTATATATATATATATATGGTCAGTAACCTTTCTTTTAAACATATTTCTTTAAATATGGCAGACAAGGAAAAATTTAAATAATTTTTATTTCGTCTTTCCAACGTTCTTACATTTTTCTGTTTAATGGGAGTAAGGGAATGCTAACATTGTCCATATTGTTCATTGTCCGAAGCGCTTTCGGCCATTTCTTAAGTTATTTTCAAGGGCTTTGTTGAAAATGGCTAAAGAAGTGATCGAAAACGCTTGGGACAATGGACAATATGGACAATGTTAGCATTCCTTTACTCCAATCAAACAGAAAAATGCAAGAACTTTTTCCATATCTGTCATATTTAACGAAATCATATATATATATATATATATATATATATGGTGTAACAAAAATAATTTTACAAAGTTTGTGGCGGGTTCATCCCAAAGCAAAGAAAAATATCCATATAAACATATGTTCGCAAATCCTTCGTTTTGTTTAGTTATTAGGTTTAAAGAAAGTTAACGGTAGATGGCGCTGTGTAGCCATGTAGACTAGGTTACATTTGTCCTTCGTGTACATTTGTGGCTACTCTGTCTTCAACGTTTAACGTGTGTAGTAGTAAGTTAACTGAGAAGTGTTCCGTTTAGCAACGGCATGATATTCATATTGTGAGTAGGCAGATACGATATTTACATACAAACGCACGAATGGTAATGGACCCGAAGCTGCACGTCTGTATCAGATTGCGTTTGCAGACCGAAGGCATCCGATTAATTTAACCTTTGTTGCTGTTTATCGTCGCGTCGCTGAGACAGGATCCGTGGCATGACAAACTATGGATCGAGGAAGACCGTACGCCTGACCAGGAAGAAGACATTCTGCGGGTTGTCAGAGACGATCTATGTATCAGCACACGTCAGGTGATCCTAACATGTCATACATCTTATAGTACCACATGGAGGGTATTTCAAGGGTAACCTCATGTATTTCTTACTATTTGCAGCGTGTGCAGGGTCTTTCGCCCTCTGATCACTCACCAAGGGAGAACTTTTCCCGACGGTTTTATTGCACAAACTGCCGATCCGTTTGTTTGTCTCTTCTGTCTTGTTTACTGATGAAGCAAAACTTGGAATATTTGGAATAACAAATTTACACACCCAACCTTTATGGGGGGATTGGAATCCCCAAGGTACAATACAGGCTAGACACTAGCATCAGTTTACGATTAATGTGTCGGCTGGAATTGTAGGTTACTGTCTGGTAGGTCCATATATTCTCCCAGCACGTCTTACAGGTGCAGTCTACAGGGACTTTTTTAGAATACCCTTCCAGACCCTGTTAATACGAAGGTGTACTATGAGATATATATTTTAGGATGTAAAAATGTTATGCAAATCGCCTCATGTAATTTCAGGTTATATATAGGTGTATCAAAAATAATTTTACAAACTTTGCGGGTGGGTTACTCACACTAAAACAAAGACAAAAATTCATATAAACATTTGTTTTTGAGTTATTAGGTTAAAAGAAAGTTTACGTTAGATGGTGCTGTGTAGCCGTGCAGACTATGTTACATTTGTTATTCGTGTACATTTGAGGCTAGTCTTTTTGCAACGTCTAATATGTGTAATAATGAGTTAACTGAGAAGTGTTCCGTTTAACAATGGCAGGATATTCTTATCCTGAGCAGGCAGATATGACTTTTACATACAGCCACGCGAATGGTAATGGACACGAGGTTGCAAGGATGTATCAAATTGCGTTTCCAGACAGAAGGCAGCCGAGTCATCCAACTTTTACTGCTGTTTATCGTCACGTTGCTGTGACAGGATGCGTAGCAAGACAAACTATGATCGAAGAAGACCGAAATGTGTGGGCTGGAATTGTAGGTGACTGTTGGGTAGGTCCATATGTTCCCCCAGCACGTCTTACAGGAGACGTCTCAAGGGACATTTTTATTTGATTTCGAACACACTTCCAGACCGCTAGAGAATGTACCCCTGCTAATACGAAGACGCATGTGACTCAGGTATAATGAGCTCCAGGTCATTTTAGTCACATTTTTCACGATGGACTAGCTGACATCAACCATGAAAGATAGAGAAGTAGGGGAGGACCTTAATCCTTTATATTTGTACCTGTAGAGCCACCTAAAACATTTGGTTTATGCAGCAGACATTAATAATGCAGAGACGCTTCATCAACGTATCGTGGGAGCCAGCGAAACCAATCGACATCGGGTGTATGCGCGTGTAGAAGCAAGCGAAGGACATTTTGAAAATTTGTTATGAGTTGCTGTGTTGAGATACAAAGTTGGCCTTTTAGACATATATTTATATGAACATTTTACCTTGTTTTAGTGTAGTAAGCCACCCCTAAAGTTTGTAAAAGTATATTTGGATTGTATCTTGGATTGTACATTTAACAGCGCCAACCGAAAACTTTAAACTTAATAACTCAAAAACGAAGGATTTGCGGACATATGGACATTTCCCTTGGAACCTGCCCCAAAGTTTTGAAAAGTATTTTTATTACACCCTGTATATATATATATATATATATATATATATATATATATATATATATATATATATATATATATATATATATATATTATAATGAATCATTCATACTGTTATGTTTGCGTGAGTTCTGAGGACCGAGCAATGCATTTGTTGATTGGAAATAATTACCAAGAACGTTTTTAGGTTTACAGCATTTTATTAATTACTAGAATAACTGAGTTAATACTACTCTACAAAAGAATTAGTGAAATATGGAGAGACGTTTGCCACACGTGTCCTGGTGTAGTCCGCCATCTTGGATCTCTCTCTGTATTGCCACACGTGACGTCTGACGTCACGATGTCCAAAGCAAGTGGGATAACTCATACAATACTTTGGAGTTATCTCCCTTTATGTTTCCTTCCAACACCTCCCTTTGAAGTATGATAGTCGTAGGATGATTGTTGAGGATCTACTTGTAAGGATGAGGTTGGTTTGCCCTTACGCTGCGTCCTTCTAGTTGGTAATTTCTTTTGAGACTTACTTTCTTTACTACATTTTGTTTGAACACTTTGGGGTAATTCAAATGTGTCCAGTAAAACGTTTAAGGAAATGACTGTGTCATTAGATTGTCTTTCAGGAAGGTATGAATGACGTAGCTGATTCGCATGTCTGACCCAAGTCGTTGATTGTACATCTACATCATAGATCACATTACCAGAATGGCGTATTATGTAACCTTGGGTCCATTTTTCTTTACCATTGCGGTAATCTTTTGCCCACACAGGTTGTCCAGGTAGAAATTGACGTGACACTGCTCCATGGCGGTGGTTGAATTGTCTTTCCATGGTTTTATTTCTCTTGAGAGAATTGCTTGGCGATGGACGAATAATATCAATTGGTAGCCGTATTTTTCTATTCATCAAGGCTTCTGCGGGTGACTTTCCATTCGGACAGTTTGGATTTGGGGTAGCTCTATAACTACTTAGAAATATGTCTATTATTTCTCGTGTAGATCCTTCCCCATTTAATTTTAAGAGTGCTCTCTTAAACGTGTCGACGAAGCGTTCGGATTGACCATTTGATTGTGGGTGAAAGGGTGGTGATCTGAGGTGTTGAATACTGTTCTTTTTACTGAATTCTGAAAATTCTGCTGAAGTAAATGCCGTACCGTTGTCAGAAACCAAGATTTCCGGAGTACCGAATCTGCTGAAGATCACCTGTAATTTTCTTACAGTCTCAGTGGATGTAGGGTGATTCATGTGAAAGACCTCCGGCCATTTGCTGTAAGCATCCACCAATATTAGGTAATGTTGTCCATTTATTGGTCCAGCAAAATCAATATGGAGTCGTGACCAAGGAGATTCTGGAGTAGGCCATGAATACAGTGTTGTTTTCCGAGGAGACTTTGCAACCAGTTGGCATTTGGTACAACTCTTAACAAGTTCCTCTAGTTGTTTGTCCATGTTTGGCCAGTACACGTATCCGCGTGCTAAGGCTTTCATCCGATTAATCCCTTGATGTCCATAGTGAAACTGTTTGAGAACTCTGTTTTGAAGTTCAAATGGAACAACAACGCGTTCAGCAAAAAGTAGAATCCCATCGATTTCAGATAAGGATGATCTCCGCTGAAAAAATGGTTGAAGTTTCTGGTCAGTGCATATATTTGGCCAGCTAGTGGAGTGAAAATGTAGGACTTTCTGCAGTATTGGGTCTGCGGCTGTAGCTTCTTGAATCATCTCTGATGTGACAGGTAGTGCTCTAACTGTGGAAACAAGTCCCGAGACAGCTTCAGGTTCTAATGATATAGCTGCGATGACTCTGTCCTCCGGTACTTTTTGATTCGAAGAGATGAGTCTGGACAACGCATCTGCTTGACCAATTTTGCTGCCTGGTTGGTATTTTATTGAAAAATTGTAGTCCAGGAGCATAGTGGCCCATCTTTGCAACCGGTTAGCTGTATAAACAGGGATTCCTTTCTTGGAACCAAATATACTGATCAACGGCTTGTGATCTGTGATCAGGGTAAAATGACGACCATATAACATTTTGTGAAATTTCTTCACAGCGAAAATAATTGCCAGAGCTTCTTTCTCAATTTGACTATATTTGCGTTCGGTGGGTGTCAAAGACTTGGATGAGTGCGCGATAGCTTTTTCGCTTCCGTCAGGAAAAATGTGTGATATCACAGCTCCGACGCCGTAATCTGAGGCATCAGACACCAAAGTAATGTCTACGGATGGGTCATAGTGAGTCAGTAATAAGTCCGAACTGAGAAGGGATTTTATCTTCTCAAACGATTCTTTACATGTATTTGACCAGTTCCATTTAGTATCTTTTTGCAAAAGATTATTAAGAGGTCCACGTAACTTGTGCAGTTCTGGTAAAAAAGAACTCTAATGACTTACGAGGCCCAGAAAAGAACGTAAAGTCGATACATCCGTTGGTGCTGCCATTTGCTTTATCGCATGGATATTTTCTGGATCCAGTCTACGGCCATTTTTGTCAAATATAAATCCAAAGTATTTAACTGAAGTTTGGAAAAATTTGCATTTGTCTGACCTTAAGCGAAATCCATATTGTTGAATTCGATCCAGCACAGAAGTTAAGTGATGTAGAAGTTCCTCTGGGGTTGTGCCTGTAATAATGATGTCATCAATGTAGGCAGAAACTCCTGGTAATCCTGTGAGCATTGTATCCATTGTTTGCTGGAAAATTGCTGGTGCTGATTTGACACCAAATGGAAGGCGACAAAATTGGAATAAACCCTTGTGTGTGTTAATCGTGAGAAGATTTTTGGAATCTTCATCCACTTCTATTTGAAAATATGCATCTGCAAGGTCCAATTTTGCAAAACAAGTTCCACCGTTTAGTTTTGTGAACAAGTCTTCCGGTGCAGGTAGTGGATACTGATGTATATCCAGTGCATCATTTAGTCCTGTGGAGAAATCTGCACATAGACGTACCTTGCCGTTTGCCTTTTTCACCATGACAATGGGTGCTGCCCAGGATGAGTAGTTTGTAGGCTGGATAACTCCTGCTTGTTGGAGGCGGTTTAGTTCCTCTTCCACTGTAGCTAAAGCTGCATATGGTACCGGACGCTTGGGTCTGAAAATTGGTTTTGCGTCGGATTTCAGTTTTAACGTGGCTTTAACTTTTGTGCAACATCCGAGATCCTCTTGGAAAACATTGCTAAATTTAGCTTTCAGCATGCTCTTAAAATGTTTTTCCGTGTCTGCTGCAGAATTAACTTGGCAGGTATTGAAAATGGTGTTCAAGGGAACCTTGAAAAGGTCAAGTTCCTCAATAAAATCAAGGCCAAGAAGATTCAAGTTTGAAGAGTCCGTAATGTAGCACACACCTGAAAAATGTTTGTCTTTGAAAGAGACATCACAAATTAATTCCCCATTTAATCGTATTTTATTCCCGGAAGCACTACACGCAACATGCGTTGTGTCTTTCAGGGGTGGTTTTCCCAGTGACTCCCATGTTGTACGTGAAATCAAAGTGATATCTGAAGCAGTATCGAACTGAAACTTTATCGGTCTTTTGTTTATGGATACCACTATGTATTTCCTCCGAGCTTCAAAATTTACATTAAATGTAGCAAAAATCGAATTTGAAAACGACTTACGGGAATATCCTGTCTTTTTGTGATGAGGTTTTTCTCTTACAGGTGTATTATTCTTTTTCGTAGCTTTGTTGTCTTTGCGTTCACAGAATCCGTCCTTATGCCCACGACGTGAACAGAGTTGACACGTGTGTTTTTTGTATGGGCAAAATCGAGCATAATGCCAATCTCCACATGACCAGTAAGATGTTGGGGGTGTTTTCCTTTTAGTCGGGGATTTTTCCGTCGTTGTTACACGGCTGGAAATGGATGATTTAAAAGGCTCCTGCTGTATCATTTCGTTGTCGCGTTTCAGTTTAATCAGCCGCTGACATTCCGTAGTCAATGTTTGTACTGATATGTCTGTCTTGATCGAGCATAGATAAAAGACGTGTACGAATGTCTGCGTCGTTTGAGGATTGTAGACCAGCGACAAAAATAAGGCATTTGAATTGATCTTCGGTCAGCGATTTCAGCTGAAAATTTTCGCATTGTGAATTCACTTTCCCAGCGTATGCAAAAAAATCTTCGTTATCATCTCTTCAGCTTTAAGCAATAATAGCGGGTGTTAAAAATAAAGAGGATAACTCGCCGAAAATGTTTGTTAACTGTGCAACAGTCTCCGCAAATGTGAAGTCTCCCGGTTGTTTAGGTAATATATACTGTTTATAACGTAGGTTTTCCCGACACCCAAGCTTCCGTAGTAGGAGGCGTAACTTCCATTCATCGTCCTGCATGTGAAATTCATGTCGAAAGATGTCTTCCCAACGACTAAATCATGTTATGAATGCCTGTTTCCTCTCCGGTTCGAATTGAAACTCGGTTATTGAGTTCGCTATGCTATCCGCAGAATTCGCATTTTTCTTGTCTGTTGTGTTTGAAACTGTTGCGTTAACGTTTCAATTAGACGGTTCTGTGCCAGTAGAAACTGTTCCTGTTGCCTTCTAAGAATTCTTTCCAACGATGCAGGGTCCATGACGAAGAAAGGATATTTTACTTTTCTTTTTTTTTCTTTTCAAGAGGTATATCCAATGGAGAAAGGTAATCTCATTTCGTCGCCAAATCTGTTATGTTTGCGTGAGTTCTGAGGACCGATCAATGCATTTGTTGATTGGAAATAATTACCAAGAACGTTTTTAGGTTTACAGCATTTTATTAATTACTAGATAAACTGAGTTAATACTACTCTACAAAAGAATTAGTGAAATATGGAGAGACGTTTGCCACACGTGTCCTGGTGTAGTCCGCCATCTTGGATCTCTCTCTGTATTGCCACACGTGACGTCTGACGTCACGATGTCCAAAGCAAGTGGGATAACTCTTACAATACCTTGGAGTTATCTCCCTTTATGTTTCCTTCCAACACATACAAAAAGTAGATTAGTAAAGTTAATCATATAAAATGGCGAAAACTCTTCGCAAATAAAAGTTGCATTAACCTACAAATCACTCGATGAATGTTATGATCCTTGTTTTTAAAAATTATAAGCTGTATTGCCATATTAGTAAAAAACGCACCCTCTTAAATGAAAAAAAAATTCAACCTTAGCATTGCGACTGCACGCTCCAAAAGTTTGTATCCGTTATCAATAACACATTTAAAATATATATATATATTTCGATTCGCATTATATTTTTTCGTCTCGGATGCTACCTGAATTTTACCAAAAACAAAATAATTTCCATGCCTGAAGATGACTGAATGTGCAGTTGAAAGTACTTGCCCCAAAGAAAGAGCTTATACAGCATATATATATATACATATATATATATATATATATATATATATATATATATATATATATATATATATATTTGGAAAGTATTCTAAGGGAAGGACTTAATGTTCTTTTTTTAACGTGTTATCTTATTTTATTAATTAGAATTGTGAGATTGAATATTTTTTATCATCTGGATGTAATTTCATTTTAAATTGATAATTTAATTTAAATTTAAATATGTTACTCTTTAACTATCAATATTGATAGTAAAATATTAAAATTAGAAATAGTTGTTTTGATATTTAAACACTTAAGACATCACCTAATGTTAAACATTAACTGTGAAATTTAAGGAAAAATTTACATAGATATAAATATAAATATGTGTAAATATTTGAAAATATATGTGTAAGTATTGATCGATATATGTGTATGTGCCTATGTGTGTAATTGCACATGTAAATGAAGGTATGTATATGTGAGATTTACATAAGTGTATGTGTGGCATATATATGTATATATATATATGATAATACAAAATATTAATATTTTGCCTTCAAATATTACACTATCTTAATTTAAAACTTAAATTTTAAATAAAAAGATTACCCATTTAAAAATAGTCACAAATTACATTCATGAATTAGATTCAAACTGATAGAGATGTTACCGTAACAATCATTTACAATATTAAAAGATTACTATCAATAAACTGTTATATTTTAAATAATTTTTTTTAATGTACTTTCTATGAATGTGTTTTTAAATATACTATTTAACTCATATTAAATCCCTAAATTATTTGTAAAACAGTTAAATATTTAAATTTCTAGCAAACATCAAATTAATTTCTTCGGTGATTTTTTAAACATTTAAATTACTATCAAATATTAAAATCTGTTTTTTTATATAAATTGCTAAAAATTACCACCCCTCCTCTTCTTTCATAAAACCTAATTACAGTTTCTTTCTCTTTACTTCCCCCTTCTTTCTTTCTTTTTTCTTTTTATTTTTTCTCTCTTCTCCCCCTTCCCTTTCAATATATCACTTCCGTTAAGTTAACCGATTAAATAGGCCAATGTCTGGTCCCTCCTCCCCTAATACTAAGTATGATATATAGAAATATTAAAATAAACCCTCTCTAAACTCAATCATGTCTCTCACACCACTCCTCTCTACCCTCTCTGTTAAATTACATAAACTTAATACTACCCGTCAAAAGTGTAAATGTTCATTTCATTTTTCGTTTCACCTTTTGGAAGTGAAGTCTGATGATCCAGCGTGCTATAAAAGGGCTATGGTGAAATAAATTATTACATGGATCCTTAAAGTGGTCTGTTATTCTTTAATATATATATATATATATATATATATATATATATATATATATATATATATATATATATATATATATATATATATTCCGTATTGTATTTTGCCAGACGAGGTTAGAAGTTAATAGAGATATAGAGATATAGAAAAAATTTAATTCCTACAAGACTTTGGATTATGAAGAGGGGTCGACAAAAAAGAGCTCCCGCAATAGAGCTCCCCAAAACAAGCTCCCCAAAACGATCTACCAGACAAACTTGCCAACTTATGCTGTTATATTATAATTAACCTTTACTGTTCAAATAACACAGAAAGTTAGAAAAATAAAAACAGTCAATCAACAATTACTCTTTCGGCTTCTAAGAATCACGAAGCGGCTGAAGTCAGTTTTTTTTAATTATCTCACGATATAACAATAAAGCAAACATTTTCCATGCAAAATTGAATCATCGTAAATGAATTTTATGCAATGAGTCATGATATTGAGTGCAACATGAGATCCCTTACGTCAAATCTATAAAAAGAAACTAAAACTTTAAGGAAAGATTTGTCTTGAACCTCAGTTAACTTAGAATATTTTTTTAATTTAAGTTCAATACGCACCCGGGATAGAGCCGTTAAAAAAAGGTATTATGTCACTTCCGGGACGAGTGGGCGTTCTGTTAAGTATCCCAAAGGAAGTTATGAAATTTATATGTAAACTTGATCATAAAAAGTCATATTTTATTGCATTTTTTCTCAATTTTTATTTATTATTTTGTAATGTACTTCTGGGTCACAGAGTAAAAACATTGCGTCGAGGCTCGAGTATAAGCGCCTAATTCAAAGAAATAATGGCCAGCATTCTGAAATTGAACTCTGACAATGATGTCATAGTCTGATGTTTCTTGTCTTTATTTTTTCTTAAGGCTCATTAACTGTCATTTTATTATTGCTGATTACAAGGTTTGAAACATTGTATTCGCCTGCTTTGGGTAAGGACACTGAATACGCCAGATAGATGAAAGAAACGAAATCTTATATATAAAGTATAGTGTATGTGTGTTTGTGCGTGTGTATATCCAAGCAACGCCTCCGCTCCCACTGATTCAATTTCAATGATTTATAGCTCATTCAAAAGCCTTAGAAAGGTTAGGCGCAGGGAACGATTTTCTTTAAGCTCACACTCACGGTTGCCACATTATGCGAGGTTAAAAATATATATTAATATATTATACTAGCCATTATTGTTGCTTTCATGGTTGAAGGAGAGTAAGTCGGATTTTCCTTTTGTATCCGAAATTAAAGTGCACGTTTTATTAGTAGATGTGATAGGCATCAATAAACTACAGAACTCAAAAGTGATCGCTGCATTTAAGTATTGAATTAATGTTTAAGCTTACCTTTTACAAGTTCAACGATAATTCTTCTGCTGCCACTAAAAGAAGATTTGATGTACATAGATCCTTATTGTCTGTACAAACAATTATTTTTATTTCATGGGTGACAGAAGAAGAGACAATTTATAAGATAAAATTAATATAGTGTAAAGATGGGAAAATAGAAATTAGAATTAGTGATACATTCAACATTTGAAGAGTTAGAGAAACATAATAGCTAATTAAGTAAAATCTATATGAATAAATTAGAACTCCCACGAATTCTGAGATTAAAAAACATCCATTCTACTTTATAATTATTTACACAGTAAAAGCTCAATTTTCTTAATTATATATTACCTAGTTCTAGGCACTATCACACTTCAGGTTTAACTAATTTGCATATCAATTTTTAAAAAGTTCATTTTTATTAACTAAGTGTCCTTTTATTCGAGGACTGTTTTTATTTTCAAATCAAAAATAGTTCTGTTTAGGAATATCGTCTTATATAGTGCAGAAAAGTGTTTGGAATTTGCATTTTACCTGGCCTTCAACAAGTTGGCATCTATTTATAAAACTTTCCTTAACTATAAAGAGCCAATTTATGAATGAAATGTTCATTTAAAATTTTTGTTTCAAGATTTCAAGTAGTGAATATATCTTAATTTGCGAAGCGATAACGAGCGAACGAATCCTGCTAGTTCTCTATATATTTTATCGTTTGGGGACAGAAATTCTTCATTTATTTAGTTTTAATTGAAAGCAAACGAAAAATTTTTTAAATAAAAATTCTTTACTCAGAATTTGAACATAAGTTATCCAATAGCTTTTACGTAATTTCTGATTTCATAAGCCGTTATCAAAATCATTTTTATAGGTTGATAAGGTTGGGGGTATAGTTATGCCTCGTGTTTCTTGGATGGTTAACGAGTATCGAGTCATCACTTTTCGGCAGATATGATGTGTCTTTTTAAGTATCGCCTCGATACTGAATCATATAAAGTTTGCTATTCTCACAAGATATATCAGTGGAAAGGTTGGAATAAAGACAACAAATTCAAGAAAAATAATTCGAAAGTAGCATGTATCATAGTAACAAAATTCCCTCTCAAAATTGTTCATAAGCTTATTGAATGAATCCTTTTGCACAGAGAAACATTACGCGACAGAAAAAAGTCCGCGTCCTACAACATAACATTCTTTAACAGCCTATTTAATCTTAACAGGCTGACCGTACAGCATCCATTTTTTTTAATTATATTGTTTGGTATGAGAAAAGGTTACGGGAGTAAATTGGTGAGGAAGAATACGATTTGTCAAGCTTCAAAATACCTTTAAAAAAAGAATTTGAAATGCTGATTTTGTCTGGGTTCAAACTATTACCTCTGATACCGCTTGCAAGAAAGACATTATTTCAGCATCCATTTATAAATGTTTACTAATGTGAAATTCTTTGGGCAAAGAACAAGCCGAGATTTGTGTGATGTACGAAACGTAAAACCGTGTGCTTAAGTACGGATTTAGTAGTTCATATTGTTTTTTCTTTAGCTAGTTTGACACACGATCACAACTCTGGAGCGATGATTTAGTATCGAACCAAGCCCAAGTCATCGCTCTAGAACCTCTTCTCCTAACAGAACAACCGAAGAGTTTCAGTAATGTGAGAATCTGACGCGTGAATATGAGTCAGATTCTCACATTCCTATCGAATATGGATCCTTCATAGAAATAGTCCACAGTACGATTTTAACGACTACTAACCATTGCACATGACTGGTGGAAACAAATATTTTACACCAAAGAATAAAACCGATCCAGGAATTCTGGCCTGAGAAAATAAAGACATTATTTCTTGTTTGTTTTTTCTGTTCATAAAATTTTCAAATAGTTTTAATGCCCGAAGTAAAGTGAAAATGTTTTGCGAAATGTTAGAACCCTATTTGTTCTGTTATGTGCCATCTCTCTAAAAGACATGGAAGATAAGGACTCTCAGCAAATATTACTATGTCTTCTAGTCACTGTTCCAACATCCATTTATATAAGCTCGTTTAATTATTCCGATGACCAATGAGTTCGTCGTTCCGTGACGAGCCAATCACGGTGTTGTTACCTGCACGATTCTTCTTATTGCCAGCCAAATGTTATAGACATCGTGCGTTATTTGCTTCAAAACAAACGACAAATTGTTAGTGGTCAATAAATGCCGAATGTTTCCTTATGAGGAAACGATTTATATTACCATTACAGAGACGAACAGATACTACATTTTGATCCCAGCCCGTTGGTCAGGAAAGTGAAAGAAAAAGCATAATTCAAGTAGCACTGGCTGCTCGGTCAATAAATGCCGAACCTTTCCTTATAAGATAACGATTAATATTACCATGACCATTCAAACTTGAACGCTGCTTTCGCCATATCTGGTTCTTTTGATTAAACATCATACAAATCACAACAACTTTATTTTAGAAGATTTCAAATGTACGACACTTTTAGAGATAATTATCTGTTAAAAACCTTTTCCAGGAAAAACTAGAAAAAGAAATCTGATTTTGTTTTAGCAAATGTGTCTTGTTTGAAAGATATACTGGATTTTAAAAAATCTCGATTTTTCAACAGAAATATTTAATCCTTAAACCTCTCAGCTATTTTTCCGTTGATCTATTTCTTAAGTAGACATTTATTGATGTTTCCCTTTGCGTCTCTTGACCTCCGTATATCCTGTGAGTGTCCAATCATCTAAACTCTTCGCTCCTCATATGTCCGAGAATTTTCAACTATCTCTTTCTCATTCGAAATACAAGTGCCCTTTTCGTTTTCATTTTCCTTTAAAAACTTCCTCATTGCTGTGCCCGTGGTATTCTCAGTAGCTTTCTGTGGAACCATATTTATTTTGCATCAAGTTTCCTCTTCCTCTAGGAGGAAATTGTCCAGCATTTACTGCCCTATAGAAGGATTGATATTACATAGCAGTTTAGCACTTTTTCCTTTGTTTCTAACGAAATTTTACTGTTTCTTTATACTTTGTTTAGCTTCTGGAAGGCAATTCTAATGCGCCGTCAGATTTCTGTGTCACATATTCCGTCGACTGTTAAAACATTTCACAGATAGCCAAATCTAGGTACTTGCTTGATTCAGATGTCTCGAATTCGTCGTTCGCATCTTGGGTTCCCCTCTACTTAAAAATCATAAATTCTCTCTTACAATTGATAATTAGTCCTTTCTTCCTGCTTTCCTTAATTATTTTTGGGGGGGGGGTTCCGTTGTTTTTTGTGTGTTTAGTGTCAACACAGTATCATTTACATATCTTATGTGGTCAATAGTGTACCCACTAATAATAAATTCTGGTAGAATCTTTTTTAGAATAGCCTCGCTGCATAGGTTAAATAAATTCAGTGAGAAGACGTATCTTTGTTTTATATTCTTTTAGAATGAATGTATCAAAATTAATGTCACCTACAAGCCATTTTCTTTTTTAACTGACAGATGTTTTTGCCTTACAAACGGAATCTAATTTAAAGGGGCGCCTGTGGGCAAAACATTTCAAACCCGAAAATGGATAAATCTTTATTAAGAAATGGTCGGCTATTGTTTTCTTAATGGCTTACAAATGTTTTTAGTCACATACAAAGGAACTGAAAAATCAGAAAGGTGATCGATAGCAATGGATTATTATCGATACTATTTCTGCGTTTTCACACCGCCCTTCGATCAACCAACATTCAATCCTAATCGATACTGGCAGAATTTTCCATAACTCACCTTTGCTGACCTGTCCATTGCCCCTGGGGTGAGTTATTGTTTGTGTTGGCAACAGTTAAGAAGACTGACGTCAACGGCAAAGAAAACAGACCATGTGGGAGCAATTAGAGAAACAGGTTTTTTTATTTGTTTTTTTTAAGAATCGATTGTGTAATTGATCGATAAGAATTTTATCGCAATCGAACAGAACCAACCGAGATTTGTGTGATGTACGAAACATACGTAAACTAAACTAAGTACATATAACTGCTACTAATATGCGAAACTAAACTAAGTACATATAACTGCTACTAACATGCGAAACTAAGCTAAGTACATATAATTGCTACTAACATGCGAAACTAACCTAAGTACATATAACTGCTACTAACATGCGAAACTAAACTAAGTGCATATAACTGCTACTAACATGAGAAATTAACCTAAGTACATATAACTGCTACTAACATGCGAAACTAGCCTAAGTACATATAACTGCTACTAACATGCGAAATTAACATAAGTACATATAACTGCTACTAAATTGCGAAACTACACTAAGTACATATAACTGCTACTAACATGCGAAACTAACCTAAGTACATATAACTGCTATTAACATGCGAAACTAACCTAATTACATATAACTGCTACTAACATGCGAAACTAAACTAAGTACATATAACTGCTACTAACATGCGAAACTACCCTAAGTACATATAACTGCTACTAACATGTGAAACTAAACTAAGTACATATAACTGCTACTAACATGCGAAACTAAACTAACTACATATAACTGCTACTAACATGCGAAACTAACCTAACTATTTATAACTGCTACTAACATGCGAAACTAATCTAAGTACATATAACTGCTACTAACATGCGAAATTAACATAAGTACATATAACTGCTACTAAATTGCGAAACTACACTAAGTAAATATAAATGCTACTAACATGCGAAACTAACCTAAGTACATATAACTGCTACTAACATGCGAAACTAACCTAAGTACATATAACTGCTACTAACATGCGAAACTAACCTAAGTACATATAACTGCTACTAACATGCGAAACTACCCTAAGTACATATAACTGCTACTAACATGTGAAACTAAACTAAGTACATATAACTGCTACTAACATGCGAAACTAAACTAAGTACATATAACTGCTACTAACATGCGAAACTAACCTAACGATTTATAACTGCTACTAAATTGCAAAACTTCCCTATAGAAGGATTGATATTACATGGCATTACTATCCTACTATCTGCTATTACATAGCATTACTATCCTTCTAACATGTGAAACTGTCCTAAGTACATATAACTGCTACTAACATGCGAAACTAACCTAAGTACATATAACTGCTACTAACATGAGAAACTAACCTAAGTACATATAACTGCTACTAACATGCCAAACTACCCTAAGTACATATAACTGCTACTAACATGTGAAACTAACCTAAGTACATATAACTGCTACTAACATACGAAACTAAACTAAGTACATATAACTGCTACTAACATGCGAAACTAACCTAAGTACATATAACTGCTACTAACATGCGAAACTAAACTAAGTACATATAACTGCTACTAATATGCAAAACTAACCTAAGTACATATAACTGCTACTAACATGCGAAACTAACCTAAGTACATATAACTGCTACTAACATGCGAAACTAACCTAAGTATATATAACTGCTACTAACATGCGAAACTAACCTAAGTACATATAACTGCTACTAACATGCGAAACTAAACTAACTATTTATAACTTCTACTAACATGCGAAACTAAACTAACTATATATAACTGCTACTAACATGCGAAACTAAGTACATATAATTGCTACTAATATGCGAAACTAAACTAAGTACATATAACTGCTACTAACATACGAAACTAACCTAAGTACATATAACTGCTACTAACATGCGAAACTAACCTAAGTACATATAACTGCTACTAACATGCGAAACTAACCTAAGTATATATAACTGCTACTAACATGCGAAACTAACCTAAGTACATATAACTGCTACTAACATGCGAAACTAAACTAAGTACATATACCTGCTACTAACATGCGAAACTAAACTAAGTACATATAACTGCTACTAACATGCGAAATTAACCTAAGTATATATAACTGCTACAAACATGCGAAACTAACCTAAGTACATATAACTGCTACTAACATGATAAACAAAACTAAGTACATATAACTGCTACTAACATGCGAAACTAACCTAAGTACATATAACTGCTACTAACATGCGAAACTAAACTAAGTACATATAACTGCTACTAACATGCGAAACTAAACTAAGTACATATAACTGCTACTAACATGCGAAACTAAACTAAGTACATATAACTGCTACTAACATGTGAAACTAACCTAAGTACATATAATTTCTACTAACATGCGAAACTAAACTAAGTACATATAACTGCTACTAACATGCGAAACTAAACTAAGTAATTATAACTGCTACTAACATGCGAAACTAAACTAAGTACATATAACTGCTACCAACATGCGAAACTAACCTAAGTACATATAACTGCTACTAACATGCGAGACTAACCTAAGTATATATAACTGCTACTAACATGCGAAACTAACCTAAGTACATATAACTGCTACTAACAAGCGAAACTAAACTAAGTACATATAACTGCTACTAATATGCGAAACTAAACTAAGTACATATAACTGCTACTAACATGCGAAACTAACCTAAGTACATATAACTGATACTAACATACGAAACTAACCTAAGTATATATAACTGCTACTAACATGCGAAACTAACCTAAGTACATATAACTGCTACTAACATGCGAAACTAAACTAAGTACATATAACTGCTACTCAGATGCGAAACTAACCTAACTACGTATAACTGCTACTAACATGCGAAACGAAACTAAGTACATATAACTGCTACTAACATGCGAAACTAAACTAAGTACATAACTGCTACTAACATGAGAAATTAACCTAAGTACATATAACTGCTACTAACATGCGAAACTAACCTAAGTACATATAACTGCTACTAACAAGCGAAACTAAACTAAGTACATAAAACTGCTACTAACATGCGAAACTAAACTAAGTACATATAACTGCTACTAACATGCGAAACTAAACTAAGTACATATAACTGCTACTAACATTCGAAACTAAACTAAGTACATATAACTGCTACTAACATGCGAAACTAAACTAAGTACATATAACATCTACTAACATGCGAAAATAAACTAAGTACATATAACTGCTACTAACATGCGAAACTAAACTAAGTACATATAACTGCTACTAACATGCGAAACTAAACTAAGTATATAACTGCTACTAACATGCGAAACTAAACTAAGTACATATAACTGCTACTAACATGCGAAACTAAACTAAGTAAATATAACTGCTACTAACATGCGAAAGTAAACTAAGTACATATAACTGCTACTAACATGCGAAACTAAACTAAGTACATATAACTGCTACTAACATGCGAAACTAACCTAAGTACATATAACTGCTACTAACATACGAAACTAAACTAAGTACATATAACTGCTACTAACATGCAAAACTAAACTAAGTACATATAACTGCTACTAACATGAGAAACTAACCTAAGTACATATAACTGCTACTAACATGCCAAACTACCCTAAGTACATATAACTGCTACTAACATGTGAAACTAACCTAAGTACATATAACTGCTACTAACATACGAAACTAAACTAAGTACATATAACTGCTACTAACATGCGAAACTAACCTAAGTACATATAACTGCTACTAACATGCGAAACTAAACTAAGTACATATAACTGCTACTAATATGCAAAACTAACCTAAGTACATATAACTGCTACTAACATGCGAAACTAACCTAAGTACATATAACTGCTACTAACATGCGAAACTAACCTAAGTACATATAACTGCTACTAACATGCGAAACTAACCTAAGTATATATGACTGCTACTAACATGGGAAACTAACCTAAGTACATATAACTGCTACTAACATGCGAAACTAAACTAACTATTTATAACTGCTACTAACATGCGAAACTAAACTAACTACATATAACTGCTACTAACATGCGAAACTAACCTAAGTAGATATAACTGCTAGTAACATGCGAAACTAAACTAAATACATATAACTGTTACTAACATGCGAAACTAAACTAACTATTTATAACTGCTACTAACATGCGAAACTAATCTAAGTATATATAACTGCTACTAACAAGCGAAACTAACCTAAGTACATATAACTGCTACTAACATGCGAAACTAACATAAGTACATAAAACTGCTACTAACATGCGAAACTAAACTAAGTACATATAACTGCTACTAACATGCGAAACTAACCTAAGTACATTTAACTGCTACTAACATGCGAAACTAACCTAAGTACATATAACTGCTACTAACATGCGAAACTAAACTAAGTACATATAACTGCTACTAACATGCGAAACTAAACTAAGTACATATAACTGCTACTAACATGCGAAACTAACCTAAGTACATATAACTGCTGCTAACATGCGAAACTAACCCAAGTACATATAACTGCTACTAACATGCGAAACTAAACTAAGTACATATAACTGCTACTAACATGCGAAAGTAAACTAAGTACATATAACTGCTACTAACATGCGAAACTAAACTAAGTACATATAACTGCTACTAACATTTGAAACTAACCTAAGTACATATAACTGCTACTAACATGCGAAACTAAACTAAGTACATATAACTGCTACTAACATGCGAAACTAACCTAATTATTTATAACTGCTACTAACATGCGAAACTAACCTAACTACATATAACTGCTACTAACATGCGAAACTAACCTAAGTAGATATAACTGCTACTAACATGCGAAATTAACTAAGTACATATAACTGCTACTAACATGCGAAACTAAACTAAGTACATATAACTGCTACTAACATGCGAAACTAACATAAGTACATATAACTGCTACTACCATGCGAAACTAACCTAAGTACATATAACTGCTACTAACATGCGAAACTAACCTAAGTACATATAACTGCTACTAACATACGAATCTAAACTAAGTACATATAACTGCTACTAACATGCGAAACTAAACTAAGTACATATAACTGCTCCTAATATGCAAAACTAAACTAAGTACATATAACTGCCACTAACATGCGAACCTAACCTAAGTATATATAACTGCTACTAACATGCGAAACTAACCTGAGTACATATAACTGCTACTAACATGCGAAACTAAACTAAGTACATATACCTGCTACTAACATGCGAAACTAAACTAAGTACATATAACTGCTACTAACATGCGAAACTAACCTAAGTATATATAACTGCTACAAACATGCGAAACTAACCTAAGTACATATAACTGCTACTAACATGATAAACAAAACTAAGTACATATAACTGCTACTAACATGCGAAACTAACCTAAGTACATATAACTGCTACTAACATGCGAAACTAAACTAAGTACATATAACTGCTACTAACATGCGAAACTAAACTAAGTACATATAACTGCTACTAACATGCGAAACTAAACTAAGTACATATAACTGCTACTAACATGTGAAACTAACCTAAGTACATATAATTTCTACTAACATGCGAAACTAAATTAAGTACATATAACTGCTACTAACATGCGAAACTAAACTAAGTACATATAACTGCTACTAACATTCGAAACTAAACTAAGTACATATAACTGCTACTAACATGCGAAACTAAACTAAGTACATATAACTTCTACTAACATGCGAAAATAAACAAAGTATATATAACTGCTACTAACATGCGAAACTAAACTAAGTACATATAACTGCTACTAACATGCGAAACTAAACTAAGTATATAACTGCTACTAACATGCGAAACTAAACTAAGTACATATAACTGCTACTAACATGCGAAACTAAACTAAGTAAATATAACTGCTACTAACATGCGAAAGTAAACTAAATACATATAACTGCTACTAACATGCGAAACTAAACTAAGTACATATAACTGCTACTAACATGCGAAACTAACCTAAGTACATATAACTGCTACTAACATACGAAACTAAACTAAGTACATATAACTGCTAATAACATGCAAAACTAAACTAAGTACATATAACTGCTACTAACATGGGAAACTAAACTAAGTACATATAACTGCGACTAACATGCGAAACTAACCTAAGTACATATAACTGCTACTAACATGCGAAACTAACCTAAGTACATATAACTGCTACTAACATGCGAAACTAACCTAAGTACATATAACTGCAACTAACATACGAATCTAAACTAAGTACATATAACTGCTACTAACATGCGAAACTAAACTAAGTACATATAACTGCTCCTAATATGCGAAACTAAACTAAGTACATATAACTGCTACTAATATGCGAAACTAACCTAAGTACATATAACTGCTACTAACATACGAAACTAACATAAGTACATATAACTGCTACTAACATGCGAAACTAACCTAAGTTCATATAACTGCTACTAACATGCGAAACTAACCTCAGTATATATAACTGCTACTAACATGCGAAACTAACCTAAGTACATATAACTGCTACTAACATGCGAAACTAAACTAAGTACATATACCTGCTACTAACATGCGAAACTAAACTAAGGACATATAACTGCTACTAACATGCGAAACTAACCTAAGTATATATAACTGCTACAAACATGCGGAACTAACCTAAGTACATATGACTGCTACTAACATGCGAAACTAAACTAAGTACATATAACTGCTACTAACATGGTAAACTGAACTAAGTACATATAACTGCTACTAACATGCGAAACTAACCTAAGTACATATAACTGCTACTAACATGCGAAACTAACCTAAGTACATATAACTGCTACTAACATACGAATCTAAACTAAGTACATATAACTGCTACTAACATTCGAAACTAAACTAAGTACATATAATTGCTACTAATATGCGAAACTAAACTAAGTACATATAACTGCTACTAACATAAGAAACTAACCTAAGTACATATAACTGCTACTAACATGCGAAACTATCCTAAGTACATATAACTGCTACTAACATGCGAAACTAACCTAAGTATATATAACTGCTACTAACATGCGAAACTAACCTAAGTACATATAACTGCTACTAACATGCGAAACTAAACTAAGTACATATACCTGCTACTAACATGCGAAACTAAACTAAGTACATATAACTGCTACTAACATGCGAAACTAACCTAAGTATATATAACTGCTACAAACATGCGAAACTAACCTAAGTACATATAAGTGCTACTAACATGATAAACAAAACTAAGTACATATAACTGCTACTAACATGCGAAACTAACCTAAGTACATATAACTGCTACTAACATGCGAAAGTAAACTAAGTACATATAACTGCTACTAACATGCGAAACTAAACTAAGTACATATAACTGCTACTAACATGCGAAACTAAACTAAGTACATATAACTGCTACTAACATGTGAAACTAACCTAAGTACATATAATTTCTACTAACATGCGAAACTAAACTAAGTACATATAACTGCTACTAACATGCGAATCTAAACTAAGTAATTATAACTGCTACTAACATGCGAAACTAAACTAAGTACATATAACTGCTACCAACATGCGAAACTAACCTAAGTACATATAACTGCTACTAACATGCGAAACTAACCTAAGTATATATAACTGCTACTAACATGCGAAACTAACCTAAGTACATATAACTGCTACTAACATGGGAAACTAAACTAAGTACATATAACTGCTACTAATATGCGAAACTAAACTAAGTACATATAACTGCTACTAACATGCGAAACTAACCTAAGTACATATAACTGCTACTAACATACGAAACTAACCTAAGTATATATAATTGCTACTAACATGCGAAACTAACCTAAGTACATATAACTGCTACTAACATGCGAAACTAAACTAAGTACATATAACTGCTACTCACATGCGAAACTAACCTAACTACGTATAACTGCTACTAACATGCGAAACGAAACTAAGTACATATAACTGCTACTAACATGCGAAACTAAACTAAGTACATAACTGCTACTAACATGAGAAATTAACCTAAGTACATATAACTGCTACTAACATGCGAAACTAACCTAAGTACATATAACTGCTACTAACATGCGAAACTAAACTAAGTACATAAAACTGCTACTAACATGCGAAACTAAACTAAGTACATATAACTGCTACTAACATGCGAAACTAAACTAAGTACATATAACTGCTACTAACATTCGAAACTAAACTAAGTACATATAACTGCTACTAACATGCGAAACTAAACTAAGTACATATAACTGCTACTAACATGCGAAAATAAACTAAGTACATATAACTGCTACTAACATGCGAAACTAAACTAAGTACATGTAACTGCTACTAACATGCGAAAATAAACTAAGTATATAACTGCTACTAACATGCGAAACTAAACTAAGTACATATAACTGCTACTAACATGCGAAACTAAACTAAGTAAATATAACTGCTACTAACATGCGAAACTAACCTAAGTACATATAACTGCTACTAACATGCTAAACTAAACTAAGTACATATAACTGATACTAACATGCGAAACTAACCTAAGTACATATAACTGCTACTAACATGCGAAACTAAACTAAGTACATATAACTGCTACTAACATGCGAAACTAAACTAAGTATATATAACTGCTACTAACATGCGAAACTAAACTAAGTACATTTTACTGCTACTAACATGCGAAACTACATTAAGTACATATAATTGCTACTAACATGCGAAACTAACCTAAGTACATATAACTGCTACTAACATGCGAAACTATACTAAGTACATATAACTGCTACTAACATGCGAAACTAACCTAAGTTCATATAACTGCTACTAACATGCGAGACTAAACTAAGTACATATAACTGCAACTAACATGGGAAACTAAACTAAGTACATATACCTGCTACTAACATGCGAAACTAACCTAAGTACATATAACTGCTACTAACATACGAAACTAACCTAAGTACATATAACTGCTACTAACATGCGAAACTAACCTAAGTACATATAACTGCTACTAACATGCGAAACTAACCTAAGTATATATAACTGCTACTAACATGCGAAACTAACCTAAGTACATATAACTGCTACTAACATGCGAAACTAAACTAAGTACATATACCTGCTACTAACATGCGAAACTAATCTAAGTACATATAACTGCTACTAACATGCGAAACTAACCTAAGTATATATAACTGCTACAAACATGCGAAACTAACCTAAGTACATATAACTGCTACTAACATGATAAACAAAACTAAGTACATATAACTGCTACTAACATGCGAAACTAACCTAAGTACATATAACTGCTACTAACATGCGAAACTAAACTAAGTACATATAACTGCTACTAACATGCGAAACTAAATTAAGTACATATAACTGCTACTAACATGCGAAACTAAACAAAGTACATATAACTGCTACTAACATGTGAAACTAACCTAAGTACATATAATTTCTACTAACATGCGAAACTAAACTAAGTACATATAACTGCTACTAACATGCGAGACTAAACTAAGTACATATAACTGCTACTAACATGGGAAACTAAACTAAGTACATATACCTGCTACTAACATGCGAAACTAACCTAAGTACATATAACTGCTACTAACATGCGAAACTAACCTAAGTACATATAACTGCTACTAACATGCGAAACTAAACTAAGTACATTTTACTGCTACTAACATGCGAATCTACACTAAGTACACATAACTGCTACTAACATGCGAAACTAACCTAAGTACATATAACTGCTACTAACATGCGAAACTAAACTATGTACATATAACTGCTACTAACATGCGAAAATAACCTAAGTTCATATAACTGCTACTAACATGCGAGACTAAACTAAGTACATATAATTGCTACTAACATGCGAATCTAAACTAAATACATATAACTGCTACTATCATGCGAAACTAACCTAAGTACATATAACTGCTACTAACATGCGAAACTAAACTAAGTACATATAACTGCTACTAAGATGCGAAACTAAACTAAGTACATATAACTGCTACTAACATGCGAAACTAAACTAAGTATATATAACTGCTACTAACATGCGAAACTAAACTAAGTACATATAACTGCTACTAACATGCGAAACTAAACTAAGTACATATAACTGCTACTAACATGCGAAACTAACCTAAGTACATATAACTGTTGCTAACAGGCGAAACTAACCTAAGTACATATAACTGCTACTAACATGCGAAACTAACCTAAGTACATATAAATGCTACTAACAGGCGAAACTAAACTAAGTATATATAACTGCTACTAACATGCGAAACTAAACTAAGTACATATAACTGCTACTAACATGCGAAACTAAACTATGTACATATAACTGTTACTAACATGCAAAAGTAAACTAAGTACATATAACTGCTACTAACATGCGAAACTAACCTAAGTACATATAACTGCTACTAACATGCGAAATTAACCTAAGTACATATAACTGCTACTAACATGCGAAACTAAACTAAGTACATATAACTGCTACTAACATGCGAAACTAAACTAAGTACATATACCTGCTACTAACATGCGAAACTAACATAAGTACATATAACTGCTACTAACATACGAAACTAACCTAAGTATATATAACTGCTACTAACATGCGAAACTAACCTAAGTACATATAACTGCTACTAACATGCAAAACTAACCTAAGTACATATAACTGCTGCTAACAAGCGAAACTAAACTAAGTACATATAACTGATACTAACATGCGAAACTAACCTAAGTACATATAACTGCTACTAACATGCGAAACTAAACTAAGTACATATAACTGCTACTATCATGTGAAACTAAACTAAGTACATATAACTGCTGCTAACATGCGAAACTAACCTAAGTACATATAACTGCTACTAACATGCGAAACTAAACTAATTACATATAACTGCTACTAACATGCGAATCTAAACTAAGTACATTTTACTGCTACTAACATGCGAAACTACATTAAGTACATATAACTGCTACTAACATGCGAAACTAACCTAAGTACATATAACTGCTACTAACATGCGAAACTAAACTAAGTACATATAACTGCTACTAACATGCGAATCTAACCTAAGTTCATATAACTGCTACTAACATGCGAGACTAAACTAAGTACATATAACTGCTACAAACATGGGAAACTAAACTAAGTACATATAACTGCTACTAACATGCGAAACTAACCTAAGTACATATAACTGCTACTAACATGCGAAACTACCCTAAGTACATATAACTGCTACTAACATGCGAAACTAAACTAAGTACATTTTACTGCTACTAACATGCGAAACTACACTAAGTACATATAACTGCTACTAACATGCCAAACTAACCTAAGTACATATAACTGCTACTAACATGCGAAACTAAACTATGTATATATAACTGCTACTAACATGCGAAACTAACCTAAGTTCATATAACTGCTACTAACATGCGAGACTAAACTAAGTACATATAATTGCTACTAACATGCGAATCTAAACTAAGTACATATAACTGCTACTATCATGCGAAACTAACCTAAGTACATATAACTGCTACTAACATGCGAAACTAAACTAAGTACATATAACTGCTACTAAGATACGAAACTAAACTAAGTACATATAACTGCTACTAACATGCGAAACTAAACTAAGTATATATAACTGCTACTAACATGCGAAACTAAACTAAGTACATATAACTGCTACTAACATGCGAAACTAAACTAAGTACATATAACTGCTACTAACATGCGAAACTAACCTAAGTACATATAACTGCTGCTAACAGCCGAAACTAACCTAAGTACATATAACTGCTACTAACATGCGAAACTAACCTAAGTACATATAACTGCTGCTAACCTGCGAAACTAAACTAAGTACATATAACTGATACTAACATGCGAAACTAACCTAAGTACATATAACTGCTACTAACATGCGAAACTAAACTAAGTACATATAACTGCTACTAACATGGGAAACTAAACTAAGTACATATAACTGCTACTAACATGCGAAACTAACCTAAGTACATATAACTGCTACTAACATGCGAAACTAAACTAAGTACGTATAACTGCTACTAACATACGAAACTAAACTAAGTACATATAACTGCTACTAACATGCGAAACTAAACTAAGTACATATAACTGCTACTAACATGCGAAACTAACCTAAGTACATATAACTGCTACTAACATGCGAAACTAAACTAATTACATATAACTGCTACTAACATGCGAATCTAAACTAAGTACATTTTACTGCTACTAACATGCGAAACTACATTAAGTACATATAACTGCTACTAACATGCGAAACTAACCTAAGTACATATAACTGCTACTAACATGCGAAACTAAACTAAGTACATATAACTGCTACTAACATGCGAATCTAACCTAAGTTCATATAACTGCTACTAACATGCGAGACTAAACTAAGTACATATAACTGCTACAAACATGGGAAACTAAACTAAGTACATATAACTGCTACTAACATGCGAAACTAACCTAAGTACATATAACTGCTACTAACATGCGAAACTAACCTAAGTACATATAACTGCTACTAACATGCGAAACTAAACTAAGTACATTTTACTGCTACTAACATGCGAAACTACACTAAGTACATATAACTGCTACTAACATGCCAAACTAACCTAAGTACATATAACTGCTACTAACATGCGAAACTAAACTATGTATATATAACTGCTACTAACATGCGAAACTAACCTAAGTTCATATAACTGCTACTAACATGCGAGACTAAACTAAGTACATATAATTGCTACTAACATGCGAATCTAAACTAAGTACATATAACTGCTACTATCATGCGAAACTAACCTAAGTACATATAACTGCTACTAACATGCGAAACTAAACTAAGTACATATAACTGCTACTAAGATACGAAACTAAACTAAGTACATATAACTGCTACTAACATGCGAAACTAAACTAAGTATATATAACTGCTACTAACATGCGAAACTAAACTAAGTACATATAACTGCTACTAACATGCGAAACTAAACTAAGTACATATAACTGCTACTAACATGCGAAACTAACCTAAGTACATATAACTGCTGCTAACAGGCGAAACTAACCTAAGTACATATAACTACTACTAACATGCGAAACTAACCTAAGTACATATAACTGCTGCTAACCTGCGAAACTAAACTAAGTACATATAACTGATACTAACATGCGAAACTAACCTAAGTACATAAAACTGCTACTAACATGCGAAACTAAACTAAGTACATATAACTGCTACTAACATGGGAAACTAAACTAAGTACATATAACTGCTACTAACATGCGAAACTAACCTAAGTACATATAACTGCTACTAACATGCGAAACTAAACTAAGTACGTATAACTGCTACTAACATGCGAAACTAAACTAAGTATATATAACTGCTACTAACATACGAAACTAAACTAAGTACATATAACTGCTACTAACATGCGAAACTAAACTAAGTACATATAACTGCTACTAACATGCGAAACTAACCTAAGTACATATAACTGCTGCTAACAGGCGAAACTAACCTAAGTACATATAACTGCTACTAACATGCGAAACTAACCTAAGTACATATAACTGCTACTAACATGCGAAACTAAACTAAGTACATATAACTGCTACTAACATGCGAAACTAGACTAAGTACATATAACTGCTACTAACATGCGAAACTAAACTAAGTACATATAACTGCTACTAACATGAAAAATTAACCTAAGTACATATAACTGCTACTAACATGCGAAACTAACCTAAGTACATATAACTGCTACTAACATGCGAAACTAAACTAAGTACATATAACTGCTACTAACATGCGATACTAAACTAAGTACATATAACTGCTACTAACATGCGAAACTAAACTAAGTACATATAACTGCTACTAACATGCGAAACTAAACTAAGTACATAAAACTGCTACTAACATGCGAAATTAAATTAAGTACATATAACTGCTACTAACATGAGAAATTAACCTAAGTACATATAACTGCTACTAACATGCGAAACTAAGTTAAGTACATATAACTGATACTAACATGCGAAGCTAACCTAAGTACATATAACTGATACTAACATGCGAAACTAAACTAAGTACATATAACTGCTACTAACATGAGAAATTAACCTAAGTACATATAACTGCTACTAACATGCGAAACTAACCTAAGTACATATAACTGCTACTAACATGCGAAACTAAACTAAGTACATATAACTGCTACTAACATGCGAAACTAAACTAAGTACATATAACTGCTACTAACATGCGAAACTAAACTAAGTACATATAACTGCTACTAACATGCGAAACTAAACTAAGTACATATAACTGCTACTAACATGCGAAACTAACCTAAGTACATATAACTGCTACTAACATACGAAACTAACCTAAGTATATATAACTGCTACTAACATGCGAATCTAACCTAAGTACATATAACTGCTACTAACATGGAAAACTAAACTAAGTACATATAACTGCTACTAACAAGCGAAACTAACCTAAGTACATAGAACTGCTACTAACATGCGAAACTAACCTAAGTACATATAACTGCTGCTAACATTCGAAACTAAACTAAGTACATATAACTGATACTAACATGCGAAACTAACCTAAGTACATATAACTGCTACTAAGATACGAAACTAAACTAAGTACATATAACTGCTACTAACATGCGAAACTAAACTAAGTATATATAACTGCTACTAACATGCGAAACTAAACTAAGTACATATAACTGCTACTAACATGCGAAACTAAACTAAGTACATATAACTGCTACTAACATGCGAAACTAACCTAAGTACATATAACTGCTGCTAACAGGCGAAACTAACCTAAGTACATATAACTGCTACTAACATGCGAAACTAACCTAAGTACATATAACTGCTGCTAACCTGCGAAACTAAACTAAGTACATATAACTGATACTAACATGCGAAACTAACCTAAGTACATATAACTGCTACTAACATGCGAAACTAAACTAAGTACATATAACTGCTACTAACATGGGAAACTAAACTAAGTACATATAACTGCTACTAACATGCGAAACTAACCTAAGTACATATAACTGCTACTAACATGCGAAACTAAACTAAGTACGTATAACTGCTACTAACATGCGAAACTAAATTAAGTATATATAACTGCTACTAACATACGAAACTAAACTAAGTACATATAACTGCTACTAACATGCGAAACTAAACTAAGTACATATAACTGCTACTAACATGCGAAACTAACCTAAGTACATATAACTGCTGCTAACAGGCGAAACTAACCTAAGTACATATAACTGCTACTAACATGCGAAACTAACCTAAGTACATATAACTGCTACTAACATGCGAAACTAAACTAAGTACATATAACTGCTACTAACATGCGAAACTAAACTAAGTACATATAACTGCTACTAACATGAAAAATTAACCTAAGTACATATAACTGCTACTAACATGCGAAACTAACCTAAGTACATATAACTGCTACTAACATGCGAAACTAAACTAAGTACATATAACTGCTACTAACATGCGATACTAAACTAAGTACATATAACTGCTACTAACATGCGAAACTAAACTAAGTACATATAACTGCTACTAACATGCGAAACTAAACTAAGTACATAAAACTGCTACTAACATGCGAAATTAAATTAAGTACATATAACTGCTACTAACATGAGAAATTAACCTAAGTACATATAACTGCTACTAACATGCGAAACTAAGTTAAGTACATATAACTGATACTAACATGCGAAGCTAACCTAAGTACATATAACTGATACTAACATGCGAAACTAACCTAAGTACATATAACTGCTACTAACATGCGAAACTAACCTAAGTACATATAACTGCTACTAACATGCGAAACTAAACTAAGTACATATAACTGCTACTAACATGCGAAACTAAACTAAGTACATATAACTGCTACTAACATGCGAAACTAACCTAAGTACATATAACTGCTACTAACATGCGAAACTAACCTAAGTACATATAACTGCTGCTAACCTGCGAAACTAAACTAAGTACATATAACTGATACTAACATGCGAAACTAACCTAAGTACATATAACTGCTACTAACATGCGAAACTAAACTAAGTACATATAACTGCTACTAACATGGGAAACTAAACTAAGTACATATAACTGCTACTAACATGCGAAACTAACCTAAGTACATATAACTGCTACTAACATGCGAAACTAAACTAAGTACGTATAACTGCTACTAACATGCGAAACTAAATTAAGTATATATAACTGCTACTAACATACGAAACTAAACTAAGTACATATAACTGCTACTAACATGCGAAACTAAACTAAGTACATATAACTGCTACTAACATGCGAAACTAACCTAAGTACATATAACTGCTGCTAACAGGCGAAACTAACCTAAGTACATATAACTGCTACTAACATGCGAAACTAACCTAAGTACATATAACTGCTACTAACATGCGAAACTAAACTAAGTACATATAACTGCTACTAACATGCGAAACTAAACTAAGTACATATAACTGCTACTAACATGCGAAACTAAACTAAGTACATATAACTGCTACTAACATGAAAAATTAACCTAAGTACATATAACTGCTACTAACATGCGAAACTAAACTAAGTACATATAACTGCTACTAACATGCGAAACTAAACTAAGTACATATAACTGCTACTAACATGAAAAATTAACCTAAGTACATATAACTGCTACTAACATGCGAAACTAACCTAAGTACATATAACTGCTACTAACATGCGAAACTAAACTAAGTATATATAACTGCTACTAACATGCGATACTAAACTAAGTACATATAACTGCTACTAACATGCGAAACTAAACTAAGTACATATAACTGCTACTAACATGCGAAACTAAACTAAGTACATAAAACTGCTACTAACATGCGAAATTAAATTAAGTACATATAACTGCTACTAACATGAGAAATTAACCTAAGTACATATAACTGCTACTAACATGCGAAACTAAGTTAAGTACATATAACTGATACTAACATGCGAAGCTAACCTAAGTACATATAACTGATACTAACATGCGAAACTAACCTAAGTACATATAACTGCTACTAACATGCGAAACTAACCTAAGTACATATAACTGCTACTAACATGCGAAACTAAACTAAGTACATATAACTGCTACTAACATGCGAAACTAACCTAAGTACATATAACTGCTACTAACATGCGAAACTAAACTAAGTACATATATTTGCTACTAACATGGGAAACTAAACTAAGTACATATAACTGCTACTAACATGCGAAACTAACCTAAGTACATATAACTGCTACTAACATGCGAAACTAAACTAAGTACATATAACTGCTACTAACATGCGAAACTAAACTAAGTATATATAACTGCTACTAACTTACGAAACTAAACTAAGTACATATAACTGCTACTAACATGCGAAACTAAACTAAGTACATATAACTGCTACTAACATGCGAAACTAACCTAAGTACATATAACTGCTGCTAACAGGCGAAACTAACCTAAGTACATATAACTGCTACTAACATGCGAAACTAAACTAAGTACATATAACTGCTACTCACATGCGAAACTAACCTAACTACGTATAACTGCTACTAACATGCGAAACGAAACTAAGTACATATAACTGCTACTAACATGCGAAACTAAACTAAGTACATAACTGCTACTAACATGAGAAATTAACCTAAGTACATATAACTGCTACTAACATGCGAAACTAACCTAAGTACATATAACTGCTACTAACATGCGAAACTAAACTAAGTACATAAAACTGCTACTAACATGCGAAACTAAACTAAGTACATATAACTGCTACTAACATGCGAAACTAAACTAAGTACATATAACTGCTACTAACATTCGAAACTAAACTAAGTACATATAACTGCTACTAACATGCGAAACTAAACTAAGTACATATAACTTCTACTAACATGCGAAAATAAACTAAGTACATATAACTGCTACTAACATGCGAAACTAAACTAAGTACATATAACTGCTACTAACATGCGAAACTAAACTAAGTATATAACTGCTACTAACATGCGAAACTAAACTAAGTACATATAACTGCTACTAACATGCGAAACTAAACTAAGTAAATATAACTGCTACTAACATGCGAAAGTAAACTAAGTACATATAACTGCTACTAACATGCGAAACTAAACAAAGTACATATAACTGCTACTAACATGCGAAACTAACCTAAGTACATATAACTGCTACTAACATACGAAACTAAACTAAGTACATATAACTGCTACTAACATGCAAAACTAAACTAAGTACATATAACTGCTACTAACATGGGAAACTAAACTAAGTACATATAACTGCGACTAACATGCGAAACTAACCTAAGTACATATAACTGCTACTAACATGCGAAACTAACCTAAGTACATATAACTGCTACTAACATGCGAAACTAAACTAAGTACATATAACTGCTACTAACATGCGAAACTAACCTAAGTACATATAACTGCTACTAACATGCGAAACTAAACTAAGTACATATAACTGCTACTAACATGGGAAACTAAACTAATTACATATAACTGCTACTAACATGCGAAACTAACCTAAGTACATATAAATGCTACTAACATGCGAAACTAAACTAAGTACATATAACTGCTACTAACATGCGAAACTAAACTAAGTACATTTTACTGCTACTAACATGCGAAACTACATTAAGTACATATAATTGCTACTAACATGCGAAACTAACCTAAGTACATATAACTGCTACTAACATGCGAAACTAACCTAAGTACATATAACTGCTACTAACATGCGAAACTAACCTAAGTACATATAACTGCTACTAACATGCGAAACTAAACTAAGTACATTTTACTGCTACTAACATGCGAAACTACACTAAGTACACATAACTGCTACTAACATGCGAAACTAACCTAAGTACATATAACTGCTACTAACATGCGAAACTAAACTATGTACATATAACTGCTACTAACATGCGAGACTAAACTAAGTACATATAATTGCTACTAACATGCGAATCTAAACTAAATACATATAACTGCTACTATCATGCGAAACTAACCTAAGTACATATAACTGCTACTAACATGCGAAACTAAACTAAGTACATATAACTGCTACTAAGATGCGAAACTAAACTAAGTACATATAACTGCTACTAACATGCGAAACTAAACTAAGTATATATAACTGCTACTAACATGCGAAACTAAACTAAGTACATATAACTGCTACTAACATGCGAAACTAAACTAAGTACATATAACTGCTACTAACATGCGAAACTAACCTAAGTACATATAACTGTTGCTAACAGGCGAAACTAACCTAAGTACATATAACTGCTACTAACATGCGAAACTAACCTAAGTACATATAAATGCTACTAACAGGCGAAACTAAACTAAGTATATATAACTGCTACTAACATGCGAAACTAAACTAAGTACATATAACTGCTACTAACATGCGAAACTAAACTATGTACATATAACTGTTACTAACATGCGAAAGTAAACTAAGTACATATAACTGCTACTAACATGCGAAACTAACCTAAGTACATATAACTGCTACTAACATGCGAAACTAACCTAAGTACATATAACTGCTACTAACATGCGAAACTAAACTAAGTACATATAACTGCTACTAACATGCGAAACTAAACTAAGTACATATTCCTGCTACTAACATGCGAAACTAACATAAGTACATATAACTGCTACTAACATACGAAACTAACCTAAGTATATATAACTGCTACTAACATGCGAAACTAACCTAAGTACATATAACTGCTACTAACATGCAAAACTAACCTAAGTACATATAACTGCTGCTAACAAGCGAAACTAAACTAAGTACATATAACTGATACTAACATGCGAAACTAACCTAAGTACATATAACTGCTACTAACATGCGAAACTAAACTAAGTACATATAACTGCTACTATCATGTGAAACTAAACTAAGTACATATAACTGCTGCTAACATGCGAAACTAACCTAAGTACATATAACTGCTACTAACATGCGAAACTAAACTAATTACATATAACTGCTACTAACATGCGAATCTAAACTAAGTACATTTTACTGCTACTAACATGCGAAACTAAACTAAGTACATATAACTGATACTAACATGCGAAACTAACCTAAGTACATATAACTGCTACTAACATGCGAAACTAAACTAAGTACATATAACTGCTACTAACATGGGAAACTAAACTAAGTACATATAACTGCTACTAACATGCGAAACTAACCTAAGTACATATAACTGCTACTAACATGCGAAACTAAACTAAGTACATATAACTGCTACTAACATGCGAAACTAAACTAAGTATATATAACTGCTACTAACATACGAAACTAAACTAAGTACATATAACTGCTACTAACATGCGAAACTAAACTAAGTACATATAACTGCTACTAACATGCGAAACTAACCTAAGTACATATAACTGCTGCTAACAGGCGAAACTAACCTAAGTACATATAACTGCTACTAACATGCGAAACTAACCTAAGTACATATAACTGCTACTAACATGCGAAACTAAACTAAGTACATATAACTGCTACTAACATGCGAAACTAAACTAAGTACATATAACTGCTACTAACATGCGAAACTAAACTAAGTACCTATAACTGCTACTAACATGAGAAATTAACCTAAGTACATATAACTGCTACTAACATGCGAAACTAACCTAAGTACATATAACTGCTACTAACATGCGAAACTAAACTAAGTACATATAACTGCTACTAACATGCGATACTAAACTAAGTACATATAACTGCTACTAACATGCGAAACTAAACTAAGTACATATAACTGCTACTAACATGCGAAACTAAACTAAGTACATAAAACTGCTACTAACATGCGAAATTAAATTAAGTACATATAACTGCTACTAACATGAGAAATTAACCTAAGTACATATAACTGCTACTAACATGCGAAACTAAGTTAAGTACATATAACTGATACTAACATGCGAAGCTAACCTAAGTACATATAACTGATACTAACATGCGAAACTAACCTAAGTACATATAACTGCTACTAACATGCGAAACTAAACTAAGTACATATAACTGCTACTAACATGAGAAATTTACCTAAGTACATATAACTGCTACTAACATGCGAAACTAACCTAAGTACATATAACTGCTACTAACATGCGAAACTAAACTAAGTACATATAACTGCTACTAACATGCGAAACTAAACTAAGTACATATAACTGCTACTAACATGCGAAACTAAACTAAGTACATATAACTGCTACTAACATGCGAAACTAAACTAAGTACATATAACTGCTACTAACATGCGAAACTAACATAAGTACATATAACTGCTACTAACATACGAAACTAACCTAAGTATATATAACTGCTACTAACATGCGAATCTAACCTAAGTACATATAACTGCTACTAACATGGAAAACTAAACTAAGTACATATAACTGCTACTAACAAGCGAAACTAACCTAAGTACATAGAACTGCTACTAACATGCGAAACTAACCTAAGTACATATAACTGCTGCTAACATTCGAAACTAAACTAAGTACATATAACTGATACTAACATGCGAAACTAAACTAAGTACATATAACTGCTACTAACATGCGAAACTAAACTAAGTACATATAATTGCTACTAACATGGGAAACTAAACTAAGTACATATCACTGCTACTAACATGCGAAACTAACCTAAGTACATATAACTGCTACTAACATGCGAAGCTAAACTAAGTACATATAACTGCTACTAACATGCGAAACTAAACTAAGTATATATAACTGCTACTAACTTACGAAACTAAACTAAGTACATATAACTGCTACTAACATGCGAAACTAAACTAAGTACATATAACTGCTACTAACATGCGAAACTAACCTAAGTACATATAACTGCTGCTAACAGGCGAAACTAACCTAAGTACATATAACTGCTACTAACATGCGAAACTAACCTAAGTACATATAACTGCTACTAACATGCGAAACTAAACTAAGTACATATAACTGCTACTAACATGCGAAACTAAACTAAATACATATAACTGCTACTAACATGCGAAACTAAACTAAGTACATATAACTGCTACTAACATGAGAAATTAACCTAAGTACATATAACTGCTACTAACATGCGAAACTAACCTAAGTACATATAACTGCTACTAACATGCGAAACTAAACTAAGTACATATAACTGCTAATAACATGCGATACTAAACTAAGTACATATAACTGCTACTAACATGCAAAACTAAACTAAGTACATATAACTGCTACTAACATGCGAAACTAAACTAAGTACATATAACTGCTACTAACATGCGAAATTAAATTAAGTACATATAACTGCTACTAACTTGAGAAACTAACCAAATACATATAACTTCTACTAACATGCGAAACTAAACTAAGTACATATAACTGCTACTAACATGGGAAACTAAACTAAGTACATATAACTGCTACTAACATGCGAAACTAACTTAAGTACATATAACTGATACTAACATGCGAAGCTAACCTAAGTACATATAACTGCTGCTAACATGCGAAACTAAACTAAGTACATATAACTGATACTAACATGCGAAACTAACCTAAGTACATATAACTGCTACTAACATGCGAAACTAAACTAAGTACATATAACTGCTACTAACATGGGAAACTAAACTAAGTACATATAACTGCTACTAACATGCGAAACTAACATAAGTACATATAACTGCTGCTAACATGCGAAACTAAACTAATTACATATAACTGATACTAACATGCGAAACTAACCTAAGTACATATAACTGCTACTAACATGCGAAACTAAACTAAGTACATATAACTGCTACTAACATGCGAAACTAAACTAAGTACATATAACTGATACTAACATGCAAAACTAACCGAAGTACATATAACTGCTACTAACATGCGAAACTAAACTAAGTACATATAACTGCTACTAACATGCGAAACTAAACTAAGTATATATAACTGCTACTAACATACGAAACTAAACTAAGTACATATAACTGCTACTAACATGCGAAACTAAACTAAGTACATATAACTGCTACTAACATGCGAAACTAACCTAAGTACATATAACTGCTGCTAACAGGCGAAACTAACCTAAGTACATATAACTGCTACTAACATGCGAAACTAACCTAAGTACATATAACTGCTACTAACATGCGAAATTAAACTAAGTACATATAACTGCTACTAACATGCGAAACTAAACTAAGTACATATAACTGCTACTAACATGCGAAACTAAACTAAGTACATATAACTGCTACTAACATGTGAAATTAACCTAAGTACATATAACTGCTACTAACATGCGAAACTAACCTAAGTACATATAACTGCTACTAACATGCGAAACTAAACTAATTACATATAACTGCTACTAACATGCGAAACTAAACTAAGTAGATATAACTGCTACTAACATGCGAAACTAAACTAAGTACATATAACTGCTACTAACATGCGAAACTAAACTAAGTACATATAACTGATACTAACAGGCGAAATTAAACTAAGTACATATAACTGCTACTAACATGCGAAACTAACCTAAGTACATATAACTGCTACTAACATGCGAAACTAAACTAAGTACATTTTACTGCTACTAACATGCGAAACTACACTAAGTACATATAACTGCTACTAACATGCGAAACTAACCTAAGTTCATATAACTGCTACTAACATGCGAAACTAAACTAAGTACATATAACTGCTACTAACATGCGAAACTAACCTTAGTTCATATAACTGCTACTAACATGCGAGACTAAACTAAGTACATATAACTGCTACTAACATGCGAATCTAAACTAAGTACATATAACTGTAACTATCAAGCGAAACTAACCTAAGTACATATAACTGCTACTACCATGTGAAACTAAACTAAGTACATATAACTGCTACTAACATGCGAAACTAACCTAAGTACATAAAACTGCTACTAACATGCGAAACTAAACTAA
The DNA here is from genome assembly GCA_964036315.1 of Acanthosepion esculentum. Classification (NCBI taxonomy): domain Eukaryota; kingdom Metazoa; phylum Mollusca; class Cephalopoda; order Sepiida; family Sepiidae; genus Acanthosepion; species Acanthosepion esculentum. Next base: position 136,988,104 of record OZ038483.1, on the reverse strand, counting down.
GTACATATAACTGCTACTAACATGCGAAACTAACCTAAGTACATATAACTGCTACTAACATGCGAAACTAAACTAAGTACATATAACTGCTACCAACATGCGAAACTAACCTAAGTACATATAACTGCTACTAACATGCGAAACTGACCTAAGTATATATAACTGCTACTAACATGCGAAACTAACCTAACTACATATAACTGCTACTAACATGCGAAACTAAACTAAGTACATATAACTGCTACTAACATGCGAAACTAACCTAAGTACATATAACTGCTACTAACATGCGAAACTAACTTAAGTACATATAACTGATACTAACATGCGAAGCTAACCTAAGTACATATAACTTCTGCTAACATGCGAAACTAAACTAAGTACATATAACTGACACTAACATGCGAAACTAACCTAAGTACATATAACTGCTACTAACATGCGAAACTAAACTAAGTACATATAACTGCTACTAACATGGGAAACTAAACTAAGTACATATAACTGATACTAACATGCGAAACTAACCTAAGTACATATAACTGCTGCTAACATTCGAATCTAAACTAATTACATATAACTGATACTAACATGCGAAACTAACCTAAGTACATATAACAGCTACTAACATGCGAAACTAAACTAAGTACATATAACTGCTACTAACATGCGAAACTAAACTAAGTACATATAACTGCTACTAACATGCGAAACTAACCGAAGTACATATAACTGCTACTAACATGCGAAACTAAACTAAGTACATATAACTGCTACTAACATGCGAAACTAAACTAAGTATATATAACTGCTACTAACATACGAAACTAAACTAAGTACATATAACTGCTACTAACATGCGAAAATAAACTAAGTACATATAACTGCTACTAACATGCGAAACTAACCTAAGTACATATAACTGCTGCTAACAGGCGAAACTTACCTAAGTACATATAACTGCTACTAACATGCGAAACTAACCTAAGTACATATAACTGCTACTAACATGCGAAAATAAACTAAGTACATATAACTGCTACTAACATGCGAAACTAAACTAAGTACATATAACTGCTACTAAGATGCGAAACTAAACTAAGTACATATAACTGCTACTAATATGAGAAATTAACCTAAGTACATATAACTGCTGCTAACAGGCGAAACTTACCTAAGTACATATAACTGCTACTAACATGCGAAACTAACCTAAGTACATATAACTGCTACTAACATGCGAAAATAAACTAAGTACATATAACTGCTACTAACATGCGAAACTAAACTAAGTACATATAACTGCTACTAACATGCGAAACTAACCTAAGTACATATAACTGCTACTAACATGCGAAACTAAACTAAGTACATATAACTGCTACTAACATGCGAAACTAAACTAAGTACATATAACTGCTACTAACATGCGAAACTAAACTAAGTACATATAACTGCTACTAACATGAGAAATTAACCTAAGTACATATAACTGCTACTAACATGCGAAACTAACCTAAGTACATATAACTGCTACTAATATGCGAAACTAAACTAAGTACATATAACTGCTACTAACATGCGAAACTAAACTAAGTACATATAACTGCTACTAACATGCGAAACTAAACTAAGTACATATAACTGCTACTAACATGCGAAACTAAACTAAGTACATATAACTGATACTAACAGGCGAAATTAAACTAAGTACATATAACTGCTACTAACATGCGAAACTAACCTAAGTACATATAACTGCTACTAACATGCGAAACTAACCTAAGTTCATATAACTGCTACTAACATGCGAAACTAAACTAAGTACATATAACTGCTACTAACATGCGAAACTAACCTAAGTTCATATAAATGCTACTAACATGCGAGACTAAACTAAGTATATATAACTGCTACTAACATGCGAATCTAAACTAAGTACATATAACTGCTACTATCAAGCGAAACTAACCTAAGTACATATAACTGCTACTAACATGCGAAACTAAACTAAGTACATATAACTGCTACTAACATGCGAAACTATCCTAAGTACATAAAACTTCTACTAACATGCGAAACTAAACTAAGTACATATAACTGCTACTAACATGCGAAACTAACCTATGTACATATAACTGCTACTAACATGCGAAACTAAACTAAGTACATATAACTGCTACCAACATGCGAAACTAACCTAAGTACATATAACTGCTACTAACATGCGAAACTAACCTAAGTATATATAACTGCTACTAACATGCGAAACTAACCTAACTACATATAACTGCTACTAACATGCGAAACTAAACTAAGTACATATAACTGTTACTAACATGCGAAACTAACCTAAGTAAATATAACTGCTACTAACATGCGAAACTAACCTATGTACATATAACTGCTACTAACATGCGAAACTAACCTAAGTATATATAACTGCTACTAACATGCGAAACTAACCTAAGTACATATAACTGCTACTAACATGGGAAACTAAACTAAGTACATATAACTGCTACTAACATGCGAAACTAAACTAAGTACATATAACTGCTACTAACATGTGAAATTAACCTAAGTACATATAACTGCTACTAACATGCGAAACTAACTTAAGTACATATAACTGCTACTAACATGTTAAACTAAACTAAGTACATATAACTGCTACTAACATGTGAAACTAAACTAAGTACATTTTACTGCTACTAACATGCGAAACTACACTAAGTACATATAACTGCTACTAACATGCGAAACTAACCTAAGTTCATATAACTGCTACTAACATGCGAAACTAAACTAAGTACATATAACTGCTACTAACATGCGAAACTAACCTTAGTTCATGTAACTGCTACTAACATGCGAGACTAAACTAAGTACATATAACTGCTACTAACATGCGAATCTAAACTAAGTACATATAACTGTAACTATCAAGCGAAACTAACCTAAGTACATATAACTGCTACTACCATGTGAAACTAAACTAAGTACATATAACTGCTACTAACATGCGAAACTAACCTAAGTACATAAAACTGCTACTAACATGCGAAACTAAACTAAGTACATATAACTGCTACTAACATGCGAAACTAACCTAAGTACATATAACTGCTACTAACATGCGAAACTAAACTAAGTACATATAACTGCTACCAACATGCGAAACTAACCTAAGTACATATAACTGCTACTAACATGCGAAACTGACCTAAGTATATATAACTGCTACTAACATGCGAAACTAACCTAACTACATATAACTGCTACTAACATGCGAAACTAAACTAAGTACATATAACTGCTACTAACATGCGAAACTAACCTAAGTACATATAACTGCTACTAACATGCGAAACTAACTTAAGTACATATAACTGATACTAACATGCGAAGCTAACCTAAGTACATATAACTTCTGCTAACATGCGAAACTAAACTAAGTACATATAACTGACACTAACATGCGAAACTAACCTAAGTACATATAACTGCTACTAACATGCGAAACTAAACTAAGTACATATAACTGCTACTAACATGGGAAACTAAACTAAGTACATATAACTGATACTAACATGCGAAACTAACCTAAGTACATATAACTGCTGCTAACATTCGAATCTAAACTAATTACATATAACTGATACTAACATGCGAAACTAACCTAAGTACATATAACTGCTACTAACATGCGAAACTAAACTAAGTACATATAACTGCTACTAACATGCGAAACTAAACTAAGTACATATAACTGCTACTAACATGCGAAACTAACCGAAGTACATATAACTGCTACTAACATGCGAAACTAAACTAAGTACATATAACTGCTACTAACATGCGAAACTAAACTAAGTATATATAACTGCTACTAACATACGAAACTAAACTAAGTACATATAACTGCTACTAACATGCGAAACTAAACTAAGTACATATAACTGCTACTAACATGCGAAACTAACCTAAGTACATATAACTGCTGCTAACAGGCGAAACTTACCTAAGTACATATAACTGCTACTAACATGCGAAACTAACCTAAGTACATATAACTGCTACTAACATGCGAAAATAAACTAAGTACATATAACTGCTACTAACATGCGAAACTAAACTAAGTACATATAACTGCTACTAAGATGCGAAACTAAACTAAGTACATATAACTGCTACTAATATGAGAAATTAACCTAAGTACATATAACTGCTGCTAACAGGCGAAACTTACCTAAGTACATATAACTGCTACTAACATGCGAAACTAACCTAAGTACATATAACTGCTACTAACATGCGAAAATAAACTAAGTACATATAACTGCTACTAACATGCGAAACTAAACTAAGTACATATAACTGCTACTAACATGCGAAACTAACCTAAGTACATATAACTGCTACTAACATGCGAAACTAAACTAAGTACATATAACTGCTACTAACATGCGAAACTAAACTAAGTACATATAACTGCTACTAACATGCGAAACTAAACTAAGTACATATAACTGCTACTAACATGAGAAATTAACCTAAGTACATATAACTGCTACTAACATGCGAAACTAACCTAAGTACATATAACTGCTACTAACATGCGAAACTAAACTAAGTACATATAACTGCTACTAACATGCGAAACTAAACTAAGTACATATAACTGCTACTAACATGCGAAACTAAACTAAGTACATATAACTGCTACTAACATGCGAAACTAAACTAAGTACATATAACTGATACTAACAGGCGAAATTAAACTAAGTACATATAACTGCTACTAACATGCGAAACTAACCTAAGTACATATAACTGCTACTAACATGCGAAACTAACCTAAGTTCATATAACTGCTACTAACATGCGAAACTAAACTAAGTACATATAACTGCTACTAACATGCGAAACTAACCTAAGTTCATATAAATGCTACTAACATGCGAGACTAAACTAAGTATATATAACTGCTACTAACATGCGAATCTAAACTAAGTACATATAACTGCTACTATCAAGCGAAACTAACCTAAGTACATATAACTGCTACTAACATGCGAAACTAAACTAAGTACATATAACTGCTACTAACATGCGAAACTATCCTAAGTACATAAAACTTCTACTAACATGCGAAACTAAACTAAGTACATATAACTGCTACTAACATGCGAAACTAACCTATGTACATATAACTGCTACTAACATGCGAAACTAAACTAAGTACATATAACTGCTACCAACATGCGAAACTAACCTAAGTACATATAACTGCTACTAACATGCGAAACTAACCTAAGTATATATAACTGCTACTAACATGCGAAACTAACCTAACTACATATAACTGCTACTAACATGCGAAACTAAACTAAGTACATATAACTGTTACTAACATGCGAAACTAACCTAAGTAAATATAACTGCTACTAACATGCGAAACTAACCTATGTACATATAACTGCTACTAACATGCGAAACTAACCTAAGTATATATAACTGCTACTAACATGCGAAACTAACCTAAGTACATATAACTGCTACTAACATGGGAAACTAAACTAAGTACATATAACTGCTACTAACATGCGAAACTAAACTAAGTACATATAACTGCTACTAACATGTGAAATTAACCTAAGTACATATAACTGCTACTAACATGCGAAACTAACTTAAGTACATATAACTGCTACTAACATGTTAAACTAAACTAAGTACATATAACTGCTACTAACATGTGAAATTAACCTAAGTTCATATAACTGCTACTAACATGCGAAACTAAACTAAGTACATATAACTGCTACTAACATGCGAAACTAACCTTAGTTCATATAACTGCTACTAACATGCGAGACTAAACTAAGTACATATAACTGCTACTAACATGCGAATCTAAACTAAGTACATATAACTGCTACTAACATGTGAAACTAAACTAAGTACATATAACTGCTACTAACATGCGAAACTAACCTAAGTACATAAAACTGCTACTAACATGCGAAACTAAATTAAGTACATATAACTGCTACTAACATGCGAAACTAACCTAAGTACATATAACTGCTACTAACATGCGAAACTAAACTAAGTACATATAACTGCTACCAACATGCGAAACTAACCTAAGTACATATAACTGCTACTAACATGCGAAACTAACCTAAGTATATATAACTGCTACTAACATGCGAAACTAACCTAACTACATATAACTGCTACTAACATGCGAAACTAAACTAAGTACATATAACTGCTACTAACATGCGAAACTAACCTAAGTACATATAACTGCTACTAACATGCGAAACTAACTTAAGTACATATAACTGATACTAACATGCGAAGCTAACCTAAGTACATATAACTGCTGCTAACATGCGAAACTAAACTAAGTACATATAACTGATACTAACATGCGAAACTAACCTAAGTACATATAACTGCTACTAACATGCGAAACTAAACTAAGTACATATAACTGCTACTAACATGGGAAACTAAACTAATTACATATAACTGCTACTAACATGCGAAACTAACCTAAGTACATATAACTGCTGCTAACATGCGAAACTAAACTAATTACATATAATTGATACTAACATGCGAAACTAACCTAAGTACATATAACTGCTACTAACATGCGAAACTAACCTAATACATATAACTGCTACTAACATGCGAAAATAAACTAAGTACATATAACTGCTACTAACATGCGAAACTAAACTAAGTACATATAACTGCTACTAACATGCGAAACTAAACTATGTACATATAACTGCTACTAATATGAGAAATTAACCTAAGTACATATAACTGCTACTAACATGCGAAACTAACCTAAGTACATATAACTGCTACTAACATGCGAAACTAAACTAAGTACATATAAATGCTACTAACATGCGAAACTAAACTAAGTACATATAACTGCTACTAACATGCGAAACTAAACTAAGTACATATAACTGCTACTAACATGAGAAATTAACCTAAGTACATATAACTGCTACTAACATGCGAAACTAACCTAAGTACATATAACTGCTACTAACATGCGAAACTAAACTAAGTACATTTTACTGCTACTAACATGCGAAACTACACTAAGTACATATAACTGCTACTAACATGCGAAACTAACCTAAGTTCATATAACTGCTACTAACATGCGAAACTAAACTAAGTACATATAACTGCTACTAACATGCGAAACTAACCTAAGTTCATATAAATGCTACTAACATGCGAGACTAAACTAAGTACATATAACTGCTACTAACATGCGAATCTAAACTAAGTACATATAACTGCTACTATCAAGCGAAACTAACCTAAGTACATATAACTGCTACTAACATGCGAAACTAAACTAAGTACATATAACTGCTACCAACATGCGAAACTAACCTAAGTACATATAACTGCTACTAACATGCGAAACTAACCTAAGTATATATAACTGCTACTAACATGCGAAACTAACCTAACTACATATAACTGCTACTAACATGCGAAACTAAACTAAGTACATATAACTGCTACTAACATGCGAAACTAACCTAAGTATATATAACTGCTACTAACATGCGAAACTAACCTAAGTACATATAACTGCTACTAACATGGGAAACTAAACTAAGTACATATAACTGATATTAACATGCGAAACTGAACTAAGTACATATAACTGCTACTAACATGTGAAATTAACCTAAGTACATATAACTGCTACTAACATGCGAAACTAAACTAAGTACATTTTACTGCTACTAACATGCGAAACTACACTAAGTACATATAAATGCTACCAACATCCGAAACTAACCTAAGTTCATATAACTGCTACTAACATGCGAAACTAAACTAAGTACATATAACTGCTACTAACATGCGAAACTAACCTAAGTTCATATAACTGCTACTAACATGCGAGACTAAACTAAGTACATATAACTGCTACTAACATGCGAATCTAAACTAAGTACATATGACTGCTACTAACATGTGAAACTAAACTAAGTACATATAACTGCTACTAACATGCGAAACTAACCTAAGTACATGAAACTGGTACTAACATGAGAAACTAAACTAAGTACATATAACTGCTACTAACATGCGAAACTAACCTAAGTACATATAACTGCTACTAACATGCGAAACTAAACTAAGTACATATAACTGCTACCAACATGCGAAACTAACCTAAGTACATATAACTGCTACTAACATGCGAAACTAACCTAAGTATATGTAACTGCTACTAACATGCGAAACTAACCTAACTACATATAACTGCTACTAACATGCGAAACTAAACTAAGTACATATAACTGCTACTAACATGCGAATCTAACCTAAGTACATACAACTGCTGCTAACATGCGAAACTAACCTATGTACATATAACTGCTACTAACATGCGAAACTAAACTAAGTATATATAACTGCTACTAACATGCGAAACTAACCTAAGTACATATAACTGCTACTAACATGGGAAACTAAACTAAGTACATATAACTGCTACTAACATGCGAAACTAACCTAAGTACATATAACTGCTACTAACATGCGAAACTAACCTAAGTACATATAACTGCTGCTAACATGCGAAACTAAACTAATTACATATAACTGATACTAACATGCGAAACTAACCTAAGTACATATAACTGCTACTAACATGCGAAACTAAACTAAGTACATATAACTGCTACTAACATGCGAAACTAAACTAAGTACATATAACTGCTACTAACATGCGAAACTAACCGAAGTACATATAACTGCTACTAACATGCGAAACTAAACTAAGTACATATAACTGCTACTAACATGCGAAACTAAACTAAGTATATATAACTGCTACTAACATACGAAACTAAACTAAGTACATATAACTGCTACTAACATGCGAAACTAAACTAAGTACATATAACTGCTACTAACATGCGAAACTAACCTAAGTACATATAACTGCTGCTAACAGGCGAAACTTACCTAAGTACATATAACTGCTACTAACATGCGAAACTAACCTAAGTACATATAACTGCTACTAACATGCGAAACTATACTAAGTACATATAACTGCTACTAACATGCGAAACTAAACTAAGTACATATAACTGCTACTAACATGCGAAACTAAACTAAGTACATATAACTGCTACTAATATGAGAAATTAACCTAAGTACATATAACTGCTACTAACATGCGAAACTAACCTAAGTACATATAACTGCTACTAACATGCGAAACTAAACTAAGTACATATAACTGCTACTAACATGCGAAACTAAACTAAGTACATATAACTGCTACTAACATGCGAAACTAAACTAAGTACATATAACTGCTACTAACATGCGAAACTAAACTAAGTACATATAACTGATACTAACAGGCGAAATTAAACTAAGTACATATAACTGCTACTAACATGCGAAACTAACCTAATTACATATAACTGCTACTAACATGCGAAACTAAACTAAGTACATTTTACTGCTACTAACATGCGAAACTACACTAAGTACATATAACTGCTACTAACATGCGAAACTAACCTAAGTTCATATAACTGCTACTAACATGCGAAACTAAACTAAGTACATATAACTGCTACTAACATGCGAAACTAACCTAAGTTCATATAAATGCTACTAACATGCGAGACTAAACTAAGTACATATAACTGCTACTAACATGCGAATCTAAACTAAGTACATATAACTGCTACTAACATGCGAAACTAACCTAAGTACATAAAACTGCTACTAACATGCGAAACTAAACTAAGTACATATAACTCCTACTAACATGCGAAACTAACCTAAGTACATATAACTGCTACTAACATGCGAAACTAAACTAAGTACATATAACTGCTACCAACATGCGAAACTAACCTAAGTATATATAACTGCTACTAACATGCGAAACTAACCTAAGTATATATAACTGCTACTAACATGCGAAACTAACCTAACTACATATAACTGCTACTAACATGCGAAACTAAACTAAGTACATATAACTGCTACTAACATGCGAAACTAACCTAAGTACATATAACTGCTGCTAACATGCGAAACTAACCTATGTACATATAACTGCTACTAACATGCGAAACTAACCTAAGTATATATAACTGCTACTAACATGCGAAACTAACCTAAGTACATATAACTGCTACTAACATGGGAAACTAAACTAAGTACATATAACTGCTACTAACATGCGAAACTAACCTAAGTACATATAACTGCTACTAACATGCGAAACTAACCTAAGTACATATAACTGCTGCTAACATGCGAAACTAAACTAAGTACATATAACTGATATTAACATGCGAAACTAACCTAAGTACATATAACTGCTACTAACATGCGAAACTAAACTAAGTACATATAACTGCTACTAACATGGGAAACTAAACTAAGTACATATAACTGCTACTAACATAACGAAACTAACCTAAGTACATATAACTGCTACTAACATGCGAAACTAAACTAAGTACATATAACTGCTACTAACATGCGAAATTAAACTATGTACATATAACTGTTACTAACATGCGAAAGTAAACTAAGTACATATAACTGCTACTAACATGCGAAACTAAACTAAGTACATATAACTGCTACTAACATGCGAAACTAAACTAAGTACATATAACTGCTACTAACATGCGAAACTAAACTAAGTACATATAACTGATACTAACAGGCGAAATTAAACTAAGTACATATACTGCTACTAACATGCGAAACTAACCTAAGTACATATAACTGCTACTAAAATGCGAAACTAAACTAAGTACATTTTACTGCTACTAACATGCGAAACTACACTAAGTACATATAACTGCTACTAACATGCGAAACTAACCTAAGTTTATATAACTGCTACTAACATGCGAAACTAAACTAAGTACATATAACTGCTACTAACATGCGAAACTAACCTAAGTTCATATAACTGCTACTAACATGCGAGACTAAACTAAGTACATATAACTGCTACTAACATTCGAATCTAAACTAAGTACATATAACTGCTACTATCAAGTGAAACTAACCTAAGTACATATAACTGCTACTAACATGCGAAACTAAACTAAGTACATATAACTGCTACTAACATGCGAAACTAACCTAAGTACATAAAACTGCTACTAACATGCGAAACTAAACTAAGTACATATAACTGCTACTAACATGCGAAACTAACCTAAGTACATATAACTGCTACTAACATGCGAAACTAAACTAAGTACATATAACTGCTACCAACATGCGAAACTAACCTAAGTACATATAACTGCTACTAACATGCGAAACTAACCTAAGTATATATAACTGCTACTAACATGCGAAACTAACCTAACTACATATAACTGCTACTAACATGCGAAACTAAACTAAGTACATATAACTGCTACTAACATGCGAAACTAACCTAAGTACATATAACTGCTACTAACATGCGAAACTAACCTATGTACATATAACTGCTACTAACATGCGAAACTAACCTAAGTATATATAACTGCTACTAACATGCGAAACTAACCTAAGTACATATAACTGCTACTAACATGGGAAACTAAACTAAGTACATATAACTGCTACTAACATGCGAAACTAACCTAAGTACATATAACTGCTACTAACATGCGAAACTAACCTAAGTACATATAACTGCTGCTAACATGCGAAACTAAACTAAGTACATATAATTGATATTAACATGCGAAACTAACCTAAGTACATATAACTGCTACTAACATGCGAAACTAAACTAAGTACATATAACTGCTACTAACATGGGAAACTAAACTAAGTACATATAACTGCTACTAACATCCGAAACTCACCTAAGTAGATATAACTTCTACTAACATGCGAAACTAAACCAAGTACATTTAACTGCTACTAACATGCGAAACTACAGTAAGTACATATAACTGCTACTAACATGCGAAACTAACCCAAGTACGTATAACTGCTACTAACATGCAAAACTAAACTAAGTTCATATAACTGCTACTAACATGCAAAACTAAACTAAGTACATATAACTGCTACTAACATGCGAAACTAAACTAAGTACATATAACTGCTACTAACATGCGAAACTAAACTAAGTACATATAACTGCTACTAACATGCGAAACTAAACTAAGTACATATAACTGCTACTAACATGCTAAACTAAACTAAGTACATATAACTGCTACTAACATGCGAAACTATCCTAAGAACATATAACTGCTACTAACATGCTAAACTAAACTATATACATATAACTGCTACTAACATGCGAAACTAACCTAAGTACATATAACTGCTACTAACATGTGAATCTAAACTAAGTACATATAACTGCTGCTAACATGCGAAACTAAACTAAGTACATATAACTGCTACTAACATGCAAAACTAAACTAAGTACATATAACTACTACTAACATGCGAAACTAAACTAAGTACATATAACTGCTACTAACATGCGAAACTAACCTAAGTACATATAACTGCTACTAACATGCGAAACTAAACTAAGTACATATAACTGCTACCAACATGCGAAACTAACCTAAGTATATATAACTGCTACTAACATGCGAAACTAACCTAAGTATATATAACTGCTACTAACATGCGAAACTAACCTAACTACATATAACTGCTACTAACATGCGAAACTAAACTAAGTACATATAACTGCTACTAACATGCGAAACTAACCTAAGTACATATAACTGCTGCTAACATGCGAAACTAACCTATGTACATATAACTGCTACTAACATGCGAAACTAACCTAAGTATATATAACTGCTACTAACATGCGAAACTAACCTAAGTACATATAACTGCTACTAACATGGGAAACTAAACTAAGTACATATAACTGCTACTAACATGCGAAACTAACCTAAGTACATATAACTGCTACTAACATGCGAAACTAACCTAAGTACATATAACTGCTGCTAACATGCGAAACTAAACTAAGTACATATAACTGATATTAACATGCGAAACTAACCTAAGTACATATAACTGCTACTAACATGCGAAACTAAACTAAGTACATATAACTGCTACTAACATGGGAAACTAAACTAAGTACATATAACTGCTACTAACATAACGAAACTAACCTAAGTACATATAACTGCTACTAACATGCGAAACTAAACTAAGTACATATAACTGCTACTAACATGCGAAATTAAACTATGTACATATAACTGTTACTAACATGCGAAAGTAAACTAAGTACATATAACTGCTACTAACATGCGAAACTAAACTAAGTACATATAACTGCTACTAACATGCGAAACTAAACTAAGTACATATAACTGCTACTAACATGCGAAACTAAACTAAGTACATATAACTGATACTAACAGGCGAAATTAAACTAAGTACATATACTGCTACTAACATGCGAAACTAACCTAAGTACATATAACTGCTACTAAAATGCGAAACTAAACTAAGTACATTTTACTGCTACTAACATGCGAAACTACACTAAGTACATATAACTGCTACTAACATGCGAAACTAACCTAAGTTTATATAACTGCTACTAACATGCGAGACTAAACTAAGTACATATAACTGCTACTAACATTCGAATCTAAACTAAGTACATATAACTGCTACTATCAAGTGAAACTAACCTAAGTACATATAACTGCTACTAACATGCGAAACTAAACTAAGTACATATAACTGCTACTAACATGCGAAACTAACCTAAGTACATAAAACTGCTACTAACATGCGAAACTAAACTAATTACATATAACTGCTACTAACATGCGAAACTAACCTAAGTACATATAACTGCTACTAACATGCGAAACTAAACTAAGTACATATAACTGCTACCAACATGCGAAACTAACCTAAGTACATATAACTGCTACTAACATGCGAAACTAACCTAAGTATATATAACTGCTACTAACATGCGAAACTAACCTAACTACATATAACTGCTACTAACATGCGAAACTAAACTAAGTACATATAACTGCTACTAACATGCGAAACTAACCTAAGTACATATAACTGCTACTAACATGCGAAACTAACCTATGTACATATAACTGCTACTAACATGCGAAACTAACCTAAGTATATATAACTGCTACTAACATGCGAAACTAACCTAAGTACATATAACTGCTACTAACATGGGAAACTAAACTAAGTACATATAACTGCTACTAACATGCGAAACTAACCTAAGTACATATAACTGCTACTAACATGCGAAACTAACCTAAGTACATATAACTGCTGCTAACATGCGAAACTAAACTAAGTACATATAATTGATATTAACATGCGAAACTAACCTAAGTACATATAACTGCTACTAACATGCGAAACTAAACTAAGTACATATAACTGCTACTAACATGGGAAACTAAACTAAGTACATATAACTGCTACTAACATCCGAAACTCACCTAAGTAGATATAACTTCTACTAACATGCGAAACTAAACCAAGTACATTTAACTGCTACTAACATGCGAAACTACAGTAAGTACATATAACTGCTACTAACATGCGAAACTAACCCAAGTACGTATAACTGCTACTAACATGCAAAACTAAACTAAGTTCATATAACTGCTACTAACATGCAAAACTAAACTAAGTACATATAACTGCTACTAACATGCGAAACTAAACTAAGTACATATAACTGCTACTAACATGCGAAACTAAACTAAGTACATATAACTGCTACTAACATGCGAAACTAAACTAAGTACATATAACTGCTACTAACATGCTAAACTAAACTAAGTACATATAACTGCTACTAACATGCGAAACTATCCTAAGAACATATAACTGCTACTAACATGCTAAACTAAACTATATACATATAACTGCTACTAACATGCGAAACTAACCTAAGTACATATAACTGCTACTAACATGTGAATCTAAACTAAGTACATATAACTGCTGCTAACATGCGAAACTAAACTAAGTACATATAACTGCTACTAACATGCAAAACTAAACTAAGTACATATAACTGCTACTAACATGCGAAACTAAACTAAGTACATATAACTGCTACTAAGATGCGAATCTAACCTAAGTACATTTAACTGCTACTAACATGCAAAACTAACCTAAGTACACATAACTGCTACTAACATGCGAATCTAACCTAAGTACATATAACTGCTAGTAACATGCGAAACTAAACTAAGTACATATAACTGCTACTAACATGCGAAACTAAACTAAGTACATATAACTGCTACTAAGATGCGAAACTAACCTAAATACATTTAACTGCTACTAACATGCGAAACTAAACTAAGTACATATAACTGCTACTAACATGCGAAACTATCCTGAGTACATATAACTGCTACTAACATGCGAAACTAAACTAAGTACATATAACTGCTACTAACATGGGAAACTAAACTAAGTACATATAACTGCTACTAACATCCGAAACTCACCTAAGTAGATATAACTTCTACTAACATGCGAAACTAAACCAAGTACATTTAACTGCTACTAACATGCGAAACTACAGTAAGTACATATAACTGCTACTAACATGCGAAACTAACCCAAGTACGTATAACTGCTACTAACATGCAAAACTAAACTAAGTTCATATAACTGCTACTAACATGCAAAACTAAACTAAGTACATATAACTGCTACTAACATGCGAAACTAAACTAAGTACATATAACTGCTACTAACATGCGAAACTAAACTAAGTACATATAACTGCTACTAACATGCGAAACTAAACTAAGTACATATAACTGCTACTAACATGCTAAACTAAACTAAGTACATATAACTGCTACTAACATGCGAAACTAAACTAAGTACATTTTACTGCTACTAACATGCGAAACTACAGTAAGTACATATAACTGCTACTAACATGCGAAACTAACCCAAGTACGTATAACTGCTACTAACATGCAAAACTAAACTAAGTACATATAACTGCTACTAACATGCAAAACTAAACTAAGTACATATAACTGCTACTAACATGCGAAACTAAACTAAGTACATATAACTGCTACTAACATGCGAAACTAAACTAAGTACATATAACTGCTACTAACATGCGAAACTAAACTAAGTACATATAACTGCTACTAACATGCTAAACTAAACTAAGTACATATAACTGCTACTAACATGCGAAACTAACCTAAGTACATATAACTGCTATTAACATGCTATACTAAACTATATACATATAACTGCTACTAACATGCGAAACTAACCTAAGTACATATAACTGCTACTAACATGCGAAACTAAACTAAGTACATATAACTGCTACTAACATGCGAAACTAAACTAAGTACATATAACTGCTACTAAGATGCGAATCTAACCTATGTACATTTAACTGCTACTAACATGCAAAACTAACCTAAGTACACATAACTGCTACTAACATGCGAATCTAACCTACGTACATATAACTGCTAGTAACATGCGAAACTAAACTAAGTACATATAACTGCTACTAACATGCAAAACTAAACTAAGTACATATAACTGCTACTAAGATGCGAAACTAACCTAAATACATTTAACTGCTACTAACATGCGAAACTAAACTAAGTACATATAACTGCTACTAACATGCGAAACTAACCTAAGTACATATAACTGCTACTAACATGCGAAACTAAACTAAGTACATATAACTGCTACTAACATGCGAAACTAAACTAAGTACATATAACTGCTACTAAGATGCGAAACTAACCTTAGTACACTTAACTGCTACTAACATGCGAAACTAACCTAAGTACATATAACTGCTACTAACATGCGAAACTAACCTAAGTACATATAACTGCTACTAACATACAAAACTAAACTAAGTACATATAACTTCTACTAACATGCGAAACTAAACTAAGTACATATAACTGCTACTAACATGCGAAACTAAACTAAGTACATATAACTGCTTCTAACATGCGAAACTAAACTAAGTACATATAACTGCTACTAAGATGCGAAACTAACCTAAGTACATTTAACTGCTACTAAGATGCGAAACTAACCTAAGTACATATAACTGCTACTAACATGCGAAACTAACCTAATTACATATAACTGCTACTAACATACAAAACTAAACTAAGTACATATAACTTCTACTAACATGCGAAAATAAACTAAGTACATATAACTGCTACTAACATGCGAAACTAACCCAAGTACGTATAACTGCTACTAACATGCAAAACTAAACTAAGTACATATAACTGCTACTAACATGCAAAACTAAACTAAGTACATATAACTGCTACTAACATGCGAAACTAACCTTAGTACACTTAACTGCTACTAACATGCGAAACTAACCTAAGTACATATAACTGCTACTAACATGCGAAACTAACCTAAGTACATATAACTGCTACTAACATACAAAACTAAACTAAGTACATATAACTTCTTCTAACATGCGAAACTAACCTTAGTACACTTAACTGCTACTAACATGTGAAACTAACCTAAATACATTTAACTGCTACTAACATGCGAAACTAAACTAAGTACATATAACTGCTACTAACATGCGAAAATAAACTAAGTACATATAACTGCTACTAAGATGCGAAACTAACCTAAGTACATTTAACTGCTACTAACATGCAAAACTAACCTAAGTACATATAACTGCTACTAACATGCGAAACTAACCTAAGTACATATAACTGCTACTAACATACAAAACTAAACTAAGTACATATAACTTCTACTAACATGCGAAACTAAACTAAGTACATATAACTGCTACTAACATGCGAAACTAAACTAAGTACATATAACTGCTACTAACATGCGAAACTAAACTAAGTACATATAACTGCTACTAACATGCGAAACTAAACTAAATACATATAACTGCTACTAACATGCGAAACTAAACTAAGTACATATAACTGCTACTAACATGCGAGACTAAACTAAGTACATATAACTGCTACTAACATGCGAAACTAAACTAAGTACATATAACTGCTACTAAGATGCGAATCTAAACTAAGTACATATAACTGCTACTAACATGCGAAACTAAACTAAGTACATATAACTGGTACAAACATGCGAAACTAACATAAGTACATATAACTGCTACTAACATGCGAAACTAAACTAAGTACATATAACTGCTACTAACATGCGAAACTAACCTAATTACATATAACTGCTACTAACATACAAAACTAAACTAAGTACATATAACTTCTACTAACATGCGAAACTAAACTAAGTACATATAACTGCTACTAACATGCGAAACTAAACTAAGTACATATAACTGCTACTAACATGCGAAACTAAACTAAGTACATATAACTGCTACTAACATGCGAAACTAAACTAAGTACATATAACTGCTACTAACATGCGAATCTAAACTAATACATATATCTGCTGCTAACATGCGAATCTAAACTAAGTACATATAACTGCTACTATCATGCGAAACTAAACTAAGTACATATAACTGCTACTAACATGCGAAACTAAACTAAGTACATATAACTGCTACTAAGATGCGAATCTAACCTAAGTACATTTAACTGCTACTAACATGCGAAACTAACCTAAGTACATATAACTGCTACTAACATGCGAATCTAACCTAAGTACATATAACTGCTAGTAACATGCGAAACTAAACTAAGTACATATAACTGCTACTAACATGCGAAACTAAACTAAGTACATATAACTGCTACTAAGATGTGAAACTAACCTAAATACATTTAACTGCTACTAACATGCGAAACTAAACTAAGTACATATAACTGCTACTAACATGCGAAACTAACCTAAGTACATATAACTGCTACTAACATGCGAAACTAACCTAAGTACATATAACTGCTACTAACATGCTAAACTAAACTAAGTACATATAACTGCTACTAAGATGCGAAACTAACCTAAGTACATTTAACTGCTACTAACATGCGAAACTAACCTAAGTACATATAACTGCTACTAACATGCGAAACTAACCTAAGTACATATAACTGCTACTAACATACAAAACTAAACTCAGTACATATAACTTCTACTAACATGCGAAACTAAACTAAGTACATATAACTGCTACTAACATGCGAAACTAAACTAAGTACATATAACTGCTACTAACATGCGAAACTAAACTAAGTACATATAACTGCTACTAACATGCGAAACTAAACTAAATACATATAACTGCTACTAACATGCGAAACTAAACTAAGTACATATAACTGCTACTAACATGCGAGACTAAACTAAGTACATATAACTGCTACTAACATGCGAAACTAAACTAAGTACATATAACTGCTACTAAGATGCGAATCTAAACTAAGTACATATAACTGCTACTAACATGCGAAACTAAACTAAGTACATATAACTGGTACAAACATGCGAAACTAACATAAGTACATATAACTGCTACTAACATGCGAAACTAAACTAAGTACATATAACTGCTACTAACATGCGAAACTAAACTAAGTACATATAACTGCTACTAACATGCGAGACTAAACTAAGTACATATAACTGCTACTAACATGCGAAACTAAACTAAGTACATATAACTGCTACTAACATGCGAAGCTAAACTAAGTACATATAACTGCTACTAAGATGTGAAACTAACCTAAATACATTTAACTGCTACTAACATGCGAAACTAAACTAAGTATATATAACTGCTACTAACATGCGAAACTAACCTAAGTACATATAACTGCTACTAACATGCGAAACTAAACTAAGTACATATAACTGCTACTAACATGCGAAAATAACCTAAGTACATATAACTGCTACTAAGATGCGAAACTAACCTAAGTACATTTAACTGCTACTAACATGCAAAACTAACCTAAGTACATATAACTGCTACTAACATGCGAAACTAACCTAAGTATATATAACTGCTACTAACATACAAAACTAAACTAAGTACATATAACTTCTACTAACATGCGAAACTAAACTAAGTACATATAACTGCTACTAACATGCGAAACTAAACTAAGTACATATAACTTCTACTAACATGCGAAACTAAACTAAGTACATATAACTGCTACTAACATACGAAACTAAACTAAATACATATAACTGCTACTAACATGCGAAACTAAACTAAGTACATATAACTGCTACTAACATGCGAGACTAAACTAAGTACATATAACTGCTACTAACATGCGAAACTAAACTAAGTACATATAACTGCTACTAAGATGCGAATCTAAACTAAGTACATATAACTGATACTAACATGCGAAACTAAACTAAGTACATATAACTGGTACAAACATGCGAAACTAACATAAGTACATATAACTGCTACTAACATGCGAAACTAAACTAAGTACATATAACTGCTACTAACATGCGAAACTAACCTAATTACATATAACTGCTACTAACATACAAAACTAAACTAAGTACATATAACTTCTACTAACATGCGAAACTAAACTAAGTACATATAACTGCTACTAACATGCGAAACTAAACTAAGTACATATAACTGCTACTAACATGCGAAACTAAACTAAGTACATATAACTGCTACTAACATGCGAATCTAAACTAATACATATATCTGCTGCTAACATGCGAAACTAAACTAAGTACATATAACTGCTACTATCATGCGAAACTAAACTAAGTACATATAACTGCTACTAACATGCGAAACTAAACTAAGTACATATAACTGCTACTAAGATGCGAATCTAACCTAAGTACATCTAACTGCTACTAACATGCGAAACTAAACTAAGTACATATAACTGCTACTAACATGCGAAACTAAACTAAGTACATATAACTGCTACTAACATGCTAAACTAAACTAAGTACATATAACTGCTACTAAGATGCGAAACTAACCTAAGTACATTTAACTGCTACTAACATGCGAAACTAACCTAAGTACATATAACTGCTACTAACATGCGAAACTAACCTAAGTACATATAACTGCTACTAACATACAAAACTAAACTCAGTACATATAACTTCTACTAACATGCGAAACTAAACTAAGTACATATAACTGCTACTAACATGCGAAACTAAACTAAGTACATATAACTGCTACTAACATGCGAAACTAAACTAAGTACATATAACTGCTACTAACATGCGAAACTAAACTAAATACATATAACTGCTACTAACATGCGAAACTAAACTAAGTACATATAACTGCTACTAACATGCGAGACTAAACTAAGTACATATAACTGCTACTAACATGCGAAACTAAACTAAGTACATATAACTGCTACTAAGATGCGAATCTAAACTAAGTACATATAACTGCTACTAACATGCGAAACTAAACTAAGTACATATAACTGGTACAAACATGCGAAACTAACATAAGTACATATAACTGCTACTAACATGCGAAACTAAACTAAGTACATATAACTGCTACTAACATGCGAGACTAAACTAAGTACATATAACTTCTACTAACATGCGAAACTAAACTAAGTACATATAACTGCTACTAAGATGCGAATCTAAACTAAGTACATATAACTGCTACTAACATGCGAAACTAAACTAAGTACATATAACTGGTACAAACATGCGAAACTAACATAAGTACATATAACTGCTACTAACATGCGAAACTAAACTAAGTACATATAACTGCTACTAACATGCGAAACTAAACTAAGTACATATAACTGCTACTAACATGCGAGACTAAACTAAGTACATATAACTGCTAATAACATGCGAAACTAAACTAAGTACATATAACTGCTACTAACATGCGAAGCTAAACTAAGTACATATAACTGCTACTAAGATGTGAAACTAACCTAAATACATTTAACTGCTACTAACATGCGAAACTAAACTAAGTATATATAACTGCTACTAACATGCGAAACTAACCTAAGTACATATAACTGCTACTAACATGCGAAACTAACCTAAGTACATATAACTGCTACTAACATGCGAAAATAACCTAAGTACATATAACTGCTACTAAGATGCGAAACTAACCTAAGTACATTTAACTGCTACTAACATGCAATACTAACCTAAGTACATATAACTGCTACTAACATGCGAAACTAACCTAAGTACATATAACTGCTACTAACATACAAAACTAAACTAAGTACATATAACTTCTACTAACATACGAAACTAAACTAAGTACATATAACTGCTACTAACATGCGAAACTAAACTAAGTACATATAACTGCTACTAACATGCGAAACTAAACTAAGTACATATAACTGCTACTAACATGCGAAACTAAACTAAATACATATAACTGCTACTAACATGCGAAACTAAACTAAGTACATATAACTGCTACTAACATGCGAGACTAAACTAAGTACATATAACTGCTACTAACATGCGAAACTAAACTAAGTACATATAACTGCTACTAAGATGCGAATCTAAACTAAGTACATATAACTGCTACTAACATGCGAAACTAAACTAAGTACATATAACTGGTACAAACATGCGAAACTAACATAAGTACATATAACTGCTACTAACATGCGAAACTAAACTAAGTACATATAACTGCTACTAACATGCGAAACTAACCTAATTACATATAACTGCTACTAACATACAAAACTAAACTAAGTACATATAACTTCTACTAACATGCGAAACTAAACTAAGTACATATAACTGCTACTAACAAGCGAAACTAAACTAAGTACATATAACTGCTACTAACATGCGAAACTAAACTAAGTACATATAACTGCTACTAACATGCGAAACTAAACTAAGTACATATAACTGCTACTAACATGCGAATCTAAACTAATACATATATCTGCTGCTAACATGCGAAACTAAACTAAGTACATATAACTGCTACTATCATGCGAAACTAAACTAAGTACATATAACTGCTACTAACATGCGAAACTAAACTAAGTACATATAACTGCTACTAAGATGCGAATCTAACCTAAGTACATTTAACTGCTACTAACATGCGAAACTAACCTAAGTACATATAACTGCTACTAACATGCGAATCTAACCTAAGTACATATAACTGCTAGTAACATGCGAAACTAAACTAAGTACATATAACTGCTACTAAGATGTGAAACTAACCTAAATACATTTAACTGCTACTAACATGCGAAACTAAACTAAGTACATATAACTGCTACTAACATGCGAAACTAACCTAAGTACATATAACTGCTACTAACATGCGAAACTAAACTAAGTACATATAACTGCTACTAACATGCTAAACTAAACTAAGTACATATAACTGCTACTAAGATGCGAAACTAACCTAAGTACATTTAACTGCTACTAACATGCGAAACTAACCTAAGTACATATAACTGCTACTAACATGCGAAACTAACCTAAGTACATATAACTGCTACTAACATACAAAACTAAACTCAGTACATATAACTTCTACTAACATGCGAAACTAAACTAAGTACATATAACTGCTACTAACATGCGAAACTAAACTAAGTACATATAACTGCTACTAACATGCGAAACTAAACTAAGTACATATAACTGCTACTAACATGCGAAACTAAACTAAATACATATAACTGCTACTAACATGCGAAACTAAACTAAGTACATATAACTGCTACTAACATGCGAGACTAAACTAAGTACATATAACTGCTACTAACATGCGAAACTAAACTAAGTACATATAACTGCTACTAAGATGCGAATCTAAACTAAGTACATATAACTGCTACTAACATGCGAAACTAAACTAAGTACATATAACTGGTACAAACATGCGAAACTAACATAAGTACATATAACTGCTACTAACATGCGAAACTAAACTAAGTACATATAACTGCTACTAACATGCGAGACTAAACTAAGTACATATAACTGCTACTAACATGCGAAACTAAACTAAGTACATATAACTGCTACTAAGATGCGAATCTAAACTAAGTACATATAACTGCTACTAACATGCGAAACTAAACTAAGTACATATAACTGGTACAAACATGCGAAACTAACATAAGTACATATAACTGCTACTAACATGCGAAACTAAACTAAGTACATATAACTGCTACTAACATGCGAAACTAAACTAAGTACATATAACTGCTACTAACATGCGAGACTAAACTAAGTACATATAACTGCTACTAACATGCGAAACTAAACTAAGTACATATAACTGCTACTAACATGCGAAGCTAAACTAAGTACATATAACTGCTACTAAGATGTGAAACTAACCTAAATACATTTAACTGCTACTAACATGCGAAACTAAACTAAGTATATATAACTGCTACTAACATGCGAAACTAACCTAAGTACATATAACTGCTACTAACATGCGAAACTAACCTAAGTACATATAACTGCTACTAACATGCGAAAATAACCTAAGTACATATAACTGCTACTAAGATGCGAAACTAACCTAAGTACATTTAACTGCTACTAACATGCAATACTAACCTAAGTACATATAACTGCTACTAACATGCGAAACTAACCTAAGTACATATAACTGCTACTAACATACAAAACTAAACTAAGTACATATAACTTCTACTAACATGCGAAACTAAACTAAGTACATATAACTGCTACTAACATGCGAAACTAAACTAAGTACATATAACTGCTACTAACATGCGAAACTAAACTAAGTACATATAACTGCTACTAACATGCGAAACTAAACTAAATACATATAACTGCTACTAACATGCGAAACTAAACTAAGTACATATAACTGCTACTAACATGCGAGACTAAACTAAGTACATATAACTGCTACTAACATGCGAAACTAAACTAAGTACATATAACTGCTACTAAGATGCGAATCTAAACTAAGTACATATAACTGCTACTAACATGCGAAACTAAACTAAGTACATATAACTGGTACAAACATGCGAAACTAACATAAGTACATATAACTGCTACTAACATGCGAAACTAAACTAAGTACATATAACTGCTACTAACATGCGAAACTAACCTAATTACATATAACTGCTACTAACATACAAAACTAAACTAAGTACATATAACTTCTACTAACATGCGAAACTAAACTAAGTACATATAACTGCTACTAACAAGCGAAACTAAACTAAGTACATATAACTGCTACTAACATGCGAAACTAAACTAAGTACATATAACTGCTACTAACATGCGAAACTAAACTAAGTACATATAACTGCTACTAACATGCGAATCTAAACTAATACATATATCTGCTGCTAACATGCGAAACTAAACTAAGTACATATAACTGCTACTATCATGCGAAACTAAACTAAGTACATATAACTGCTACTAACATGCGAAACTAAACTAAGTACATATAACTGCTACTAAGATGCGAATCTAACCTAAGTACATTTAACTGCTACTAACATGCGAAACTAACCTAAGTACATATAACTGCTACTAACATGCGAATCTAACCTAAGTACATATAACTGCTAGTAACATGCGAAACTAAACTAAGTACATATAACTGCTACTAAGATGTGAAACTAACCTAAATACATTTAACTGCTACTAACATGCGAAACTAAACTAAGTACATATAACTGCTACTAACATGCGAAACTAACCTAAGTACATATAACTGCTACTAACATGCGAAACTAAACTAAGTACATATAACTGCTACTAACATGCTAAACTAAACTAAGTACATATAACTGCTACTAAGATGCGAAACTAACCTAAGTACATTTAACTGCTACTAACATGCGAAACTAACCTAAGTACATATAACTGCTACTAACATACAAAACTAAACTCAGTACATATAACTTCTACTAACATGCGAAACTAAACTAAGTACATATAACTGCTACTAACATGCGAAACTAAACTAAGTACATATAACTGCTACTAACATGCGAAACTAAACTAAGTACATATAACTGCTACTAACATGCGAAACTAAACTAAATACATATAACTGCTACTAACATGCGAAACTAAACTAAGTACATATAACTGCTACTAACATGCGAGACTAAACTAAGTACATATAACTGCTACTAACATGCGAAACTAAACTAAGTACATATAACTGCTACTAAGATGCGAATCTAAACTAAGTACATATAACTGCTACTAACATGCGAAACTAAACTAAGTACATATAACTGGTACAAACATGCGAAACTAACATAAGTACATATAACTGCTACTAACATGCGAAACTAAACTAAGTACATATAACTGCTACTAACATGCGAGACTAACCTAAGTACATATAACTGCTACTAACATGCGAGACTAAACTAAGTACATATAACTGCTACTAAGATGCGAATCTAAACTAAGTACATATAACTGCTACTAACATGCGAAACTAAACTAAGTACATATAACTGGTACAAACATGCGAAACTAACATAAGTACATATAACTGCTACTAACATGCGAAACTAAACTAAGTACATATAACTGCTACTAACATGCGAAACTAAACTAAGTACATATAACTGCTACTAACATGCGAAACTAAACTAAGTACATATAACTGCTACTAACATGCGAAACTAAACTATGTACATATAACTGCTACTATGATGTGAAACTAACCTAAATACATTTAACTGCTACTAACATGCGAAACTAAACTAAGTACATATAACTGCTACTAACATGCGAAACTAACCTAAGTACATATAACTGCTACTAACATGCGAAACTAACCTAAGTACATGTAACTGCTACTAACATGCGAAACTAAACTAAGTACATATAACTGCTACTAACATGCGAAACTAAACTAAGTACATATAACTGCTACTAAGATGCGAAACTAACCTAAGTACATTTAACTGCTACTAACATGCGAAACTAACCTAAGTACATATAACTGCTACTAACATGCGAAACTAACCTAAGTACATATAACTGCTACTAACATACAAAACTAAACTAAGTACATATAACTTCTACTAACATGCGAAACTAAACTAAGTACATATAACTGCTACTAACATGCGAAACTAAACTAAGTACATATAACTGGTACAAACATGCGAAACTAACATAAGTACAATTAACTGCTACTAACATGCGAAACTAAACTAAGTACATATAACTGCTACTAACATGCGAAACTAAACTAAGTACATATAACTGCTACTAACATGCGAGACTAAACTAAGTACATATAACTGCTACTAACATGCGAAACTAAACTAAGTACATATAACTGCTACTAAGATGCGAAACTAAACTAAGTACATATAACTGCTACTAAGATGTGAAACTAACCTAAGTACATTTAACTGCTACTAACATGCGAAACTAACCTAAGTACATATAACTGCTAGTAACATACGAAACTAATGCCTAAAAATACACTTCTAAATTTAAATCGAAAATAAAGCCAGTTGAATTTAGGCCACTACCAGGTCTTTCGGTCGTTCTTCATTCATGTCTTATTGATTTCTTCCTGTTACCAAACCCTGCCCTGTATACATAATGATATTAACATAAATTGCAAAGAATTAAGTTCTTGGACAGTGGTTTTTTCAGTGGTATAGGTCACAATCCTGAAGTTTTAAGTTTAGGTGCATGTTGATGACATAGGTATTCATTTTTTTCGGTTTCACCCCAAGCAAGGCACTAAAGCCACTAAGACATAGGGTTTTGGCTGTGGAAGAGTTAGGAACAGAAACATTAATAATGAGCTGGAAGAGAAAAGGCTAATCAGCGATTGACATTGCATTTAAATCATCTTTATAGATTAAAATTGGCTGGAAAGCATGGGGCTGGAAGGGAGTTCCACGAGCGAGAGGTGCGAGAAAAGGAACTGTTAACATAGAATTTACAGCTACATTTAGCCAGCTCTAACTATAAATTGATGAGATCCATACGCTAATCTAGTACTGCGCTTAAATTCAAAAAGTCTAGGTACCTTAGTGAAGAGCTGGTCTGAACACTTAGCATTGAAGTATTTATAGAAAAAACATAGAGAGGCAACCTTGCTATTGCCCAACTTGCCTAAAAATGGTTTCAAAAATACCATATTAATGACCCCCCAAGTCTCTCTTGATATTGATCCAACAGAAAACTTCTGATCCATAATTAACAGATTTATATAAGAATGGAAAATAATATTCAAGCAAAAGACATTTCTGGAATTCAAACTACGCTACATGTAAAGTTAAAGTCAAAATAGAATGGGTAAACATTTACTGAAGGTTCTCGAATGCCAAAGACATAATTTTAGCACGTTCATAAAATAATTTCTTCTCTTATACAGGCTATTCTGCTTGTCGAACATATATTTGGCCTATCTGGACACTTGAAGTAATGATAGTGATTTTCCAAGCGTAGCTTAGATGTGGCACAAGGCCGTAAGTATGCGGCACCCAGTGAGAATCGAACTCACTACTCAGTCGTAATTGTTCTAGCGTGACAAGCTTGTTAACCATTACACCGCCTCGAGATAACCAAACGTGGAGTAACGATAAGCAAGCTTGATTCGCTACATCAATTACGACTGAGTAGTGAGTTCGACCCTCATTGGGTACTCCACATTTTTGGCAATGTGCCATATCTAAGCTACGCTTAGAAAATCATTTTTTGTACCCCGATGTGGTGTAACGGTTAGCAAGTTTGTCTCAATAGAGCATTTACGGCTGTTTTAGTGAGTTCGATCCTCACCGGGTTCTACTTACTTTTGGCCTTGTGCCACATGTAAGCTTATAAATATCACTATTTCTTTGGCCTATATCTTTCGGTTATATAGGGTGACCCAAAAAAACGGGAATTTTTTAAGTGCGTATTGCCAGACATGAGCAAGTGGCAACACTGCGAGACAGTGACCTTGAGCATGTAAACATTTCGCCATTTTAGTAACGAGAATGAAATTCACAGTATCCCAGCTGAGATGTTGCAGCAGTCAATGAGGAATCTCAACAGCAGATTTCAAGAATGCATTCGTACAGGAGGACGCCATCTACGGGACGTAATTTAAAAAAAATGAAAATTCCATCATTGCTTCTTAAATGGCATGTTTTAAGGTTTCAATTACTATGAATTAAATATTTTTCTTCCATCACTCTTGGTTTTATTGGATTGTTAAAAAGTTCCCGTTTTTTGGGGTCACCCTATATTTATGATTACGTACTTAGTATTTAAAAAATAGTTATTGTATGCACAAACTCACAGGGTATAATGTGTGTGTGTGTGTGTGTGTGTGTGTGTGTGTGTGTGTGTGTGTGTGTGTGTGTGTGTGTGTGTTGTCAAACTGTCGATCTCGGGAAATCTTGGACCTGTGTCCAAAGTGTTATGCCTCAGCTTATAATGGCAACGCAGCATCTGTTATGGCTGTACAGGCCCACATTGAATAGATATGAAGACTTTCTCCCCCGATGTTGCCGAGTTTTTTTTCTTTCCGTCGAGAACGCTTCTTCCTGGGGGCAAGGCTTTGTTTCTCCTCACCTCGCTCCAAACCTCGGTGTAAATCGTGTACTCAATCTAGTAGTCATATAAAAATATATTAAATATTTTACAAGTATGTGCAAATTAATTGAAACAACCTCTTTAGTTTCCTTTCTTCCAACATACGGTCCGTTTTAGACCCACTGGAGTGACAGGGTGTAATCGATTTCTATTTTTTCTCAGATTAGGTCATTTGCAGTGGTGTGCAGTAATATGAATCTATTTTTGGGGTGTTTGATGAAATTTGTTTGGCATTGAAAAATATTGCGTCATTCGTGATTGCATCAAATTTTTATCAAGCCCAGACACTATTGTCTCGACTGTCGATTAGTTGTCCTACAATCATTGTCAGCGATGGACGTTACTCCAAGGAAGCGTACAAAAATTGTATCGCTGCACGAACACACTGGCAAGCGTTACCAGTGAGCAAATCAAAGTACTAGTCTGGCCCGGAAATTCTCCTGATTTAAATCCAAACGAGAATCTTTGGTCTATCTGCAAAGAACGGCTTTTATTGTCCGAAAATTGATCAGGTAATAGAATCATTACGTCGAATGTATCCTGCTTTGGTAAACAGAAAAAGTGTATCCGAAGAAAACGGTAAGACTTTTAGGATGGGAGGTATTTCCACATTCACCATACTTAGATTTAGCACCGACAGGTTTTCATTTCTTTCGATTACTGAAACATTTCAGAAAAGGCTAAATATTCGGAAACAAAGAAATTGAAAGCAACCTTTCAAATATTGTTCGGGGTAACCCCAAATTATTTTGAAAACAGAATCGGTTATTTACGTTCCTATTTTGATATCGCCGGCGAAGTTTATTTCATTGTTAATAATTAATATTTAAATAAATTGAACTCGCATTTGTTTTTCTATCCATCCTGGTGAAACGGGCTTACTTTCGGGATATTATTCAACATTGACTTTTAAACATGTAAACCTTTATGTCCTGTTTAGTCCTGGGTCTGGCGATGAGCTAGATCTGGCAGCGAGGTCTCTGATGGGGAGATTGGATTTTGAAGAGCGTGGAACCACCTTTCAATTGCTGTTGTTCTCAGGCCCACCCTCGACCCGGGGGTTATAGTACCTTTTAGGGTCCCAGCTATAGAAAAATAGTGACCCACCAAACAAAAACAAAACACTATGAAAGTATAAATATAAACTTTTATATAAAATGACCAACAATACATTTTATAGTAGAATTACCAACAATGCATTTTATAGCAAAATGACCAACAATACATTTTATAGTAGAATTACCAACAATGCATTTTATAGAAAAATAACCAACAATACATTTTATAGTAGAATTACCAACAATGCATTTTATAGCAAAATGACCAACAATACATTTTATAGTAGAATTACCAACAATTCATTTTATAGCAAAATGACCAACAATATATTTTATAGCAAAATGACCAACAATACATTTTATAGCAAAATGACCAACAATACATTTTATTGTATATTTACCAACAATGCATTTTATAGCAATAAAACCAACAAAATAATTTTATAGTAGAAATACCAACTATATATTTTATAGTATAGTTACCAACAATACATTTTATAGTAGAATTACCAACAATGAATTTTATAGCAAAATTACCAACAATATATTTTATAGCAAATTGACAAACAATACATTTTATAGTGAAATGACGAACCATAGATTCTATAGTAGAATTACCAACAATACATTTTATAGTAGAATTACCAACAATGCATTTTATAGAATAAATAAACAACAATACGTTTTCTAGTAGAATTACCAACAATGCATTTTATAGCAAAATGACCAACAATACATTTTATAGTAGAATTTACAACAATGAATTTTATAGCAAAATGACCAACAATACATTTTATAGCAAAATGACCAACAATACATTTTATAGCAAAATGACCAACAATACATTTTGTAGCAAAATGACCAACACTACATTTTATAGTAGAATTACAAACAATACATTTTTTAGTAGAATTACCAACAATGCATTTTATAGCAAAATGACCAACAATACATTTTATAGTAGAATTACCAACAATACATTTTATAGTAGAATTACCAACGATACATTTTATAGTAGAATTCCCAACATTGAATTTTATAGCAAAATGACCAACAATACATTTTATAGCGAAATGACCAACAGTACATTTTATAGTAGAATTACCAACAATACATTTTACAGTAGAATTACCAACAATGCATTTTATAGAATAAATAAACAATACATTTTATAGTAGAATTACCAACAAATCATTTTATAGCAAAATGACCAACAATACATTTTGTAGCAAAATGACCAACAATACATTTTATAGTAGAATTACAAACAATACATTTTTTAGTAGAATTACCAACAATGCATTTTATAGCAAAATGACCAACAATGCATTTTATAGGAAAATGACCAACAATACATTTTATAGTAGAATTACCAACAATAGATTTTATAGTAGAATTACCAACCATACATTTTATAGTAGAATTCCCAACATTGAATTTTATAGCAAAATGACCAACAATATATTTTATAGCGAAATGACCAACAGTACATTTTATAGTAGAATTACCAACAATGCATTTTACAGTAGAATTACCAACAATGCATTTTATAGAATAAATAAACAATACATTTTATAGTAGAATTACCAACAAATCATTTTATAGCAAAATGACCAACAATACATTTTATAGCAAATGACCAACAATACATTTTATAGTGGAATTACCAACAATACATTTTATAGTAGAATTACCTACAATGCATTTTATAGCAGAATGACCAACAATACAATTTATAGCAAAATGACCAACAATACATTTTATAGTAAAATTACCAACAATACATCTTAAAGCAAATTGACCAACAATGCATTTTATAGTAGAATTACCAACAATATATCTTATAGCAAAATGACCAATAATACATTTTATAGTAGAATTACCAACAATAAATTTTATAGCAAAATGACCAGCAATACATTTTATAGTAGAATTACCAACAATACTTTTTACAGCAACACATTTTGTAGCAGAATTGCCAACAATAAATTTTATCTGCAGTTGAAGATATTCAATTGCTTTCATAATCTATTTAGTCGAAGTCATAAAATTATGTTCTAAATGTTTAGATTTCTGTATTAAGTGACGCATAGAGGTGTTGATATGCAGCTAAACAAAATCAACCAACCAACCAATCTGTTCTATGCTTTAAAATAGTTATCTACTAAGCATCAACCATCAGTGACGCTATTCCATAGGGAATCAGAGTTGTCCAAAAACTGATCCTTGTTGAAAAACAATAATGACTAAAATCAAATTTTAGTCATGGGCTTAATGAAGTTTCATGTTTACTACAGCGGGTTAAAGCGTTGATTCTTGAATTTGGTGACATAGTGGAAACGAGCGAGCAATAACTGTACAGTACTAAAACCTAAGAACTAGACGAGATAGCCCCAGATATGGGCAATGGAACGAGAGCAGTCTACGCTCGTAGATTAAATAAAAAGTTCAGTTCAGAATTCCCTGCAGCTTACCCAGTTCGATATACACCTAAAGAAGGCTGAAAATTGAAACGGCCAAAACGTTATGATAACGACAAAGATGAAGACAATAGTCCGAATATAAATAGTATAAATAGAGATAAGGAAATTCTCACACATAGAATAAGGTTGTGCTAGGGGCTAGTTTCGCCCAATACCGCAAGATGCTACACAACCATAACCTTAACTTAAAAACTGTACCAAACAACAGGAACCACTTTCACTTGAGGACTACCAACAGCAGCAACAACTAAAATGGATAGCACATTTAACTCGAAGAGAATAATGACATAATCAAGATGATGACATTCCACAATACCCCAATCAAAAAGTAAGAAATGAAACACTCATCAATACTGGAAAACGTGATAATAGTTGGTGGACTTGGTAAACCTAATTTCCTGAAAAATTGCTTTATGAAAAAGGTTTTTATAAATGTCAACCGAGAGCAGCACTAATTAAATCCTGAATGTTTCCTTATAAAATTACCATGACAGAATCGAACAGATACTACATTTTGATCCCAGTCAGTTGGTCAGAAAAGTGAAAGAAAAAGCATAATTCAAGTAGCACTGGCTTCTCGGTCAATAAATGCCGAATGTTTCCTTATAAGGAAACGATTAATATTACCATGACCATTCAAACTTGAACGCTACTTTCGCCATATCTGGTTCTTTTGATTAAATATCACACAAATCACAACAACTTTATTTTAGAAGATTTCAAATGTAGGACACTTTCAACGATAATTATCTGATAAAAACCTTTTCCAGGAAAAAGGAACCTGATTTTGTTTTAGCGAATGTGTCTTGTTAGACAGATATACTGGATTTAAAAAATCTCGATTTTCAGCACAAATGTTTAATCCGCAAACCTCTCAGCTATCTTTCCGTTGATCTATTTCTTAAGTAGACATTTATTAGAATGGCCAAAAGAAACAATTTGTCGTTGGTTTTGAAGCAAATAACGCACGATGTCTATAACATTTGGCTGGCAATAAGAAGAATCGTGCCGGCAACAACACCGTGATTGGCTCGTCACGGAACGACGAGCACATTGGTCATCGCAATAATTAAACGAGCACACTTATTTGCATTCAGGACAGTTAATTAAGTTCGCCGGAATTAATTGAAAATTAATCCAGTCCCCTGGCAACGCAGCTGTACTAATTACTGGCCATTACTAATTAAAATGACCTTTATCGCCAAAGTCATTACGTAGCGTAAACTCGAGAATTCTACATACGAACACTTTCTTTACAGGGATATGGTAAACAATAGATTATTTGATCACGACAGATTATCGTTTTCGTGCTCATCAATAAAGCGTAAACCTTTAGTAGAAAAACTTTCTCTACAGACTCGTCACTAAACCGTCTGTTCCTATTGACATTATTTTACTTCTTAGAATGGAAACCAAATTTTCTCACTCTCATATATATATATATATATACGAGGGTCATTCAATAAATAAGGTGAATTTTTCGGTATAAGGACTTCTAATACAGATAGAAACTTACTTTCTTTTATTTTTATTTTTTTTTGTTTTA
Organism: Acanthosepion esculentum; assembly: GCA_964036315.1. NCBI lineage: Eukaryota > Metazoa > Mollusca > Cephalopoda > Sepiida > Sepiidae > Acanthosepion > Acanthosepion esculentum. The sequence continues at coordinate 136,953,353 of OZ038483.1, read as the reverse complement.
CTTTTTCACATCGATTTTATTTCTTTTGCAGATTAAAAAAAAACTTTGAGAGTTTTGGCGATTAACAAAGATGGCCGACCAAGAAACATGCTCCAGGAATGAACAGCGGTCAGTTATCAAGTTTTTGGTTGCTGAAGGGTGCAAACCAGTTGAAATTCATAGGAGAATGTCAACTGTGTATGGTGCCACATGTTTCAGCCAAAAAAAAAAGAATACAAGTGGGCTAAATTGTTTAAAGAAGGACGGAGTAGTGTTGAGGATGAAGACAGGCCTGAAGTGAGGTCTCCTGAGGTGATCGAATCAGTCAATGACGTCATTCACTCTGACAGAGGGGTGGAAGTGGATGACATTGCAAGGACTTTGAGCTTATCTGTTGGGACAAACGCGGGGTCATCAGTCAAAAGGAGTCATCTTGCATCATGACAACGCAAGGCCTCACACAGCAGCCCAAACGGTGCAGACCATAAACGAGCTGGACTGGGAACTGCTCCCTCATCCCCCTTACAGCCCAGACCTTTCCCCTTCAGACTTTCACCTGTTTGGTCCCTTGAAAGCGTTCACGAGAGGCACGAAGTTTAAAAGTGACGATGAAGCCAAAAGTGTTGTGAGCGACTGGCTGAGACATCAGTCCAAAGATTTTTACGCTGAGGGAATACAGAAGCTTGTGCACAGATGGGAAAAGTGTGTGACAGTGCTGGGAGTCTACATTGAGAAAAAAAGAAAAAGTAAGCTTCTATCTGTATGAACTCCTTATACCGAAAACTTCACCTTATTTATTGAATGACCCTCGTATATATATATATATATATATATATATATATATATATATATATATATATATATATATATATATATATATATGATCAAAATATAGTTTTAGGGTATGCTATATTTATGGGTAAAGTGTTCACTATGAGAAATAGAGTGTGTAAATACAAAAGTGGCCACTGTTTTATACTTGAACGCAATCTTCAGGTTATATCTCAAGGGAAAGTGATGCGTTTTGTAGAAGCTCCAAAAAAATTAACAAATTTTAAGTTTATATGAAAAATGTAAATATTGTTTTTTTTTAATGTAACATAATATTAAATATAATTTACAATTATTAGTTACTTTCTACATAAAATTCATCCACAGACAGGCTGTTTCGCGGTACCACAACTCATCAGTGTGGCTATACATGCGATTGCTGCAAACCAGGATCGGAACCCGACCGATTTAACATCAGTCTGAGACTCTCGCCCTCAAGCCATCAGCTCACGCAGGGAAGATATGTAATTTTTAACACCTTATATACGACATATATGCATTACCGGCTACCAGAGGGCTATTTGTTGAATTTTGGGGTGGAATGTTGTGGTTTGTTCTGACTATTATTTTGGTGGGAACAGTTTTTAATTTATTTATTTGGGTTGATTATCTTTATTTGTTTTTTCTAAACGGCTAGTTTATCGTTATCGGTTGTTAGTTTATTTATATATTTGGATGTATTTAGATCAATTTATTATACTTGTTGTTATTTATTTGTTACACTGTATATTTTCTCTTTTTGGTTTTCGATTTTTAAGTAACGCACTATATTATTTTTTATTAATTTTTTTTATCGTTATATAACAGTTATAACTCTTTTCCGTCCGATTTTTTGTTTTGATTTTTATAGTTTAATTTTTTGTTCATAATAGTTTGATAATTTGTTCATTATTTACTTTCTTGATTTTTTTCGCCTATTCTAACAGGTGTGGTTTGGTAATTTGTTTGGATTAATTTATTTTGCTTATTTTATTGTCATTTTGTTTGTTTATATTTTTTTTTTCTATTTTAAGTTACGTCGTAAAATTTGTTTTTCATGTCTGCATTTTCAGATTAGCTCGGATCTTTTATTTAATAATTTATTTTGGTCTGGGAAGGTAATGATAGCTATTTTTTCCTCCAAGCAAAGTTTGCAAGTTTTTGATAGGTTGTTGTAGGCTGATGATTTTTTCCTTATTTACCAAGATATTTTTGGTGTGGTGTGCGTTTTGTTTTTTATATCCCAGATATACTTAGAAAGCATTTACTATTTGTGAAAGATGTTTTGTGTACATAATTTCTTTGTTTCCAGGGTCCTTCGGTTACTCCTATGTATACTTTTTTTTCATTATCTGCTGATTTTATCGTGGCTTGGTAGATTACGTTGTTTTGTAAACAATTACCGTTTAAGGGACATTCGTTTTTTATTCTGCAGTTGCACGTGGGTTTAATTTGTTCGTGTAGTTTTTTAATAATTTTCCTGTTGTGCTTTTTTATTATTTGTGCCATGTTCTCGGTGCAACTGTAGCTGATTTTTACTGTGTTTTTGTTGAATATTTTGTGTAGGGTGCTTGATTCCGGGAAGTGTTTGTGTAAATGTTTGAAGAATATTTTTCCGATGTTTGTTTTTACGTTTTTGCTGTACGGTGGGTTGAACCATATGATATTTCTTTTCCTGTTGGCCTTTTTTGTGTTCTGTGGTGAGTATGTGAGTGTTGCTGGGAATCCGCTATCTTTTAGGGCTGTTTCGTAGTCTTTCTTAGCTTTGTTAAATATAGATTCATTGGAAGAATTGTCGGAAAGCCTGCGGTTAATCGATTAATGCGGTTAATCTGCAAAGGCTCTGGCTGGGAGCACTCTCACTACCAAAACGATGAAGCTGCAAACTGAATGCATAGGCACCCGAAAAACTCTGATTACCTTACAAAAGCTGGACGTCCCAGACAAAGGTGCTGCCAAACAGCAACAGAAGCCGGATGTCCCCAGTAAAGGGACTGCTAAGCAAAATGAGAAGCAATGGAAGCAGCAGCAGACGCAGCAGCAGCGGGAGCAGCAATAGAAACTGCAGGAGCCTCTCCTTCTTCGGCTGAGGGATAGCTAGAAAAGAATTGGTCAGAAGTACAGACAAAGGTCGAAGCGTCGGTTCGGACTCGGCTTCGAGTGGGGGTGTCCTTGAAGGGTAGGGCTGAGGCGTGTTCCACTTACGTCTTGCCGCTCATCCTTTACCACTTGGCTGTATTTCCTCTTTGCAAGACTCGTATGGAGGTGATCGAGCGTTTGTTGACCAACCTTCTGTGGGGTAGTCACAAACATTGGGTCCGTAAAAAAGCTTGTTATCAACGTTCGTGTCATGGGGGGGTTGCCACACCTGACGAGTCATCGCTGTATCTCTACGTTGGCTTACCTACGCCGCGTTTTGATGGAGGACTCAATTTTGGTGTTAGGGATGTCTTCCCTAGCCTTACCATCACTCCTCCCATTGCTTGGGGTAAGCGCCGACGCGGTTGTGGAAAGTTATCGAGTTTCCTCAGCGTGTGTCGGTCGGCCTTGAGGGCCATTCCTGAGTCCAGTGACTTTCTCGGCGTCGGAGACTATTTTATCATGAATTAGTAGAGGGGGTCACGAATGATCCTCTGTGGGACCGGCTCGGCTTGTCGGCATTAGAGTTACGCTCTTTGTGGCCCTGGGCGCCAGCGGCGGATTATCCTAGTAACTCTGAGTTTTCGCTTAGCTGGCGATTGATTCAGAACGTGCTACCGTCAATGACGTACTCTTCAGATGGGCCGGGGAGATTTGCCAGACTGACATCGGTGTAACCTTGGTTTAGAGAAAACGTCTGTGCACGCCTTCTCCCATTGTCCTCAGGTGCGCCCCTTCTGGGATATGTCGGCGAGTTGACGGCTCGTATCGCTCCTGAGCATCTCGTGTCCATTGATCTCGTTTACGCGTGCGACAATGTGTCGACCACGTTCTCCGGGGTAAAACGGAATGTGTTTTTCACGTTGCTAGCCGTGGCTAGAATTCTGGTATGGACGTCGCGAAAGGAGGGAATCTTGCGAAATGAGCGCCTGTCTACTTCCCCAGACGAAGCTTTGCCCTGCGGCAAAGCCTCGTCCGAGTTCTTCACCGCCGAGGCGTAGAGTTTGACAGTCATGAACGGTTTGGCAGCGTACTGCGCAAAACCGCCGCGCAATGCCATTCTGCATGTAGACGGTTTGTCGAGATTGTGGTTCGTTACTTCTAAAAGTGAGAAAGAGGAGGGAAAATCGAAGATACTTTCTTACACTGAGTTGGAATTGATATTTTGCCAATTGACAAATTAGCTGAGGATACAAAGCGAGATCCCATATTGAACAGTATAGTGTTCAGGATAAAAATAAGTGGAATAATTGCTCACAGGTGGAAAGGGATATTAGCGCATACAGATTGCAACACGATAGCGATAAAGAAATGTATAGTAAGCCTGAAAGTATCAAGGCAAGACAAATATTACAGTGAAATCTATAGAAATAAAACTCTTAAGATGAACCACTGTTAAAGGAACAGTCCTATGGAAAAAGATCACCGATCTCCCATATCTAGACAATTTCTTAGGGAAAGGGAGAAAGATAATGAGGAGACAAAATCTCCCAGAAGTCGTACCCTATCTCTCCACCCAGCTCGACTGCACTCGACGACAGACGAGCCCAATAATAACCTCTTGATTATTGTAGCTTGTTCGACGTTTCCGTTTCCAGTGGTAGTAATAATTATAGTAGTAGCAGTCTTAGATTGCTGGAGGAGAAATTCGCTTCTTCGTACTTATTTCAACAAAATATGCTAGCGGGCGTTTGGTTCCAATCTCTGACGTCACTTCCAGTCTCCGACCTCTCTCTACCCAGCTCGACTGCACTCTACAGCAGACGAGCCAACCACTCTGTCAACAGATTTCTGTGCGCGTTTATATAGATAAATTTGGCTGATCATAAATCGACCCTTGGTCCGCACCGATTATCACGAGTGCTGCCTTCAACCCCAAATCATATGAATTTCAAAGTTCCTCATAGACTTAGTAAGCTCTATTTCAAATTTTAACCGATAAAAATTATCTCAATCATCTTCCATTGTCTTTCTAATGACCCAATTCCAAATGGGCTAGATCAGATTCCCATCAGTAACAAAATTGTTCTGATCTAATTTCGCTGTTCAAATCTACTCCAATTTCAATTTAAAAAAATATGTGTGTGTGTGTGTTTGTGTATGGTTCCCAAACTCTCTCTGTTACATTAACTCCCCTACCCATCTGTCATTTACTAGTAAATGACACACGAGCTTTCCTATCAACAAAATATGAGAAAACCCAGTCCAACATGCTTCTGACTAGGGTCTACTTAAACATATGTCTCTTCCAGCATGCAAAGGTAGAGTCCTCAGTTCTTCTTAGGGCTCATTATGCCCACTTACATTTTCATTGTCCTTACGATACATATGTACATGCAACTTCCGGTTAAAGTTCACTGTTGTGGTGATCTCCTGCAGTAGAACCTTTTCACATAGTTCACTACTTCGAGTGTTCTTTCCTTTTTTTTATTGGAGTTCGCAACACTCCTTACCATTTATTTCAGTCTCATTACAAAAAAATAAAAATTCGATTTATTTCGTAAATCTGTCCCTTCAATTTTGCCTTGCTTTCACAACAGGCTTTGTCGAATCTTTTGTTGGTTCAGGTCCTTCCACGACAATCGTGGACTCTTCAATATCAGTTAGGGGTCCCAATGCACTCGGGTCGGACCTACCATGGTAAAGTGCACTAACTGGAATCCCTCCTTCACTCATGCATTCCTGTGCCAGTTTATTCTGCTCGGTCGACAACACCAGACGCCTCTTCAACCGCCACCAAACTAGCAAGGCCACGCCTATCATTAGTATAATTCCCACAACGGTCGGACAAGTTATAGCAACCAAATTCTCTTTCCAGCTCGAATTCGGCGTACCTATCTTATCTAACTCCGACTTCAACCGTCCAAGATCAATCTTATCGATTGGCCTTAACAACGCCGGCATCTTTTCTAGCGACATCTTAGGAATCTCCCTTACAATGGGTTCCCACAATCCCGTCCATCCATTGGCATTCGTTCCGGAGTTATTATACTCGGAGACAGGTGTCCCAGCGACAGCATGTCTAATTGTGCTCTCACATGCTCTAACAACACCGTTAAAGAGTGACTCGTTTGACGTACCTTACTCATTATAGCTAATAATTGAAAATACCTTTGCAAAAACCCCTCTAATTTCTGTAATTCGGTTGTTACAGACGTGGTTACCTTCATCACTTCCTTTCTAAAAACCCGTAGGTGAGAAATCAACCAATTGATACTCCCTCTATTCTTAGCCAATTCCAGCCTAGTAACATTGAGTATAGATATTCTCTCTTTAACCGACTGAGCCTTTGCTTGTTGTCTTTGTTCTACCGCCTCTAATTTCCTCTTAATTACGCTCACTTCACCTTCGGAGACTGTACCAAATAACACGCTTAATGCCTTTTCCACTATAGGTAATACTTCCCTCTTTTGCCTGGTCCGTAACAACTTTATTCCTTTCAAATAGTAACTCATATCCTTCCATTGTCTCTCAAGTATTAGGGATTCCAGAGATAAGGGGTATAATATACGGTGGTATTCCGGAATCTGTAAATAGTCTCCGGCGACTTGGGTCCTGGCTGTATCTAGTTTGTCCACTTCGGTCTTCAACTGACCCAGTAACTTATCATACGGCTGCAGGTCTATCACCAAAGTTTGATCTAGTTATAATCACTTCGTTAGTCTTCTTAAATACAGTATTCTCACTGTGTTCCCAGGTATTAGCTACCACAACTAGCATTGTCAGTACCACGAGCCTCCTCTCGTCCATGTCTGCAAAGAGATGGAGAGAATAATTCGTCTTACTCAATCATTCTCTTATTGTTTTTAGCGGGTGGTTACATCTTAGAGCGATACCTCAAGCACCGACCCACACCAGCACCAGCACCGTGCATGCATGGGGCCCGTCCACACAGTTCACCAGCACTGATGATAAATGCACAGTTAGTCCCAGACCGTCACTCGTTCACCACAGCCACTGTACTGGTTTCACTTAATGCCTGGGCTCAGGCTGCACCGCTCCCCTCAATCGCCGTTTTAGTGATAATTTCTCATTAACACGAGGAGCTTTTTCAGCCCGCAATTTACTTTGCAATTGAGCTAACGGAATTTCATCCTCTTCCTTCAATTCACTCAGTTCTTCTTCCTCGCTAAGGTTAGGCTCAATCCCAGCTTCCTCAGAATGTCCAGCTGAGGTCCGTCTTACCTCCCTCAGCCTTCCAAGGGTAGTTGGGCTAATTCCAATCTCCTCGCTCCCTTCACTTTCACTCTCAGTCTCTAACCCTTCAGGTTCTACCAACGTAGTTTTCCTCAGCCTTTTCTGTTAAGTTTTTTTTCGGTTCCTTTTCATTCTCCTATTTCAGCTAGCTTTATATCATTCGCATGCACTCTCTTTACCTGTCCGGTCAATTGGTTCCAGATCACAAAGGAAACTGGACCCGTCTGCTCCACGATCCTGTAGTATGGACTCCATCTCTGGTCCAATTTACTTTCTCTCATGTGTATTTTATAATACACTGGATCACCTATCTGGAAGGAAACTTCTTCTCTATTTTTATTTACCCTATCGTTTTGCCTTTTCTGGGCTCTTTGAATCCTCCTCCTCACCTGCGTAAAAATTTATGCTGTTGTTCTTACACTATTTGGTGATGATCCTCTCCTAAATACTTCCTCCTAGGTCGTAAAAGATTGTCTGTAGGTAAGACTACATATCAAGTAATAAAGGGAAAATTTTGTCGTCTCGTTCATCGAGAATCTCACAGCTGCTAACACTTGGGTTACGAATAAATCCCAATTTTTCCTATTATCCTCTGTTAGTTTAGCTAACACATCAGCAAGGGTTTTATGAAATCTCTCTACCTTAGCGTTACTTTGGGAGTGATATGGAGAGGTGGTTATGTGCTGTATGTTTAATTCTCTCAACGTCTCTCTCATAATCTGATTCACATTCTCCGATCCATTATCGGTAACCAACTGTTCGGGGGCCCCATACCTAGGGAATATTTCGTTCAGTATTATATCTGACACCGTTCGTGCCTTCTTATCCGGTATGGCAAATACCTCAGGACAATTCGTCAGCCAGTCCACAAAACTCACTATGTAAAGATTACTGCTATGTGTTTCTCCATAGGGCCCGGAAATATCCATGCTTACTTTCTGAAATGGATAATTCGGAACATCCGTTTCTAATACTGGGGCAACCCTACTCCTTCGACTCTGTACTTGACATGTTACACATTTTTTACATGGTTCATAGCATCATTAAACAACTTAGGTCAGTAGTAATTTCTCATTATTAATCCATACGTCTTATCAATTCCCAGGTGTCCTAACCTCCTATGGCATTGGTTTAGAATTTCAGCTCTCAACTTCTCAGGTATCACGATTTTTAAACTTACTTCCTCATCTCTTCCTGAAAGGTAATACAACACTCCATCGTGCACCATATATTTGGAGGTACGCCCTGCCTCTACCCTGGACCTGATAGTTGCCATCTCGCTATCCTCTTGGTTTTGTCTAATAATATCTTTCCAATGGGGGTCGGAAACAATCTCCGTTTCACTAGTTTCCTGATATTCCCAACCATGTCTCTCCTTCAACATCTGTGAATTGATCACATTAATTTGGAATGCATCATCCACACCCGGCTCCAACCTGACAGATTCGTTCTCTAATTGCTTCGGAATTCTCGATAACAGGTCAGCACAGGTATTATCCTTCCCTGCCAAATATTCTATTCTGCAGTTATACCCACTTAACTTCAATGCCCACTGTTGTATCTTCTTATTCGTCCACTTCGCCTCTAACAAATATTTGAGGGGTTTGTGGTCTGTTTTAATGGTAAACACAGACCCACTCAAATAATAATCTAATTTCTGCATAGCATACAGAATGGCGAACGCCTCTTTTTCTATTACTAGCCAACTTTGCTGAATCTTGGAGAGCCGATGAGATAGAAAATAGATCGGCACCTCTTCAGGCACACCCGGTACTGGTCCATCCTTATCGGGACATGGTTGTGTAAGAAGCGCCCCGATACACTTATCGCTAGCATCGGTGTACAGCACCATGGGCTTACTCAGATCTGGGTAGGCCAACAGGGGTACATCTGTCAGCTGGTCATTTAGAGCCTCGAATGCACGCTGACAATCCTCTGTCCACTTAAACCTAGCATGCTTCTTAGTTAGAGCTATTAGAGGGCCTGCTAGCCGACTCAATGCTGGTATGAACCTCCGGTAATATCCGATGGCTCCAATAAATCCCCTAATCTCTCTTACGGTCCTAGGTGCGGTCATGGCTCTTATAACCTCAACTTTGTCTAAATCCGTTTTTATTCCTTCTTTGTTCATGATAAACCCTAAATAATTTGTCTCTTCTTTCATAAACTGACAATTCGATAATTTTAACTTCAATCCATATTCCCTTAACCTATCGAACACCTTCTGCAGATGTTTAAAATGCTCCTCTGGTGATTTTGAAAACACCATGATGTCATCTAGATACGCCATGGCAAATGCCTCATTGTCATTCAATACGATGGACATTAACTGACTAAATACACCCGGGGCTTTTTCCAGCCCAAACGGCATAACTCTAAAATTGAAGAGACCCATGTGGCAGGTAAAAGCGGTCTTTTCCTGATCCTTTTTGCTAAGTGCTACCTGCCAATATGCCGACCTCAAATCCAAGGTGGAAAAACATTTAGACTTTCCTAAAAGAGCTAGAATATCATCGATCAAGGGGAGGGGCACTTCCAGCGGTTTTGTAACGGCATTTAATTGACAAAAATCCACACAAAACCTATGCCTCCATATTTCTTTTCAACAATCACTATTGGAAAACTCCAGGGAGATTTGGATCTTTCGATTATCCCTGATTCCATCATTTCATTCACTGCGTCCTCTACTAATTTTCTTTTGTAGATTGGGGTCCTATACGGTCTTAACTTAATAGGTGGGTGATTACCCGTGTCTATCTTCATTTCAACTGTCTCCGTCTGTCCCAGTTCCTTATCAGTAATGGCTATTACCCCCCGATTACCGTTTAGCAACCTCCTCAATTTCCTCCTATAACGCTCAGGGGCTGTTATATCTTCATCCCTTATTTCATTGCTACCTGCCTTATTCCCAGACATATTCTCATCTCCATACTCTCACCTGTTCGACTTCTCTCACGGGGCATGCCTGTGCCAGCTCCTCTCCCTGCTTTATTTTAATAGTTTTACTGGCAGTATTTGTTAACAGTAAGGGAACGGCCCCCGACCTCTTCACCAACGAATCACACACGGTTTCTTCCCCTTCACTGTTATCATACCTATCAGTAGGGACCACTTGGTACAGGTCACTGTTCAGCACTCCGTCTGTTATAATCTTGCCCTTCCCAGATACATTCGTCCTAGGGGGAAGCTTTATATCTGTCTGGCCACCACTGGCAAGTGTTCATAATTATCCTCTCCCAACAGTATCCCTACCCCGTCCAATGTTAGGGTGGCGGGGTCGAAACGGATCTGGGCCTTATTCTGCCTAATCCAGTCATTCCCCAAAATTAGCTCACCACACAAGTCAGGTGCCACATAAACCTTAAGTTTACCTCTGGTTCTTGCCAACTGGAAAGGTAGCCACGTCATACCCTCTATCTTCATCCTGCTACTATCAGCCTGACTTATTAGTAGATCGACAGGACTAAGCTTCGTTTTAAGTCCCAACTGTCTAAAAACCTGGAGCCAACCAGTGACACTGAAGCTCCAGTATCGACAAGGGCCTTCACCTTCTTGTCTCCCAAAAACACATTACAGGTGAAGTATGGCCCTTCCTTCAGCAAACGGTATACCTGTGCTTTTCTCCTTCCCGTATGTTCTCTGTCTTCCTCCCGCTTTCTCGACAGCCAATACCCGGTTAAAGCAGTGGAGAACTTGGAGAGGGGAATTAACAGGAGATAACTGACATCCATTAAACATGGCACGTGGAACTAGAACAGTCTACCCCAGTGAGCGAAATAAAGGGTTCAGTTCGACATTTCAACCACCTGAAGAAGGCCGAGAGTACAACGGCCGAAACGTTGTAATAAATATGGCGACAAAGATGAGGACAATAGTCCGAATAATGTAAATAAAATGCATTTTATCTGTAGTTGAAGGCATGCAATGGCGTTCAAATATTTCTATTTTGGCATTAAATAACCGATAGAGGTGTTGATATGCCGCTAAATGAAATCAACCAAAGTTTTATATCGTTAGTAAATTGCTATGCAGATGATAACCCAGTTTATGAATGCACCCCCAAAAATGTAGATATTCGAATCCTGTCAACTGATCTCGCATCTGACCGAGCTCTAACAGCTCAATAGGGTAAAAACTGGTTTGTAACTTTCAGTAGCACAGACCCCCAAGCCTCCTAACTATTCTACCGAGTTGGCCCCTTGATTCTCCTCAGTCAAGATGAGAGATCGGACTCGCGAAGAGGTTCTTTTTGACGTCTATTTGGACGAAATTCCACCCTAGACTTCAAGTGGAATTCGTATATACGATCCATCGCTAAAAAGACTAGAAAAATGCTCCGTTCCCTGTACCGCTCCAGGAATTACTCGACTCCACCTGCCACGCTCTTTCTTTAAAAGAATTAGATCAGGCCCCAAATAGTGTATCGCTGCCTTTTGGGGGTTACAACTGCCCAGTCCTCTCTTTCCAGCCTCGATATAATTCAAAACGCGGCCTTGTGGGCGATGAACTATTTTCCACCCTTCGACTCCTTCCCCACAGATGAAAGGTCGCAAGCCTATCGCTACTCTATCGCTATTACCATGGAACATTTTCCGACGAGTTACATTCCCTAGTTCTACCAGTTCAGGCCTTCACAACTAAGAGCTGCCATGTTACGTACACAGGGGGGGGGATATTCTTAATTTCTTCGTATTCCATTGATAAGAATGAAGTTTCATTCGGACATATTTTTTCAATGAGCCGTAGTTTTGTGGAATAGACTCCCGAGAGGTTGCTTCCCCGACCACTATAACCTTAACCTCTTCAAGTACAGGGTCAACCGATATCTATCCTACATATACTCAGAATCTACAATTCTTACGTTCATTTAAAAAAAAAACTCATTCAGTAGCCCTCTACCTTGAGTGTCTCTTGGGTCTTATATCTGGTGGGCAATAGCGTGAAATAACAAAATATAAAGAACATTCAGTCGAAACTTTTTTGGTGACAGCTTTACTCCTCAGGATACGATGATTCAGATTTGATTGGTTTGAAGACATTTCAGTTACCGTGTTTGCCGGCCACGCAGTGGACACAAACAGATTTTGGCATGGAGTATTTAGGAAAAAATGCACACATCACAACTAAAAAATCAAAATTATTATCTTACCTTTATGCGACATTCTCACTAACCAAGAAGAAACACTTACAGCAATAATAAAAATTATACTACTAGTAATTTCTTTTATAGAAGTGAAGTAAGATTGAAATACCAGGGCATTTTTTGGAAATTAAGAATTTTAGTACATTTCATCATGTATTTATTGAAAATTGTTTTAGCTGTTTTTCAGAGAGAAATATCTGCACATCCAGTAAATTCATAGTAGCTACAAAGAAATCTACTGGTATCAGGGAACATTGGTACATATGGGAATAGGCAAAAAACAACAGAAAGATGGTACTTCTTTGTAAATGAAGTCCAATACAATAAGTGCAGAAAAGCAAATTCCAGTACCAATATATCAACAAAAGCACACACAAAGCAAGCAGCAATATACCAGTCAAGACAAATATTTCTGTAAAATCCGGTATTTCTACAAAACAAGCATCGAAATATTGTGCAATTTTATAAATTTCTTTTTCCTTGGTGAATTTTTTAAGGATATGTATTTTTTTTTATATCATGTTTGTTCACCTCCAGGAATCATAAATTCAGAGCTAATCCCTACGCGAGCATTGATTCCTGGTGATCCCCATTTTTTGATGGTCTTTATGTCTCTCTTATACATGACAATGGACGCGGGGTAATTTTTGGTGCATTTAAAAAAAAAACGCGTCCAATAGGCCGACAAGAGGGGGGGGTTGTTGTTGTAATTTTTTGTAATTTCAAAATGCGATTTTCACAATTTTTACTTATGTTATTTTTCTTATGGCCCACCGGGGAGTCGGTTTCTTCGAAATATATATTCCATAACAATTTTGATATTAAAAAAATGTTCAACATTTTTCTGACAGTTATTGTTGTGCGAATAGTGAGGTCCTAAAATTGGCAATGCCGCGAATAGTGAATTACTATTGTATATCTGTGTATGTATGTATGTATGGGTGAATCTCTCTCTCTCTCTCTCTCTCTCTCTCTCTCTCTCTCTCTCTCTCGCTATATATATATATATATATATATATATATATATATATATATATATATATATATATATATATATATTTATATATATATATATTCACTGCTACCAGCAAGCAGAAAATTATTTTTCTCCTGATGATGGCCATGTTGGCCGAAACTAGTCGTGGAATCTAACTGAAATAATAATAAAAACGAAGGAATATTAATTACAACCCAGTGTGTCTGAAGATTTTAATTTTTTAATATTTGTTATTATTCATTATATATACATATATATATATATATATATATATATATATATATATATATATATATATATATATATATATATATATATATAAGAGAGAGAGAGAGAGAGGGGGAGAGAGAGAGAGAGAGAGAGACCAGCACGTGCAAATGCCTTGTTTCTTTCTCGACGGAAATGGCTTGAAAAAGAAAAGACCATCCAGTCGATTTAGCAATTACCTGCCTTTCTTTCTCCTCCTCCCCTTCACCTGTCAACACATCAAAGCGATTACTAATGAAGACATCGTTCCCTAACACATCACCGACCGTCAAATGTCTCATCCTTCGACACCTTTAGCTTTAGTAGCTGCCGACAATCCCTAATCGGGCTTAAGCGAAACCGATTATTACACAAAGGATCTGAATTAATGGAGCCCTCATCCCCGCCTTTAGCCGACCGAAAGATTCCGGAGGTCGATTGCTACTCGTGTTAAAAGAGAAAAAATAAACATTCAGCGTCGTAGATTCGGCCTTATGGCAAGCAGACGAGGCTTTATCTTGGCGACAAATTGCTTCTCAACCATGTTCCAACGAAATCATTAAACAGTGGCGTCACTCTCGTTATCATTTACTTTTTCACTTTGTCTCGCTGCCGTAAACGGGACTTTTAACATCTGTCCGCACCTCTCTCATCGTGATATTGAAATTTGGTCTCCACGAAAATCCAACACACCCTTTCGTACGTTTTCTAATATTCTGTCAATCAGGCAAACGACCAGAAATGACAAGAGAGTCGATTACAAGGCAACCGGAAATCAAAAACGTCATAGGGAAAAAAGTCAAGGTGAACAAAAGGTCACGACTTTGGCTTCCTAATAAGCAAAGAGTCGCAGAAAAAATAATATTTCTTCATTTAAAATAAGTAATACTTTTTAATAAAATAATGTCTTGATTAATTTAAAATTATATACAGGGTGTCCATAAAGTTAGTGTGCACTTTAAAAAAAATTTTTTTTTTTTAAGCTTATCACCCCAAGCAAGGCTGGAATCCACTAGCACGCAAAGGGTTACAGAAGGTTTGGAGGAAGAGCAGATAGGAGTGGTAAAGGAGAGTATGTGGAGAAAGATAGTGGATCGATCAAGGCAAGGGGGTTACAGAAGAATTGGACTGAGAGAAGATAGGAATGAAAGGTGAAAGGATGTGGAGAAGGGAAGAGGATAGATCAAGGCAACTGGAGATGCCGATTGACGTTACACTTAAATAGTTGGAGCTTGTATTTGTCAGGGAAACAGGAATAAGGAAGGGAGTTCCACAGGCGAGATGTGCGAGACATGAAGCTATTGGAGTAGAAGAGACGTCTACATCTAACAGTTTCAACGGTGAAGGGGTGGGAACGGGATGCCAGCCTCGTAGGACGTTTAAATTCATGAGGCCTAGGAACCAGCGAAAGTAGCTCATCGGAGCAATTACCGTGAAAGTATTTGTGAAAAAGACAGAGCGAGGCAACGTCGCGTCTGTGAGAGAGCGACTGCAGACGAGATGACAGATCATTACATTGCATATCCGTCTCTGGATCTTATCAAGAACCCTGAGGCAAACAGCAGGGGCTCCAGACCATATATGGCAGCAATACTCCATGCAAGGGCGAATGGTCGATTTATAGATTTGGAGGATCGATTCCGGGGAGAAAAGATAACTTTATTTTTATTTGCGATAGAAATAATCTGTAAATAATGTTACAAAGTTTATTGTACCTAGTTTTAAGTATAGCTAAAATAAATAATGTGATTTCAGGCATTACTGTAAATCAGTTGGCAAATGTTTTCCGTGAACTGCAAAATCGTATTACCCTTTGTATTGCTAATGATGGAGGAAATGTGGAAACTTAAATAAAATTTCAATAAAACCTTAAAAAATATAAATTCTTTCTAATCCTTTTTACAAATTATTTCTATCGCAAATACAAATAAAGTTATAAATTTTTTAAAGTGCACACGAACTTTATGGACACGCTGTAATAATAGAAAACGCCCATTTTATTCATAAGAATGAAATAATTTTTTAATAAACAAATTACTGATAATAGCAGTAATATCTAAGTATTTTTGTAATACTAAAGTTCACCGATTGCAAGGACCGAGAGCCACTCCAGGAAGAAATGTTATAATTGCAATAGCGAATGAGGTGTGTATGAATGAAAAGGGCGGTGGTAAAAAATGAAGATAAGGAGGATAGATCAAATTAGATCAGTCAGCTATGTGCCATATGTGATACAAACTTAAGGCGATCATGTATCTTTCGATACATAACTGACGAGGCGGATTTTTTTCCCGCAGTAGGTTGCCATTTCTTTCTGCGGTAGACTAGTTGCCATCCAAGGCTATAGAACCCGGTCTGTCCTGCTATTTACACATAGATGGAGTAGAAAAAGAGGATTCATGCCTTTCACAAGAGTATTAGCACGTAAGTGAATGCAATTGATTCGACTGGAATTCGAACTCGGATCTCCGATTCCTCAGTCCGAGCCGCTATCCCTTTACTTCACCGTGCCTCCTCCACAAATTAGAAAAGGCTTTTATTTCGCGATATATTAAATTAAAATATTACAATGAAAGTATTGCTTATTTTCTTCATCGCATTTTTGCTATGCACAATCCAAACTTATGAATGTTATCCATTTTACTTTTCCTACCCTAGCACAGCGTACCTTATGATTTTTCTTCGACCACTATTTCCATATTAATTCTTTTCTTACAACCCTGTATACATTCAAGGATGACATTTTTTTAAATCTGTATTTTTCATCATTGGAATTGTACTATATGCACTGAGAACAGAAATAATTTTTTTTTTTTACAGTAAATTTCACCCTATACAAGGCCCGGGGGCCACTCGAGGTAGAGAGTTACTATAAGGGTTAGTTTATATGGATAAGAGAGGAACATAACAGTTGACACTAGACTTGAACAGATTAAGATTGTAGTGATCAAAGAAACATCCTCCACGGAGTCTGTTAAACAGGGCAATGGTTCTCTGGAAGGAGCTGTTTGAGTGGAACTTACTTCTCTCTCATGGAATACGAGGGAATGTCGGTGCTTTGTTACTGTTCAGATTACTATCATTAAACACTGCAGATTACAAATATGATTTTTTTTAAATTTTTGTGATGTCAACGAACACTCGTTGCCACTTTTGGGATGCCAGCCGTTGTCGCTTTTGTAATGCTCGTTGTCGTAGAGACTTCGCCGTCGAAGAATACTGGTGTAAGATGCCTTCGAATATCACTCGCACTTGCTCGATGGCACTAGCGCAGAAAGTAACCACCATATAGTGATCTGAATAGTAATAGAGGATAGTGTAGAAATAGTGATTCGTATAGTAGTAGAGGATAGACTAGAAATGGCGATCGTTTAGACTTCACGTTACTACTTTTCTCTCATGGACACGTGATCCACTTACTTCACTAATGGGATCGCCTGTGTTTGGCGATCTATGTTCAAACTCAAGTGTCGGCAGCGACACTTTATCCCTATATAACATTATTATTATATTTTATAAAAGTTAATAGGGGGTCCAGTTTGTTAGTTAAATTCTTTATAAATTGATCTCCCTACGTTAACGAGGGCAAAATAGGTGCATACGTGATTTCTTAAAAGGTTTTATATTGATTTTTTTTAATATTTTAATGTGCAGTGTTAATCTATAGTAATGTCGGAACAAAAAAGTTCTGGTTACAAATTTCAATTTTTTTTTTTAATTTTATTAAATCACGTGGTATGAGCAACTTTTGTTTTTGCCTCACTGAGGTGCAGCCAATTTACAATGAATCGAACCTCTGATTAACTTATATAATATTTGATACTTTTTATATTGGGCGTCCGAAGTGCTTAATCTATAGTAAAATGAGAAATAAGTTATGGAAACAATTATTCTTTCTGGTCTCAGTGCATACTGTA
This sequence comes from Acanthosepion esculentum, assembly GCA_964036315.1. Lineage (NCBI taxonomy): Eukaryota > Metazoa > Mollusca > Cephalopoda > Sepiida > Sepiidae > Acanthosepion > Acanthosepion esculentum. Next base: position 136,935,925 of record OZ038483.1, on the reverse strand, counting down.
CACCTCTCTAGTTTTTTATCAAACAGTCATGAAGAATTTGACCGTCCATCTTGTCGTTTCGCAATCGATGTTTTTGCATCGATTTATTGGCCTTTAATTTGAACATATTTATTTGACTCCATCTATTAATTGTTGATATGGAAATTGAAACAATGGCGGTCATGTTTAACTTTTCCAACCTTTCTAATGAATTACAAACGTTTTCTTTCTGTTTTTTAAGCCTTGCTTAATCTGGCAAACGGCTATAAATTGTTGCTATTCATAGGCGGTCTCTCGGCTAAGTACTGATCAGGTTGGATGTTGCTTAATTTTGTGATCAGATGAAAATGAGTATTTTCAAGAGATTTTATCGTAGCCCACTGACGTCTGTTCTCAAGAGAAATGGTTAATTACTTTTGTATCGATCTATACTAATAAAATTGAGTAGATCATGCTTCTGACGAACCAGTCTGTTAATGTTTTCCCCAACATGTTCCCTATAATAATCATTTTTTAAGCACAATATTCAAATGTAGCGAACGAGCCCCACTGTAGTGCACATAAACAGTATATTTAAGGAGGACGAAATTACCCGAAGAGTTTTCCAAGGCAACTCACTTTCTCCCATACTTTTTGTCGGGCAATTATTCCTCTTTCAATCGAAGCTAATAAGGCAGAATATGCGTATAACAATCTTTGAAAAGTATATAAACCATCGATTCTATATGGACGATTTGAAAGTGTATGACGGAGTTATCTCTTTGAGGCATGGACTTCCAGGGATCCCTTTAATCAGCCTACTGGAATCTTTTCCAACCAATCCTAAGGCTCCAACTACAACAGGGATTGTAGATGTTCCCATGTGCCACATTTTTGAGATTTCTATTTCAAGGTCCTTGTATTTTGACAGCTTTTCGAGTATCTTCAAAGATACATTGCAGTCTGCAGGGACTGCCATATCAATAAGGAGGCATTTTTTGTTTGTTTGTGGTCTTTAATAACAATGTCTGGGTGGTTGGCTTTGATTGTTCTGTCAGTGTGTATTGTGTAGTCCCATAGAATTGTAACAGGTCCTATCTCCGTAACCGGGTCTGTGTGGTGTTCGTATCAGTTTCCTTCCCATAGAAGTTGCAGATTTTCCAGTGCAGATATTGGCCCACTCTGTCATGCCGGGTTTTATATTCAGTGGGTGCCAATATCGTGCAACCTGATACAAGATGATCAGTGGTTTCTGGATATTTATCACAGAATCTGTTATTATTATTATTATTATTATTATTATTATTATTATTTCAAATACTTCTCATGTGGCTCAAGCCTTCGGTGATCGGCTTACAAAGCATAAAACCGACGCTATGGACGTAATGTAATATTTGATATTTTTATTAAATATGTATTTCAACGAATGATATGGAAAAGAGAAAAACAGTCTTTTGAAATAAACTTGCCTAGAAGCCAAATAAAAGAACAAAAAGAAGCATCAAAATGCATCATTCTTGTGCGCTTTTCTTCTGAAAACTTCTCAAAAAATAAAGATGGAAAATTTGAAATCGTAATTTTTTATTGAAATTCGTTCGGTAGGTTGCAGAGCAGAATGTCTAAACGAAATCATTTCAAGAAGATCAACATTTTCCTCAATGTGTAAAAACGAATCTAAAGAACAAATCAGCCTCAGTGTGGAGTTCATTTGCACCTAGATTTCCCGCCTCCGTAGGAACTTTTCTTTTTAGCCCTCTTAGCAGGCAAAACAACAAAGAATGTGCAGTTGCAAAGTGTCAGCGACTGTCAGCCGTATCACAACCAAATAAACATTACGCTATAAAATAACAACAAAGAAATTATGCGCAGTGTAAAATAAATCCCTCTATAAATAGTGCGTCGTATTTTTCTTTCTCCGACAAGAAACAGATGTAAATTGTCTTCAAAAACAGCCGAGGGATATGCCGCTTTTGCAGGGACATTTTTCTGCAGCTGTTGCACGTATTACTACGATATTATTATTATTATTATTATTATTATTATTATTATTATTATTATTATTATTGTTGTTTTTGTTGTTGTTAATCTTATTCTTATTACTGAAAGTAGTGCACGAAATGATAGTAAGTAGACTAGATTGCTGTTGTTGGTCTTCTCTTCTTCTCCTTCTTCTTCTACTCCTACCACTCCTTCTGCTTCTCCTCCTCCTCCTTCTTCTTCTTCTTCTTCTTCTTATTCTTCTTCTTCTTCTTCTTCTTCTTCTTCTTCTTCTTCTTCTTCTTCTTCTTCTTCTTCTTCTTCTTCTATTTACTAAACGCAATACTTGACAATTCTGAAAATGTGAAATGCACCAATTGTTAAAATATCCGTCAAAAAAAGATGTTCCTTTCGAAACGAATGTCGTGTAAAAGTTTTCGTTCCCACGAAAATCGCTTCTGCTGGGCTTCGCTCATTCTTTCCTGACGTATCAAGGGCGTTGACATCCGAGCGTTAAGGCACAAAACGATGAAAGTAAAAGAAAAGAGCCTGATGAAAACAAAGTTTACAATGCCAAGAGCAAAGACAAATTAGGTTAAAGGTTGTTTTTTTTATGAGAAAAATTAACGATTTCAAATCTGTTTTCAACTAAACATTTGTTCAGAATAAAAAAGAAGCAATCATACGCGACGGTCACTGGCATCAGTTTCCTTTTCTTTACCGACAAATGTGGTGTAGAGAAAATCAATTGAGTTTATAGCCGTCAGACATGCATGAGACAGTATTGCAGGAATGGTATTCATGTGTTTTTGTAGCATTAATCTCTTAACTATCTATTTATGCATCAATTTCCATCTATCTATCTATCTATCCTAGTTCGAGAATTATCTATCAATCTATCTATCTATCTATCTATCTATCTATCCTAGTCTGAGAATTATCTATCTATTTATCTATCTATCTATCTATCAGAGAGTGTTCATTATCTATTTATCACATATATATATATATTTAGTTGGATTGATGTGAGTTTGTGACAAACTCACATCAATCCAACTAAATATGTTAGCTCTATCACCGATATTGTGCGCTTTCCAATAACTACCGCGCATATATAATATATAAATAATATATATAGGAATTGCATATATATATATATATATATATATATACATACACTTTTCACACACACATACATATATATATATATATATATATATAGAGAGAGAGAGAGAGAGAGAGAGAGAGAGATACAGACAGACAGGCAGACAGAGAAAGAAAGAAAGAAAGACAGAGACACAGAAATCAAAAGTGCATAGTCGCATGGTCTGATAATTACTTAAGGTTATAACATACTTTAAAATTTATTATATTTATAGGGAAAGAGTGCTCAAAAGCAGAGACAGTGTTCATTGACATAGACAGTCTACCCTTAGTGACAGTTAGTTTCATGCCTCACTGTGTTCTTCAGATCAAGTACCACTAGTTCTTTCGCTGCCTGTATAGCTAGGTCTCTGGAAGATTAAGTGTGCCCCCTTCTCTGTTATCTAGGGCTAATGCTTAGACCTCTCTCTCTCTCCCCCTCTCTCTACCCCTCTATATATATATATATATAACTTTATTTATTATTTTATTCATTTGTATATTTCTTTCACAGGTTTTGTATATTTTTTGTGTAATATCCATTGATTCAAAGTTTTCAAGGGATAAAATTTAATAGTTTTAGGTTGTGGAATGTTTTATTCTTTTTATTATGATGCGGTTTTAGGTAGCCTAGCAGGAATTTCTTTCCGTTTCTGTATGTGGAAATAAGTAATGATCTTTTGTTTAGGAGATTGTCGAATTCTGGGAAAGCAACTATCTCTATTTTCTCCTGTCATACACACACACACACACACACACACACACACACACACACACATATATATACATATATATATATATATTGAACAATAAAAAATATTAAAAACTTAAAATCTTCAGACACACTGGGTTGTATATTAATATTCTTTCGTTTTTATTATTATTTCAGTTAGATTCCTCGACTAGTTTCGGCCAACATGGCCATCATCAGGCGAACAAATTTGTGCTTACTGATAGCAGTGAACCACAGAAATGAATGTCTTGATGGAGAAAATGAACTATATATATATCAAACCTGTATCCTATACGGAACCGTTTGATACGTTTATACGGAAATGTTTACATTTGGATACGCATTGAGCAGACTTGAATGAATGAGAGAAATCATGGAAAATTGTGTTTAAAGTTTATATATATATATATATATATATATATATGTTACTGTATACATATATATATATATATATATATATATATATATATATTACTTTTTCTTTCTGTAGTTCACTGCGACCAGCAAGCAGAAATATTTTTTCTCCTGATGATGGCCATGTTGGCTGAAACTAGTCGAGGAATCTAAATGAAATAATAATAATAATAAAAACGAAAGAATATTAATCTACAACCCAGTGTGTCTGAAGATTTAAATTTTTTTTAATAATTTTTATTGTTCAAATATATATATATATATATATATATATATATATATATATATGTATATACACACGCACAAATATATATATATATATATATATATATATAATTTTGTATTTAGGCAGCAATCCCTCTCTTGTACAAATTTCATTGAAGACGACTGACAAGGTACTGCGATTAAGTTTTTGATTCAATTTTTCTGATGTTCCTATAAGTATTTCGTTACTGGATATAAAATTTTTAAAATTGTCCGAATATCCGAGCGCTTTCGGCTATTCTATTAGCCGTTATCAGGGATTTTTAACTGAATGTGTAGATTTTTTTAATATGTGTATCGAGAGTGGTGGAATGTTTTTTATATATTTCCAAACACGGTCAGCTCATTGTGACCGTATTCATAGTTGATATTTGTTGTAATGGAATGTCCCACACTCCCTATTGCCTAAGTGGACTGGCTATATCAGTAGCTATATATACTTGTGGACTTGCTTCGGCAATTAGCTCTGCTGGTCAAACTCTCTGCCTTCGGGCAGAGAGGATCCTAAACGAGGCTCTGCTGAAGAGCAGAGTCTCGTCTAGGGTGGTAGACAGCTACCCGACTCCGTTTCTTACGGAGTTTACGGGGAATTTTTGCCCGAGCCAAAGGGCTCGATTTTGACCCCGCATCAAAAACGGCCTACTGCCACATCCTGCCACGCGCGAGTGGGGAGTAGGTAAATATCCTTGCTTCAGGAATTACTAGCCTGCCACCCGATTCCCTGTCCTTCAGTAGTATATATTTTTTACAATAAATCTCCTCTCTTCTTTCATCTACGTGCGTGTTGGTGTTCCTTCACTCGAGTACCACCTTTCTCTGTTTGTAACTTCTTTAAGGATACGACAATATTATGGGGTGTCGTTTTCTTTTTTATTATTAATGCTTGCATTATTTTTAACCTTTTTTATATTTGGATGTGGCTGTTATAGTTGTACTTTCTGCGAGTATATTGCGAATGGACTTTGGTAGGTTTCCGTGTCTGTTTAAATGAATTATAATTGAGCTATGATAGGCATGTAGTAGTAGGTCCAATATAATTATTAGTGAATTTGTTTTTTATCCGGAACACAGTTCCTTGAGGGACATGGCAATTCATAAATAATATTTGTTCTTTGTCATTTGGATTTTGCAGATGTTGTTGTTGTTGACAATAAAGATAGCTATTTAAAAAAATTTATATTAGATAATTTAAATTTGAAACATTCAAACAGATTTTACTCATCTTATATCCAGAAAAAAACACCAATACGAACTCAGGAAAATTGAATAAAAAGCTTAAATGCAGTACCTTGACAGACGTTTTTAATGAAACTTATATATATATATATATATATATATATATATATATGTGTGTGTGTGTGTGTGTGTGTGTGTGTGCGCGCGCGCGTGTGTGTACAAGTATATGTACAAGTTTCATTAAATATTGATTGATAGATAAATAGATATCAAATCCGTAAGTGGAAAGTATAATCCAAGTTGGTGTTTTTTCAATATAAAATATTAAAAGGATACATCTCTAAAGAGAGCTCACCGTGTATAGTATACAGGACAATATGATCTCCATCAAGGAAAAACTTAACGCATCATCGAAAACGATTTTAAATTATGATTTATTTCGGCAAGTAAGTTTTTAATACTTGTCTCATTAGACCTAAATTACAAAATGGTATAATTTTACAAACTGGTTTAAATTTATCTAGACAATATTTTTTTTAAACCAAATAACAGGAAGTCTAAACGGTTGACCTAGAAAATCTACTTTCTGGGGAATTATATTATTGAAGATAACTGAATTATATTATTGAAAAAATATATATATATATATATACATATATATATATATATCTTTCCGATCATTAATAATGTTTCTGTTCCTAATTCTTCCACACCCTGAAACCCCTTATCACAGTACCTTCCATAGTGAACATAGATACCTCTTGGTTTTTCTTATGATTCCAGAGTTAATTTCAACCTGCGAGTACCTCATACATTATTTTCAAAATATTTTAAAAAATGTTTTTAAAAAAAAAGTTTCTTTTTTTACCTTCATTTCTCGTTACCCACGTTTATTGGGTGTCAAATATTTTACAACCAAAATGATCACAGTATTAATGACTAGTAGTAGCCGTGATACATTCACGATTTTCCCATTTTCATTTTTATCGATGTATAATAATATTAAATGAATAAATAAGTTCCTCGCAGGTTAAATGAGCATAAAATACCCTTGCGAATTCCAATCTTGTTTCGTCAAATATTTGAGCTTTTAACAAATATTGCATTAACAATCATATGTATGAATGCAAGTCATTATTTAAAGAAGTAAGAGGGTACAAATAAAAAAGATTTAAAATTGTTAAGTTTTCTCTTTTTCTTTCTTTCTTTTTCTGACTAAAACCAAATAGCGTCACTGATATGTCTTTTCCGTCTTACCACCTATCAAAACGGTGTTGTTTCTTATTTACGAAGGCAGTGACAAGGCGTAACGTACGCGCTAATTAAGGAACGAAGAAGCAAGCAGATTTAGAATATATTTCCAACTTTACACTCTTTTGCCAGCTGATATCCCCGTCGAGTGTGTGTGTGTGTGTGTGTGTGTGTGTGTGTGTGTGTGTGTGTGTGTGTGTGTGTGTGTGTGTGTTTCTATATGCAACTGGAACGCAATTCTTGTAAACAAAAGCCAGGTGGAATTTACTTTATTTCAATTTGACTTCAGACCCTAAAAAGAGAATAAGACAGACATTATTGAAGAATCTTTCGCCGCAGCGACCTGCTCAACAACAACAACAACAAAAGATGCAGCTGTCATCTTCAACATTCTGTAACAAAGATAGAAATAAACAAATGCACACAATCTTTCTGGCATCGATTAACCAACAAAGCGTAGAACTAATTTAAAAGAGAAATAGATTATAATGGAGAGTTTTTTATGGACATTTTCACCCTTGAAAATGGAGTCGATTAATGCTTGTTAATAAAATCATGTTGAAACCGCCATTTTATACTTGGTATATATTCTCGTTTTCTGTTTGTATCAACTGGATCCTTTTAATATTTTCGATTAATGTAGAAACCATTTACTATTGCTGCCAGTACGTGTAAGTAGTTATGGGAGAATGACTTTCAGAAATCCTGATTCACCCACTCTTTTCCGTCAGTGGCCATAGGTCTGTGATCTATTTAGCAATGGAACTGTAAATATTTCCAAAGCAAATATGAATCTAAATAATTTTGGACGGTATTCCAGTTCATCGACTCCACGCCGGAAACGTTATTCTGTCCTGTCTGCCATCACCCCTACGGTTATCAATATAATCTATAATCTATGTCAGAATTCCCTAATTGCCGACTGAGTTAGAAGTTCAACTCAAGTTCTACTCATTTACTTTTTTTCGTTTTCTTTCTTTTTACTTTTTAATCAGACACAGGTTTTCAAATATGCTCTTCCCTGTCGACATCATAACTCGACAAAAAAAATCATCATTAATTTTTTTTCTGCCCAAATGTGTTTCTCTTTAAAGTTTCAAAAAACAGTTTCATGTGTTTACACCAAGCGCATCTGGCAAAAACATTATAAATTCCATCTGGAGAGGAAGAGTGGCCTTTTCATTACGCTATTTAGTGAGCCCTTCGCTCTTATTCTTAAAATCCTGAACTGGATATGTTTCCCCAATTTTTTTATTCATGTCTATTGTATCACGCTATATATCATGTATTTGTCAAACTCATAGAAGAATCTAAAGTTGGCTGTGAAGATAATATGGATACAACATTTCGAAATCTTTCTTTTTCTTTTTTAAGCAACTACGGAATCAATTATTTTAATTTGAAAAATAAAAAGAAACGCATTGAAAATGGAAAAAAAAAACTAATCAGATTTTAACATTTTATTGGCTTAAGTGCAATTAAAAATTCATGCATATATATCGAGAACTTTTCCAATACAAATCCAAGTATCTCTTTGCTCGTATTCAGGGCCACTGAAAGGGTCACGTGCCACACTACCCCAAATCTCTGACACCCCCCGCATCTATGATACGAGGTCATCCTCTCTACTGCATCTCCGTTTTCAGGAGGTAGTACTCATATAAAATACAAATTTTATTGTAACCTAATTATGTACAATAGTCGATCATATGCAAAATAGGTGAACAATTTAGCTTGAAAAATTGAAAATAAATACAATGTATCTAAATAGAAATTTAGAGACATGTCATAAAAGATCATTAATCTTCAATAAATCAGCAAGTTTTTGCGGCAATTTTCAATGTCATCTTGAGATAATTATTGTTAAAAAGTTGAATAATTTTAACACATTCAACATCATGGAGGAATATTGAGTTTTATGTAGTGTTTTTTCAGACTCAGCCTAAGTAAAACAAATTCACGGATTTGGACAGAAAATAAATGAAGGATCCCAGAATGAGGCCAAAAGCAGCAAAAAAGTCCATCCCTTAATAGTCAGGTTAATTTTAGTTTAATTTGTAAATGTAGGTAGAAAAAAGAAAATGTCGACAAGACAGCGAGGGTCACTGGTTGGCGGTTTCAACATCAGTATGCACCAGCTTTGCTCGCATTTTTAAAATCAATTTTGCTTTAATGAAAAATTTACTTGGAAATTTAATTCAGGATGATTTACAGTGACCTTTAGCCATTGACCGTCGTGCAATGAAAGAAAGAGTCGTTTCTTTTCTGGCGTGTCAGGGGTGATTCCTTATTTTACATTTACCCCAAACCCAACCCCCTGTGAATGCAAGATTCCAAACTTCTGTAATGCTCTTTATATTATTTCATTCTTGGTGCAAAATAAAAGATGCTAATGTACTTAATGATCTCTGCCTAATTTGAGAGGTACAAGAGTCGCACCCAAGGCCGGGATAGAAGCACTGATGGGGCACACAAGTGCGATTTCGTTGTTGCTTGTCTCTGTCTAAAGTGTGTAAAAGGGTTGCTTCCTGTGACCGAGCATTTCGGGCAAATAAATGAGAGGAAAGGAATTCGGATGTAAACATGGCTGAAGGTGGCACAAAAAGCATCAAAATAAAAAAGAGAGAGAGAAAAAGAAAGAAAAGAAGAGAATTCAGTCAAGGGAGGTAATTGATATCAGAGTTTATCAGTTTCATTTCCGGTGCACGATTAGTGTCAGTCGATGACGTATTTGAACGGAAATATGGCACGATTGATTTTCAGTGAACAACGTTTAACTTTCTCTCTCTCTCTCTCTCTCTCTCTCTCTCTCTCTCTCATTATATATATATATACACACACACACACACACACACACACACACACACACACACACATATATATATATATATATATATATATATATATATATATATGCTATTCCTAGGCGATATCTTTTTTCTCTCTCTCTTACTTTCTCTCTTTTCATCGCTCATTTTCTCTCCCCTTCTCTTTCGTTTTATTTCTTTTTTTTTCTTTCTCATCAACTTCAAGTTCTTTGTTTGAACGTAATAAATTATAAAAATTATAGATTTATATTTGCATTTTAAATGTGTAAATACTTTTTTCGTAATACACATGGATTAATAGGTGAAGGTTGCTAAATATTAGAGATAGAACGTTTATATACAGTGGGGGTGGAAACAAATATTCGTACACATACAAATTATTAATTTATTGTATTTCCAACTAATGAATAAACATTCTCTTCATATAATTAACTGTACACAGATGCAAGGAATGTTGGTTTAGCGTGACGTGCTAGACAATTTTTCTTGACTGAAACTATCTTACACATTTATAAGTCTATTATTCGTCCTTACGTTGTATATTGCAACTGCATATTGCCCTCTGTTCTTGCTATATATTAATAGATTCTTGATAAAATTTAAAGAAGAATCTGCAATGTTATTGGTCCTGACATGACATCTCGGTTCTAGCCATTTTCCCACTGTCGTAATTTAGCTTCTCTGTAACTTTTCTATAAATAGTTTCATGGCAATTGTTCTGATCTACTTTCCTCTCAGGTACCTAGAATTCACGAATTTCAGCTCAGTACTAGATTGGCAGCAACATCTTGTAATTTTACAGTTGAAATGGCTAGATGGAACCGTAAGTTCTATGCTAACAGTTTCTTCTATCGCGCTTCTCTCTTCTGACTTCTTGCTTCCCAGTCAACTTTGATTTTCAATAATTTAAATGCAATATCAATCACCATCATATGTCTCCTTAAATCATGTTCTTTTATTGTTTACCCTTCTTAATAATGCTTTCTTTTTCTTATATTCTTTCATACTCAGTAACCTCCTTGCGTCTTAGTGGCTTTATTGCCTTTCTTGGGTGTGAACTGATTAATATATATATATATGTGTGTATGTATGTGTGTGTAAATGGTTGTATCATCAACATATATACCAAGTTGAGAACTGATGCCATCATTGATGAAAATTAAGAACAAAGTAGTTTCAAGGAAAGAGACCTGGGAGGACACCTACATTTGTGCAAAAAGATCTAGAAGATTGGCCGTTCCGGACAACTTTCATTTCACGATTTGATAATAGAGGCTGAATGAGTTTAAAAATCCTCCCGGAAATACCATAACCTTTCAATTTATAAAGAAGACTGATATGCCAAACATTGTTGAAAGCTTTCGAGTTAAACAAAGCAACAGCCTGAGCTTCACCATCCTTATCTAAAGTCTTAATAGACTCTTTCAGCAATTGTTAATGCATCAGTAGATGAACGAGAGAAGCGAAAGCCATATTGCTTGCCCGAAAGAAGGCCCTGTGATGTGAGATGCTTAACCAATCCAGAGTTGATTAGGGCCTCTAGTAGTTCGCCACAATAAGTTTTGAGTTTTAGAGAATATTTAAGTTGTATAGATATGTTTTCTACTTTGAAATAAAATTCCAAATCGAAAAAGTTGGAATTTATTATATGCTATCACCGCAGTCATCAGGAAGCGTCATTTGATTTTGTAGTGAGGATTTTTAAAATCATAATGTCTTACATTATAATTACGAGATTATAAGATTGTTGTTTTTTTTTTTAATGTGGTTTCTTTGTTTTTCTACCCAGAACAAAACTTCACAGATTAATAGTTCAGTCTCGAAAAGATAAATGACAATACTTATTATTTCGAGTTGTTTTAGATGTGATTTAACTGCGTCTGTTAGTGATAGATATAAACCTATCATATTTCATTCCCCAATCCAAATCGTTTAACATTTAGAAAATTAAGGGAAAAGATAAGAAAAAAGAACAATGATGAATAGTCGAAGAAATTCAAGACAGGGTTCTTTTCGTTTCTTGGACTAATTTAAAGTGTCGCCTTGCAGGAACCTTAGAATATGAAATGAAATGAAATATCTTTCGAGTATTAATTGTAGGATATATCTGTGTCGAAGCAGGAGATTGCTAACGTTAAGGCAACAACTTTTAGCACGATGAAGAAAAGTTATTGAGAATGAGTCTTGCGTCAAATGATGCTGATTGTGATGAAGTAGATGAATTCTGGTCAGAACACCTGGCTGATTGCAATCTCAGGTATGTTGATTTATTGAGCTAATTGAGACCTCACCGGTAACTGAATCCGGATGCAGCAGAAAATAAAAAAACGTTACAGTAACTAATATTGGTATTAAAGTTCATATTAGCATTTACTATGATTAGCTGAGTATGACACAAGGTGGAAGACAATGACAAGGAAGATTATGTTGCACCAAGCCTCCTAAATTGTAAGGAAACTAGTTTTGTTGAATATCGTTCTACACTAAATGCTATTTGTTAACTATTTTTGTTTGGCAGAGTCAAACATGAAAGAGAGAAGATTGTGTTGCGCCATTCTTTCAATTTGAGAAGTAAAAATAGCATTCAAGATTCCAGTTTTACGTTGTGCTTAACCATCGACATCTGGCACCAGTAGATAATTCAGTGATGATTTTGGACATTCAATATGAACCAGAAAAAAACCTCTTAACTGGTGAAAGGGAATACTAGACAATTTCTTCACAGTTGAAGAGGACATTGGAAGTAACAGACATGCGGTTCTACAGAAGGATGCTGAGAATTCTAGGGATGGATCATGTGAGCAATGAGGAAATTTTAAGGAAAAAGTCCGTTCAAATATTTGAGACATAATAATGAGATTGAGCTTGAAGAATTTGACACTGACATGACAGAGAGTGGAAGAGAGAAACATCAAGTAACATGGCAAACGAGCTTGTGGAAGTGGATGAGAAAACAGTGACCGGAAGTGATGATTATCTTCGGCGACAAGGAAAATTAATTTGTGGAGAGACATGATTATCCACTACTGAAGAAAACACGCAAAATAAATGAAGTACTGATGAATTCTGGTGAAGCTTCTGATCTCTCGAATTATCGTCTTTTACTTCTTTTTGGCAAAATCCTAGAGGCCCAAATCAACTCCGAACTGATTAAGCATTCCACTTTGCACGACCTTCTTTCAGATAAACAGTATGGCTTTCGCTTCTCTAGGTCTATAGTCGATGTGTTAACGGCTAATACTGAATTTGTCTACCAAGCTTTTGATAAGAACGGTGAGGCTCGCGCTGCGACTTTGGATATTCCGAGAGACATTTGCCAGTGTTTGATATGCTGGCCTTCTTTTCAATGTGAAGGGTGACGGTGTTTCTGGCCGAATATTTGGCTTAATTCAATCTTTCTTAACAAAATGTTAAATTGAGAGAGGTGTTGAATGGCCACTCTTCTAGATCTTTTCACATTAATACAGAGGATACCCAGTGCTCTTTCCTTGGACTTACATCTTTCTTATCTTCATCAACGCCTTTCCCGATGTCATCAGTTTTCAACTCAGTATTATCCTGATGACACAACTATTTACTCCTGTCTTCCTTGTCATTCTGGCAGGCCCGATAAAGTAAAACTGGCAGCTCCTCTCCAAAATGACCCCCAATCAGGTTAAGAATTGGCTTACCCAAACGCCGCCAAATTGAAATGGCCTTCTGTTTTAGAGAATTATTTTCGCCTTCCATCATTATGGCTGATGCTAACCTCCAGGAGAGCAAACCATTGAGTTTTTTCGGTCTCACGTTTTCCACTGACATGAAGTGGAATGATTGTATTGAATGAAATGCTAGGTCTGCTGCTAAGAAAGTTGGTACGCTGTGTCGTACCAGACAGTTTTTCTCGCAAGAATCAATTTTGCACCCTTAAAAATCTATACTTAACATCTTATTATTTTACCATTGGGAAAGTTATGAATCCATTTATTCTAATCTTAGCAGGAGGGAAATGGCAGGAAAGACTGGACTGTTAGATAGCGTTTGGCAACCAGTCTAGGAGATGAACAACGCTTAATTCAACATGCTTATAATAACATCTCTAATAACCAAGATGAGAGTAATAGTTCAAAATAATTCAACTATATTGACAATTCCTCGTCTTCAAGAAAGTGTCTCATTAAACCGTTTCCGGCAAACGTTTTCCACTGTCATGAAGTAGAACGATTGTATTAAATCAACTGCTATATCTGTTGCTTGGAAAGTTGGTTCCCTGGTTTATTGTTGAGAATTTTTCTTGTCAGAATCTGTATTATGCTTTTACAAGTCTACCATTAGTCCAAGCATTGGCTGCTATATCTATTCTGATGTTCTTGCTATATATCTCGAGATTTATGAAAAATATCCAAATTGTCTGCACTCTTATCGGTCCTGAACTGGCATCTCGGCTTCAGTCACTCTCCCCCGATTGGTATCTTAATTTAAACGTATTACTAGACTAACAAGTAGGTTTCATAGTTTTACTATTGAAATAGCTAAATGTAATCGTAAGTTCTATTCTAATAATAGACATTTCTCGCTTGTGGGCCTCACTTCCGGTTTCTTGCTTCACTGCCACCTCCGATCTTCAAACATTTAAATGCAACGTCAATGGCCATCTTCCGTCTTCTTGTATCCTGTTCTTTTATTGTTTTGTTTCCTTACTAATGTTTTATTTTCATTCACTTTCAGAAATCCCTTGCGTCTTTGTGGCATTATCGCTTTACTTTGGGTGAATTGATAATAAATAATTAATCATTTTCTTAATTTTTTAAGAAACTAGACGCTTATTTCTTTTGATATAATGGAATATGCATACACCTGTGTCCCCCCTCACTGGAATATGATTGGCTGGTGTCAGTCATAAATACAGACGGATGTGTAGGTACGACAGGGGTTAAGTCTATTGACGACGCCCATTGGACTACGCCATTGGCTATCCTATTGATCTACATCTATTGCCTAAACATATTGCCTGCGACTACGACGAGTACCAGTCGATCACTGCTACCTGCTAGAATTGTACTACTTGGTTACAGTAGCCAAAACCACGTAGCTACTTCGATCAAATATATCCCTTTCCGGGACATATCATCTTTATATCTGTAGCTAGAATTAATTATTCAACTACTTTTGTAAAAACTCAATAAAATTATGTTCCATTCTTTTACAAATTAGATAAGTCATTTTAAGAAATGTTTCTTTAATTCGTTCTTTTTGGTCTGAGTTTATCATTAGGCAATTTCCTCGACTTGACAAATAATACTGATATATGTAAATGTCACTTTGGTGGCGAGAGAGAGAGAGAGAGAGAGAGCGCCAATTACGATTGAATTGACTGGGAGTACTTTCTAGGAGCGACAGGCTGAGCATCGTTCTAACGCAATAAAAGGGAGTACGATAATACGACTTATTCTTTGTTTGCATCAACAGTGAATGATCCGCCATTTGTAAGTTGGATCGATTCAGCCATGTTCTTTCGTTTTCCCAACCAAGGCAAGAAAAGAAAACAGCTTCAAACTCCAGACGAATTCACGCGTAATTTTTTTTCTTTGACTGTAAGGTTCCCCCTTTACAAGGCCCGATGGGCACTCAAGGTAGAGTTACGTTAGGAGGTAATTTGGGCGAATACAAGTGGAAGATAATGGTTAACCCTCGCCTTGCAATACGACGATTGTAGTTATCATGGAAACATCCTCATGGGAGTTGGTTCTACAGAGCGCAGTGGTTCGCGGGAAGAAGCTGTTCTCACCAACAGGATACGATGGGAATGCGGTGGTTTGCTACAAGGTAAGTGTCATGGCGGGTCCTAGCCGTGAAAGTTTGAATTGACGGACCAAGTAATATAGTTCGTCCGAGCACTTTCAGTGGAAGTAGCAATAGAGCAGCGAGATGCTTTCCAAATCCCGCCCATGGTAGAGAGCTTGGAGGGTAGAAAATAATTCAAGTCAGATGCGAGTTTTGTGCCCAATAGTCTTTCAGTGCACGGTGCCTCCCTGAGGGTAAATCCGATCATTCTGATTGCTGGTAGTTTGTGGTCAGATCGGGGATGATAGAGTGATAGCTTGGTCTTCGAGGCATTGAATGCAACCAGCCAGTTTTACCCCACTGGGTAGTTTGTACAAGATCGGAAGAGAGATTAGTTGCCAATCTCTGACCATCAAGAGTTTTAGAGGTAACATCTTCAATGTGTATTCATGAACATCCAGCCATCATAGGAGACCACCATATCGGTCTAAACTGAAAACATGCGTTTCCTTATTATTTAGATCAAAGGAGATATTGTAATTTTATTAAGAGACATCATGGCAACGTTTTTCCGGTCGTTAAAAATCTTATCCCTCTCATACATCTTATACGGTATTCATCATTCACATTTCGCTTCTATAAGAGTTAACCAACGTATTCAGCATCAACTTATTTTTGACATTGATTCTCCTCGAAGTGGACTCCAAATTAGAATTTCAAGAATAGCACAAGCAATAGGAACTGCCTCAAAGCATCTGCCTGCAATCAAAGATCTGAATAATGCGTGTACTACCATTCTGAATATTAACAGCGAAGAATCCAACGTCACTGAGTAGACTGGATAATCATTCCCAGAGACTCGGATATTGGCACACAACCTAGACATATGGAGGGAGCTGGTCACGTTCTCAGCTGCGCAGCGACCCTACGACCACACTCGGTCATGGGGCTGATGATGAATGACGATAAAGATTGTAGGTTATGAAAATAAAAATTAGGATTCTCTAGGGACTAAATAGCATTGCGGGAAAACGTGTATCCTTCACAGTATTGTGTGGAGAACAAAATGAAGATAAGTTGCGAATTACAAAAAGGGGACGTTATGTAATTAGCATTGACTGGCATTTAACAGATAAAGCCGGTCATTAATGTTCTTTAACATTGAATACGTTAATCTCATTTGGAGTACAAAGAACATCGTCTATTATCGCATCAATACGGTCGACGGTCTACCGAGTACTTGTAAAATCTTATATAGCAAATAATAGTTCGTTTGCAGTTATAGAGAAAAACATTGACAAAAGCTTTCTTGGTTTCGTGCTGATCTAAACAATATTATGTGGCCGTCTCGATTAAACAATCATTTATATAAGACAAAAGAAAACAATAGAAAATGCTTTCTAGCCACTTTGGGATTTTGACAGTGAAATCCACCCTGACTTGCCAAATCTAATTCTCTGCTTTCTTCATCGACTGGAATGTCTGTAGTCTGAACCGCCTTCTCAAATTGGCCCAACCTTCAGCGGATTTAGTTTTGCTTTTGTTTTTTTGTTTGTTTGTTTTTTTTGGGGGGGGGGGTCACATGGTATTTTGTTTTGTTACAGGGAAATAGTCAATATGGCTACATAACATCCTCCAACGTTTTATGACACAGATTTGGTAATGTATACAATAAAAGTTGATACCATTGATCTTTGATTCTGGGTCTTGACGATTGTAGATGATGGTGGATGGTGTCTGCCGATGGTTTTTACTTAACACTGATCAACAGCAATTAGAATGACACAATTGCAAGAACATCAGCTTTACGTATCAGTGGAAAGAATTCTGGGTCAGTTGGGAAATGTTGTTTGGTAATGATGCCATTTAAGGCTTGTGGCTTAATCTGCTTTTTGCATCTGTGGATGCGGTGCCAATGGGAATAAACTGAATTAAAGTAACTATCCTTTTTTGCATTTAAACCACATACGATAAATCTCTATATTTTTCGTTGTTTTTATCCACGATTCGGATAAATATTTCCTGTATTCTGTAGCGAGATCTCAATTGTTTTCTTCCCTCTAAGTATACAGCAAAATGTGAGTGAAATTAAGAGGTCTACTTAATAAACGAAATGAGCTAATACTTGGTTGGAATCATGGGAAGACATGTCTCTTAAAATATTTGAATTCTAGATAAATATATTATCCAAATTTCGCTTTCATTTCCCATATTTTAGGTTACATATTAATTTACCTTTAACCATTTCAGCGTCTATTATTACTTAACAAGTAACCCGGCGTTCCCTTTTTTTTAACTTTAAGCTTGCTTTAATTTTTTTATAATGGCCCCCTATCTACACCCTATTTTCTGTATTTACACCCCTTTTTTATATTTAGTTTATTTTAAATTTGACATTTGAATCTGCGTGTAATTTAGCGTTCTTCCCATGAAACCCAGATTTTTTTTTTAATTATAATATTTCGTGTCTGATGAGTTGGTAAAACAACGAAACTTAAGTTGCACTCCAAACATAGGTATAACTATATTTATTAATATATATTAAATTAAGAAATCTAACGATGATGAGTAAAAGAAATGTATTCCAATATTGGCTAACTTGTAAGGTTGAGAATCCCTGACCTATACCATGCTCATGTTCCAGCTACAACCTACCTATGAGAGAGATGGTTGAGGCGTAGTGACTTTCTTTGGGACACTTCAACGTATTTACAATCTTTTTGCATCGAAAAGATGGATTGTTTTTAGAACTGTTCGTAAAACGTCTCTCAGAAAGATGATGGCAATGTAGAATAGAAAGTATCAAAGCGAGACAATTCCAACTTTCTGGGATTTGTGATGCACTAGAAGAGATATCAGAAAATACTGACGAAGCTAAAGCAAAAAGTGATGCCGAAGCGTTATTTCAGATAGACTACACGATTCTGGTTTCACTAGTTTTCTGGAATTACTTATTTTTTCAATTGAATTCTATTCGTAAGAAAATTCATTGCGACACCGTAGGATATTGTTTCATCTCTCAAAAGCCTTTTAAGTGGTCAAAGAAATAGAAAGGTGAAGGTTTTGATAAAGCCTTCACTAATACTTGCGAATTTGCCAACGACTTAGACACTGAGTCTTTTCAAGAATCAAATTCAGCGATTACGCAAAACATTTGATGATCAAATCTGCAGGTGAACGCGTGTCAAATCCAAAAAGAGGCTTCAAAATGCAACGTTTTAAACAAATGAATATCTAAAATACTGTGACGTCTGTCTGTCCGTCCGTTACAACTTCTAAAATAGCCATACATCGACCTATCGAAACCAAAATTTTGGAAGATGTGCAAACAACTAACGGGGTAAAGTACAGTTGCTTTTACTAGGTTTTTAGCTTAGTACAATAAATAACATTAATTTTTGGAAAAATTAAAAGTTTTATTATTTAACATTCAAAATACTCCCACCATTTTGAAACCAATTTCATGATTAAGATAACAAATACTTATTTAATTATTGTGGTGTAAATAGTAGACAACCGACAACTAAATGAAATAGTCCATTACTATAAAGAGCTCCAGGTAAGAAGTAAGACAGGTAGCACTTTTGAGTCAGGCACCTCGCGACTGAGTTGTCGAACTCTCTGCCTTCGGGCAGAGTCTCGTCTGGGAAGATAGACAAAACCGACCCCGTGTATGCGAGACCTAAGGGGAGTTTTTGTCCGACCCTACGGGCTTGGAATCGCCCCACATAAAAACCGGCGTTGTGGGGAAGTTTGGTATATACCAGCCTTTCTGAGTCAGGCAGTTCGCTGCCAAGCTCGTGACAGGCTTGTTGAACTCTCTGCCTTCGCACAGAGCGGAACCCAGACGAGTCTATATCTACATCCTGCCTTGTAGGGAGGTTTGGTAAATACCTAGCCGTTCAGAGTCAGGCAGTTCGCTGTCTGGCTTGCGACTGACAACACCCGGGTCTTCGGGTAGAGGGTGACTCAGTCGAAGCTCTGTGCATGGACGGAAACTCGACTGAAAAAAAAAATTGTACCGATCCCACGAATGCGGGGACTGGGTAAATTTTGACCAGTGACCTGAGTGGAAACTCTCTGGTTCCCCACAGAAATCTCAATCTTGTGTCGCGTCCCGTCTAAGAGGGAGGCATGTAGTCAGGCAGTTCGCTACATGGCTTGCGACTGACAAGAACTCTGTCTTCGAGCTGAGTGTCACACAGTCGGCGCTGTCTACGGATACAGACTCGCCTGAGTAAAACAGACAAATGCTCATTCCCTGCGTTTGCAAGGAATGGGTAAATTTTTTCTCCTCGTTAAACCTGACCTTGTGTCGCATCTCTTCTAAGCGCGGAGACCTGGGTATATACCGAGGCATCTGGAGTCAGTCTCCAGACTAACTAATACAGGCATCACGGCAAGTAGCCGAAACATTATGCATAGAGAATCCTTATACAAGGTACTTTATATAAGTAAGAGTGTGTTGTAACAATAGCCATAGAATAGTGGCGTTATAATAGTAATAAAAATGCAATATTGTTTGTTGCATATCTTTTTAAATTTTTATATATAAGAATCCAGTTTCCAGTTCATCCTGCATTTGCGAGAACTATGAACAAATCACAAGTCCAAACGCTTCAAAAAGTTGGAATTTGGCTCCAGAAAGAAATATTTACACATGGCCAGTTGTATGTTGCATGCTCAAGAGTAAGAAATACTAAGAATTTATTTTTCGTTGTTAAAAAGAAAATAAAGAAATTTTCTTAAAAATTAGTTTACCATGAAATCCTATAAAATGAAATGAAATTAAAGAAATTATTAAACCGCAAAGTAGGCCTTGTCAAATTATTTTTCCAAACAAATCAGCTTTCATCGATTGGTTTGCGAAATTGAACAAAATGTAAACTTTGTAAATCTCGACAAAAATCTTAGCGATAACTTTAACAATACTAAATACTGTGAATATTTCAACACGCTTCAGCGGGTTGGCAAAAAAAATCTAGTGATAAATAAAAGCCTGCAACCACATGAGTCACAATTTGAAGAACTAAAAAAAGAATCGACATTTATTTGGGTTCTTCCTGAAATATTCCGGATCTGCCTAAGAACACGATAAGAAAAGGAGCAACAAACAGAGAACGAAAAATAAGTTCAAACTACGAAGCTGATATGGATAATCACCTTTGTGCGGGAATGGGGGCACTAAAAGCAATTCGGCCACTAGACATTCAAACCCTTGTTATCATCATCTTCATTGCCATATTCACAACGTTTCAGCCGTTTTTCGCTCCGGCCTTCTTCAGGTGACTGAATCTCTGAGATGAGGTACTTATTTGCATTATTTACATTATTCGGACAATTATCCTCATCTTCATTGCCATATTCACAACGTTTCGGCCGTTGTTCGCTCCGGCCTTTTCAGTTGATTGGGTCTCTGGGATGAGTTATTATGATTACTTGCATTATTTAGATTATTTGGATAATTATCCTCATCTTCATTGCCATATTCACAAAGTTTCGGCCGTTGTATGCTCCGGCCTTTATTCAGGTTGGTTAAATCTAGACCCAAAGAGCTGTGAGTTCAATACCAGGCCACAGCAGTGGTGAAGAAAAAAACTTGGAGATCTGAGTTAAAGAGAAATAACTGAGACATCCGGAAGAGGCATGGCACGTGGAACTAGAACAATCTACCCCGGTGGACGAAATAAAGGGTTCGTTTCGAATTTCCAATCACTTAAAGAAGGTCGGATCGTACAACGGCTGAAACGTTGTGAATATGGCAATGAAGATGATGATAATAGTCCGAATAATGTAAATAATGCAAGTAACCAACGCTTTTTTTACCTCAAATACCTTCTTTAAAATGTATGCAATGTTCACCTGATTATTTAAAGATACTGATCATCAATGTAATGCCGAATGAAATGCCATAAAGCTTTCCCTTTCACCCAACGTGCAGTAATGGCGTTACTTTTTTCTGTTATGTTTGTAAGGAAACAAGTAAATTATCATACGTAAAATTATTGTTTATCTGCTGCCATATTTTGTCAATTAATATCAGCTTAACTGATTCCATTCTTCCCCTCTCAGGTGGCTTGCTTATATATCTACCTATCAGTCATTTTGTCCCATGTATGCACATCATAAGCACAGCTAAGTCGACCACCTGTTTATATATCGCAGGCAGCCATTGACATCGGGTGAAAGCGCGAATCTGCACCTGGTGACTAGGTGAACACGCTGATTCATCTAGATTCTTTGTGTAACAAGGATCGGCAGTAGAAAGAAGAGAACCAATAGAATAAAAGAGCTACAGAAGATCGATCCCAAGTGAAGACATCCTACTGAATATCACTATACTGTAGGCAAGAAGAAATATCTCAATGATTTTCCGTGAAACTGAAAGAATTTCCCCGGTTATCTTTTTTTATTTTTTATTTTCTTAATTTCGCCTTTCTGGTGTGTTTCGACAATTATACACGTACACAAGCGTGTGTGTGTTACAAAAACTATTTACGATAAAAGCGAGTCTGGTTTGTAAATGTCGAGGGCAAAAAAAAAAAAGAAATCACACCAGCCCCACGCACAGTCACGAGATATCCGAGATGACCTGACAATCCTGAATCATCCGAGTTGTTTTTACTCGGAGACATGGAGACATTCCGCCCAACGACCTTCTCTGCAGTTTCTGTGGATTTCAACGCTATGCAATAATCATTGTGACATTGTTACCTTCGAATCAGGGAGAGAAGGAAATTATCGGCAGATGGTTTCTGCATCCCCATCGCCGGTGGCAACAAATAAGAACGAATTTCATTGGTTCACGAACGACATTGTTTGTTTATATATTCATTCATTCTGATAATTTGTTATTTTCAAACCGCACGTACCTTCAGACGGGCGTGCAAAATACATTAACTTCCTTAATGAAAAACACAACTGTTGATAAAAACACATGTGTCCAGAGATTGAGATGTGTGTGTGTGTGTGTGCTGGCTGCGCGTGTAAATATGTATATAAATATGTATGTGCGAATGTCTGATTAACTGTATTAACTTGCCGGTGGTTGTGTTTACGAGTAGGTGTGTCTCTGTGTTCATGTCAACAAATGTGAATACAGGATTTACCAACCTAAGTGAGAACAAATTATGATATGAAGAAAAAAACACTAATATTTGATAATAAAGAATCAGTGATTTTTTAACATATACATATATCCAAGCACGTTGATATTGACCATCACGTCCATGATGCGGACTCAGAAGTGACTACATGGCAAAATGTGATGGTTCACGTTCACACGTACATGATGCGGCCTCCGAAGCACTGATCTGGGCATGCAGTCGCTTCTGAGTCCGCATCATTGGCGTGATGGTCAAAATGAACGTGAACCCACTGATCTGGGCATGCAGTCGCTTCTGAGTCCGCATCATTGGCGTGATGGTCAAAATGAACGTGAACCCACTGATCTGGGCATGCAGTCGCTTCTGAGGCCGCATCATTGCCGTGATGGTCAAAATTAACGTGAACCCACTGATCTGGGCATGCAGTGACTTCTGAGGCCGCATCATTGGCGTGATGGTCAAAATGAACGTGAACCCACTGATCTGGGCATGCTGTCCATCACGTCCAAGATGCGGACTCAGAAGCGACTGCATGCCCAGATCAGAGGCTTCAACTAAGAAAGAAAAAACAGCACTAACGTATACGTATTCCAGCTGAGACTATTTTTCAGGAAACCCTATGATATCTACACTTTGTTTTACTTCGGTTTGGTCTATTTTTAACATATTTTCAATTAAAGATTTAATGCCACCCTCGAATAAGATATGAGCACACGTGATTTTGCCGACCACATAATTGACAGAATCACTTTCTTCCTTGACGATTGATTTTAATGAATTCTGTATAGTTACAATGTTTTCTGTCTGACGCAAGCAACTATGAAAATATTTGGGCTTTGTGCTAGAATAATCATGTTTTAGTAAATATCGCTTTCAAAACTTCCTCCTGAGATTTCCCTTTCTTCATCCCAAAACTTGTGTCGGTTAGTTGAAAGTTCATTTCTTCGCACAAAACTTAGAACGACATTCCCTCCAAACACAAAACAAAGTAACAAAGAAGCCGATAATCCTTTGCCATTTTCTTAGTCAAGTATTCATGACATTTCCAATATTCCCGTAATAAACTTTTAAGAGATTTTAAGTGACTTTACATAACAACTTAAAGAATTTAATTATTTTAAAGAGAGAAACCTCAGACATTTACCAACCGATGTCTCAGGAACATCCTAGATATCAGGTCGCCGGAAGTCGTCTCCAACAACCAAGTGCGGGGCCGGACCAGACAAGCCCCAATCGAGATTGACATCAAGAAACGAAGATGGGGATGGATCGGCCACACACTCCGCAAACCTGCTTCTAATGTGACCAGGCAGGCCCTTGACTGGAATCCACAAGGTAAGCGAAAAGTGGGTCGACCAAAACAGATTTGTGTTGACGTAGAGGTGAAGGCAGCCGGCACGACATGGGCCCAGCTGAAGAGGATCGCTCGGAACCGCATACATTAGAGAGGGTGTTGTTGCGGTGCTATGTTCGCCAAGGAATCAGGAGAAATAATAATAATAATAATAATAATAATAATAATAATAATAATAATAATAATAAGTATAAAATCCGGCATGACAGAGTGGGCCAATATCTGCACTGGTAAATTTGCAAATCCTATGGGAAGGAAACTGAAAGAAACTGGTACGAACACTACCCTAACATTTGACACTAAATTGGTAATTCTCTCTGCAACAAGGAAGAAATATTAGACAAAAATCTCACTGAATGCAGTAATATTAATTATACTGATGCCACAGTGATATGATGTTTAAAAAATTTCAGTTGTCTTAACAGGTATTGTTTTCTGTTCAAGAATAGTTAAGTACGCATCGAGTTTGCCAAAAAACTATCAGAATTTGAGTTTGGAATAATAGTCTAAGAGTAAGAGGAAATGACAAATCAAAGTTTAGCATTTTTGTTATATGAACGTAAAGTCGGTCCGTATAACCTTGTGTCCAGACATTGGCTTGAACTAATTCCATTCCTGTTGCTATAAAAGTTGGTAGACTAGAACTCAAAGACTTTTCTGCAGACGACCGCCTCCGACACAGGTTTATACATTCAACGAGGAAATTTTAACCTGGAAATCCCGGCTTTCATCTTGCCTATTAGCCTATTTTCTGACTGTATTTCACCAGGGAATACGAAACGCTTCCTCGCCCTCAACCAGTTTAATCCCCTGGAACACATTAGAATTTTACTCACTGGTATATAGCAGGCCTGTAGAGTTGGTCCTCTATTCAGTTCCAATTCTCTTACACTAAAATATTTCAAAACTTGATTATGATATTTTAATTATAAAATGCGATTGCTATGGATTAGTCAGAGATAAATACCAGTTATTCATTCCCTAAACAATAAAAAGTGCATCGCAGCTTCACTTTCTTTCAAATTAGTATTTTACAAATTAACACGTTTATGACAAAAAATATATTACGATATTTAACTTCTTGTCAAAAGACAGGTTTTTGTATTTTGTTCATTATTATTGTATTTATTACATCTTATAATATTTTATTAAATTAATAATATTATTGTATTTCAGTCAGTGCCACAATCATGCGTAGCAGCAACTTAAACCAACTGACTTGTGTGCTGGAGCATTGTCCTGATGAAACAAGACCCCTTTCATCAGTTTTCCTAGATGTTTCGTCTTGATAGCCTTTTGTAACTACCTCATCAAGTTAGTACTCTCCATTGATGGTGTGGCCCTTTTGAAGATAGTCAATAAACACAATGCCATTTGCATCTCCAAAAACTGAGGCCAACACCTTCTCTACAAATGAAACAACCTTGGCCTTCTTTGGAACAGGTGAGGATAGGGTGTTTCCACTCATTGGTTATCACTTTGGCTCAAGCTCAATGTGATGGGCCCAACAGATCCTGGGTTAGGAAGTGTTCAAGTAAACCAACTGGGTCTGCTTCAAATAATGTCAGATTTTCTGGTGATGTGGTCAGGCTGGTGTGTTTTTGATCAGGTGTCAGAAGACATGGCACCCATCGAGCCAAAACCTTTGTCATGCCAAATTCAGTGTGCAAAATATTCCCAACTTTCTGACGAAATGTGCTAATAGCATTGACTCTTTAATTTATAGCGAATCACCTGTCACCCATCATCATGGTGAACCCGAGCAGTATTTTTCTTGTTGATGGCAGTTGCAAGATGTGTAGACCTTGGGTTATCTTGAAGACTCTGCCTTCCCCTCCGAAAGTCAGCCACCTACTTTTGCATTATTGACAAAACAGGACCGTCACCCCCTAATGTTGTCACCATATCAGCATGAATGTCCTTGGGGGCCAAACCCCTTTTTTGCAAGTATTTGAGTAGTCGCTACTTGTTGCTTTTAAGTCTTCTTTGAACAGTCAATGCAGTCATTAATAAGAGCAGTTGAAATTCAAACATGTCAGGTTTCACAGTTCTAGCATCACTCCTTCATATGAACATTTCAGCCAACCCCCATATAATTCTTTTTTTAATAAAGATAATAATAATTATACAGAAAACGATTTAGGATTCAAAACCATAAAAACTCTAACGTAACAAGAAATTATAGCATTCGAAAATGATTTAATGATTGACATCTTTTACACCCAGGCTATTGTCCCTATCTTTGTTGTTATTATCATAGCGTTTCAGCCATTGTGTCTTTCGGCCTTCACCGTTATTTAATCTAGATTGTTCCCGTTCCGCTGTCAATAGCCAAGGATATCTCGTCTCGGTCGTATTTCATATTTTAACATTGTCTAGTTATTTCTCGCCCCGTTTCTCCTGAACCCAAATACACACTACCCAGCGTAGGGATTGAACTCGTAATTACTATGTCATCAAATTCATGAACC
>OZ038483.1:136794487-136904487 GCA_964036315.1 Acanthosepion esculentum | reverse complement strand
CTACCAATTTTGGACAATAACTTAAACAAATTTACGCACACACACTATTGATTGAACTCGTATAAAGGACATTTTTGTACATACTTAGTTTAATTTTACGAACAAATCTTAATAACAGCTTCACACACGCTGAAACTTCACAAAAATACTCAATACAATCTAATTCAACCATCCTCATTTATCCAAACATATTCAACCCAATTCAGTCTGACAGAAGGGTGACAGTGGATGACATTGCAAGGATTTTGAGCTTATCTGTTCGGACAAACGCAGGGGTCATCAGTCAGAAGGAGTCATCTTGCATCATGACAACGCAAGGCCTCACACAGCAGCCCAAACGGTGCAGACCACCAACGACCTGCGCTGGGAACTGGTCCCTCATCCCCCTTACAGCCCAGACCTTGCCCCTTCAGACATTCACCTGTTTGGTCCCTTGAAAGCGTTCACGAGAGGCACAAATTTTAAAAGTGACGATGAAGTCAAAAGTGTTGTGAGCGACTGGCTGAGTCATCAGTCCAAAGATTTTTACGCTGAGGGAATACGGGAGCTTGTGCACAGATGGGAAAAGTGTGTGACAGTGCTGGGAGACTACGTTGAAAAATTTTAAAAAAGTAAGCTTCTATCTGTATTAGAAGTCCTTATACCGAAAAATTCACCTTATTTATTGAATGATCCTCGTAAATCAATGTTATTGTTACACTTTTAATTATGTTTGTCTTCACTCTGAATTTTCTTGTATGATTTGTTTTCAATGTTCCTTTTATGTCTTAATTTGTTTTGGACGAATGTTTAAGAACACCGACATCATAAATCCTTCTGATAACTAAAAATACATTCACCAGTCTGCAACAATCATAAACGATCCCGATCATCATCTTTTGCTCAGTGCAGTGTTTTTCTATATTTCATTAATTCCTGTTCATCACTTTCAGCCTAAAACTTTCACAATTTCTCCTTCCTTCTGGTTGCTCCAGTGTCAGACTCCTCAGTCAGATGCTTCACACTTACACCCCTGTCTAGTTTTTCCAGCAATTTGACTTTCTCTTATGTGGATAAACATAAATGATTTCTTTATTATTTTCACTACCAAATATAAGTATCTGCTTGATATTTTTTCTATTTGAATAATATCTTCACTGAGTACGAAACACCCGATAAGTAATCCACGAATGAAAGTGTTGCTGTGACGATCGTTAACAAGAAAAAAAATGGTGCTAACGTAGTCTACGCAGATGTGCTGGAGAACACCCACCCATGTTAGGTCAATTTCAACAGCTGCATATCACCTAGGAATCTTCCCAGGGTTTTCTGAAATTTTCCATTTGTGGCAAGTCTTTCGGATTTTGTAGTTTTGGGGACTTTGGAATTTCGGATAAAGGATACGCAACCTGCATTCATTTGAGGGTGACAACAGGTCTGACAATTTAATATCGGGATCTGTGAAAGCAAAATTTGCTTACCTAGACACTATTGACTGTTGTCACCCTCAAATAAATCTCCTTATGAATCGTGCCATCGTCTCACTTGATGAAACGATGTTGTCTTTACAAGAAACACAATTGGAAAGCGATTTTCTGAATACATTTTAGCAATGTAATCAGGTGTTGCTGGATTTCAGGGTTGCCACAAAAAGATTTGCCCTCTCTGACCGTTTTTTGTAATTTGGGGCTTAACCAAAAACTGTTATGTGTCTAAGTTTGATGAATAAGATTGATGGCCCATTTTTGTCACATTCACTTCTACCACTAGTCACAGATTTAATCGATCTGAACCCAACATACTTCGCATTTGTCTACACATTGTATTTTGGACCACCGACTTCTAACGTCATGATGCACATCTCACTCGTTCTTGAGCCGCCTATAACTCACTCTAAAACATTCGATATCTGCATAGGATGCTCACATTTTAAAATCCATTTTAATATGGTAATGTTTTTAATAAGGTAGTGTTTTAATAGGGTAATACGGTAATTTTAATAAGGTAGTGTTTTAATAGGGTAATTTTAATAAGGTAGTAATTTAATAGGGTAATAGGGTAATTTTAATAAGGTAGTGTTTTAATAGGGTAAAAGGGTCATTTTAATAGGGTAGTGTTTTTAATAGAGTATTAGGGCAATTTTAATAGGGTATGGTTCTAAATAGGGTAATAGGGTAATTTTAATAGGGCAGTGTTTTAATATGGTAATTTTAATAGGGTAGTGTTTTTAATGGGGTAATTTTAATACGGTAATTTTAATAGGGTAGTGTTTTAATAGGGTAATTTTAATAGGGTAGTGTTTTAATAGGGTAATTTTAATAGGGTAGTGTTTCACTAGGACTTTTACTCTTTCCACGATACTTGATTCCTTTCACCCATTTTCCCCTAATGTCGCTGGGGCAATGAATCAGGAAAACATATGTACCCGAGCACATCCTGATATGTTCCAACTTCTGCTTGAGACGCAGAGCAGGTGAGTCAGTCGTAGCCGAGAGGTGGTGTAAACTGTACGCGTTCATACTGATTAATAATAAGTAATTTTATATATAATACAAATGAACAGACAAATGTCATGATATATTCACATGTACAAATAGACACCCATATTTACATATATATATATATATATATATATATATATATATATATATATTAGTGAATATATATATATATATATATATATATATATATATATATATATATATATATATATATATATATATATATATTAGTGTACATACATAATATCCAACGTCGATAGCACGACTCGAATTTTCATGCAAACCTGCATACTGCAATCTTCGGGTGCTGAATACATTAATATATATATATATACTAGCAGTAAAGCCCGGCGTTGCTGGGGGTTTTATGTAATTAAATTACTTTGGAGTTTGAATTATTGAACTTACGCACGTATCCGCAGTTGATGAGTTCACTGATAGGCCGGGAATCTCACTGGTAGTAAAATGAATGAGATCAAGGGCAACCGGTTGCAATAGGTGGCTGCTGTGTTGCTGCTCTGTCCTTACCCGAAGACTGCCTCCCGTTCATAATCGGTCAAGGTTTTTAATTCTGGCAATGTAAAATAATGGTTGCGTTTTCACTGTAGGATTCGCCCCTTCACTATTAAGTCCATAAGTTTTCCCATTTTTAAGCGGAATACGCGGACGGTAATCTCATGTCTGTGAGTTTAATCCTGTCCGGGTAGGAGTTCACGTGTTATCTCAACCCATTTGGGGTTGCAGGTAAACGTTATAAATAATTCTGGCCGCCCATATTGCCTAACGTATGTCATAGCGTCCTGCGTGCGTTCATGCATGTAACGCGACCCCCCAGTGTAGGTAGAGGGCAGAATGCACGGCTTCTCTAGGTCGCGGGGATTGACTTCATTTCGAAGGCTGTCACGTAAGTGTACGTAGGAGTTTGAGCGCAGCTGTTTCTGATGATTCCGTATAAAACAAAGCCTGTCCGATTCCATCTTAACGGCCAAGTTAACCGCAAACTGGTGGAAAAGCTCCCTGCATCTATGAAGCAGGTTGAAGTCTCCATCCTTAACCATGAAACCGTATGAATAGAAGGCCTTGAACGATAAGGCTTTGGAAGATGTTATAGGTTGGCCTCCCGGTGTATGAAGGGGAATGCCGAAGTGGTAGCCATCGTCACCATAAGGGAAAAGTAAAGGGTACTGCAATGCGTCATATGATCGATGGGTCTCTGAAATCCTGCGAAGAGCGCCGCCTCTTGATTTGAGGACAATATCGCGAGGGCGGTCTTGCTCCCCATGTATAATAGCGGCCATTTTGTTGTACGCAGGAGCATTAAGGCGGCGTTCGTGTTCATCAATTACAATGCTGAAGGAAGGAAAGGGAGCATTTTCCAAAGCATATTTGAAACTGCGAATGTAGCTGTTAACCTCGTGAAGCATGGCCTGACGTAGTATAACGTCCCTGCGAAGAACTCTTCCCGACAGAGGCAAAATACCAATCCGGGTTTCGTCCTGTAGGTTGTAGTCTGCAATAAAGTACAGTTGAAAGAATTTAGGCGTAGAGCTCTCCTCAGGCAGCAGAGACCCAATGCAGTGGTGTACCTGCTCCTTTACTTTGAAAGTGGGCATCCAACCCTCTTCTCGAACCACCTGAGCCACAAATGAGGTCATTTGAAAGGAGTTGTTATATTGCCTAATTGTTTTAAGGAAGTGGTTGAAGTTAGGATGGGGGCCGGCTATTATTCCCCTCAACAGTGTAGGTGGTTCATGCAGAGTTGGCAGTCGAACTTTGCCGGAGGAGCAGCACAGACCGGCAG
Source organism: Acanthosepion esculentum (assembly GCA_964036315.1). Lineage (NCBI taxonomy): Eukaryota > Metazoa > Mollusca > Cephalopoda > Sepiida > Sepiidae > Acanthosepion > Acanthosepion esculentum. The sequence goes on along the minus strand of OZ038483.1, from coordinate 136,900,206 downwards.
GCTCCCCGGCCCATTTGCAGGCGTTTCAGAATTGGCAAACGCAGGTCATGGACCCTACATTAATGTCGTCACGCGTAGTTAAGTTAATGCCGGGGTAGTAACTGAAATCCAAGAAAGACCAAAAAGAGTTACTGGGACAGGTAATACCACGGGCGGCCGCAAAGCGCTGAATGTCGCCGTCGAGGCGTATGCGGCTAGCTTGGGAATTTTGAGATAAGCTCACAGCGACCATGTTTGTAGGAGCCCTTAAAAGTCTGTTTGCCCTTGTTTCTGGCAACAGAAGTCGCTGCAGCATTGCGGGCATTGCGGTCGCTGTTTCAGCAGCGTCCCTGGATTGACGGGGATGCCTACGGGCAGGTGTCTCTACTGCCCTCAACCTGGCAGTGGTGGCAGCATTCGTAGCATTTCGCTCCTGGGGAGCGGTGTCTCAGCAGCCCTAGCACTCGCTGTTGCAGCAGCGTCCCTGGATTGATAGGCGCGCCTGCGGTCAAGTGTCTCTATTGCCCTTGATCTCGCAGTGGCAGCAGCGTTTCTTAAGTTACAAAGAAGCCTTCGATGATGAGTCTCGGAAGCCCAAGATGCAGAAGCGGTTGCTGCAGCCTGTGCATTCATTCTCGACCGTTGTGCATTCTTGAGCCTTGATAGCAACGAAGCCTTGTAGGCAGCTTTCCCAGCCAAGCAGGTGGCACGCTTCTCTTGTGACTCCGAAGCCTGCGTGAGAGCGCTGCGTTGAGCGACCTGTGATAGTCGTATTGTAGTGTGTTCCTGAGACTCGCGGGCCCTTCTTGCCCTCATAGCGGACGCCATGGCAGACCGATGGCTAAGATGTACCCTCCTTTTTGGTGGCATGGAGAAAAGTGATACTAGTAGCGGTTGATTATGGTTGCTCAATTGCAAGAGTACAAAGTCTAACTTAGTATCGCAAAGCGCGAGCCAGAATCGGGAAGGCAGGTATTTAAGTAAAACAGCTGAATAAATTGTTTATGGTAGTTGGAAAAATGTAGTTAAACAGACAAACGGAAAACAAAAACGTAAGAAACAACTTGCGGTAGGAGAAATGATCAGTTGAAGGAGCCTATCGTATCAACCGGATGTTGGCGTAACAGGAGCAGAAGCGAGACCTTCGTCCCACAATTCTGCACAGCAGGTTGAAATGCGAAGTATTACCGGCCAATCGGTTGTGCCAATCAGCGAGCGTCCTAGGGTCTCGAACACCAATCAGCGACCGCGTACTGCACTCAGCCAATAAGATACCGCTATGTGAAGCATGGTCACGCGTGTGTGAATAACAATCAGCTGTAGAGTCTGGAGTGTAGACGTCTCAGTTGAACATACGTTTGATTGGTGTATTCGCAAATTCCGATGAAGACATGATTGTATCGACTTCCCTCAGGTATTAGTTGGTCACAACTGAGCTCACAGGGCAGAAATTTTTAATTGTCACGACTAAAGCCGATAAAGTTAATCAAAATCCCAAGCAAGTTGCGAAAAACATCGCCAAATTCAGGTAAACTCCATTTGAATGGGAAGTCAAAAGGGGTATGATTTCATCGATTTTTATCCCATAATTGAAACCGATATTGAAAAGGAAAGTCAGCACCTCAATACTGCCGGTAAATACTATGCTCAACAGGAATTCTGCTGAAAATTCTTCGCCATTTGCGAAAAAAATAGCCAAAAATCAGCTAGACTGGACTTGAATCGGATGTCCCAAAGTGATTGATTGTATCGATGATTTTTTCCAGTAATTGATATCGATATTGAAAATGAATGTCAGCACCTCATAACTGTTGATAAAAACAATGCTCAACAAAATTTTGGTGGAAATTCTTCTCTTCGCCATTTGCGAAAAATATAGCCAAAAATCAGCTTGACGGGATTTGAATTAGTAGTCAAAAGTGGCATGATGTTATCAGTTCTTTCCGATGATTGATACCGATATTGAAGAAAAAGGTCAGCAACTAATAACTGTTGATAAAACTAATGCTCAACATGATTTTCGTGAAAATTCCTTGCAGTTGGCGAAAAACGGAGCCAAAAATAAGCTACATTGGATTTGAATCGGATGTCCCAAAGTGATCGATTTTATCGATTTTTTCCATTAACTTATATCAATTTTTAAAAACAAATAACAGCACCTCCAAACTATAAGTAAGGACATTGCTCAACGTGAGTTTGTTGGATATCACTTTAATTTGTGAAAACTATCACTGAAAAACTGATGAACTTTTTCGAATCAATATTCAACCTCTTATCGGTTTTATCAATTTTTTCCAAAATCTGAAGTACAATTGAAAATCCAAATACGTCAAGTACGAATGCCGTAAATTTCCGATCTGTGTATGAATTTTCATGCCAATCGGAAGAAAGGTTTGCTCAAGATGAGGTAACAAGTTGACAAACACACAGACATACAGAAACATTAACAGAATGCCATTTATATATCTATATATATATGTGTGTGTGTGTGTGTGTGTGTGTGTGTGTGTGTGTGTGTGTGTGTGTGTGTGTGTGTGTGTGTGTGTGTGTGTTTCATTAAATAATATAGACAGGTTTTGTCTATTTAAGTTCCTTTCATATTGTCTGATAAGCTTAATAACATTATCATTGGAAGACGAAAGGAAATCACCATGTTGATAGATGTTTTAATCCTATCTAAGCTTTCGGCTCACACATGTCATTATCAAAGATGACATTAACATTTCAATATATCAACCAATACACGGACAAAACAATAATGATAATTTGTTTTTATTGCATGAAGAATTTCAAAGCAAAGACAAACTCGTGTATAAGAGACGCGGAAGCGAAAATCGCATCGCAGCTCGTGACATCACACATGACCACGCGAGAGTGAAAAACGAGAAGTATTAAGTATGGGAAGCTGTTGGTATAAGCAAATGGCTTCTGTTATCAATTATAGGCATTTAAGAATATTTGTGGAGATTTCATAGTTTATTTTGTTCAGATTAGGTTACAACTATTTTATGTATATAGCTTCAAGAATTTTTAGTTTTTCTTCATACACAATATATATATATATATATATATATATATATATATATATATATATATTAGATGTTTTTGAATGTATATTCACCTGTCGGTATGTATTTATATTTTCATATTTTCGTATGAATACTATAGCGAGCATGTTGATATGTAAATAGATATAGAGACATTTTTTGTACACCTTTGTATTTCTAAGTAAATATAGATGTCTATTTGTATATGTGGATATGCCATGATCATTGTCTATTCATTTTTATTATATTTAACATTACTTATTAGATATGTATATATTGTATATGAATTATATTTTTGTAGTTGGAGGTATGTAAGTGTATGCATATATGTTTTTGCATATATGTAGATATAACTTTTTTTTTATTTTTTTAATCACAATCGTAAATAAAATGGATTTCGACTTTATCATTATTGTACGGTATAAATAGCAATATTTAAAATCAAAATTATGGCCTGTTCTGTTTTTATGCTATATATATATATATATATATATATATATATATATATATATATATATATATATATATATATATATATATATGTGTGTGTGTGTGTGTGTGTGTGTGTGTGTGTGTGTGTTTCATTAAATAATATAGACATTTTATGTCTATTTACTTTTATAATTATCCTTTCTAGTTCTCTAATAAGTGTCTTCATCTTAAGATGAAATTCATCAAGGAAGTCACCCAAGTACTTTCGACCTTTTCTAAGATCATCTTCAGGAGTAAATTACAAAGACGAACTTATTGTTATAGTTGTTTAACAATTTTGCATTTATCCGAGGTTGATATGGATTGGGGGGGGGGGCAAATCTAGCGTTTCATTACGTGTTCGAAAAAGCTATGGCGCCTTCCTTCATAAAGTTCATCTGAACATCAAGAAACTGGCTAGACAACTGGAAAGGATCAGGATAAAAATAAATAAGCATAATATATATTAATCAAAGAAACATGTTTGAATGAAGATATGCTACCTAAATATATATATATATATATATATATATATATATATATATATATATATATATATATATATATACATACATATATATATATACATTTACATATATACATGTATATATATATATATATATATATATATATATATATATATATATATATATATATATACATACATATATATATATACATTTACATATATATATATATATATATATATATATATATATATATATATATATATATATATATATATATATATATATATATATATGCATTTAAATTCCCAGATCAATTCTGTGGACAAAACAGATTGGTATAAAATAATCTCTTACTATAAAGGTATATTTACATTAACCAGAAAATAGGCTTGGGCAGAAGCGTCTATCTTTTTAAATTTGGATTTTTAATGTAATTATAAAAACAGAGATATTTCGATTTCATTTTTGCCTTGAAAAAATCGGAAGGTGAAACGCGTCGATAAAATCTAAGATTTTTCCAATTGTCATTTTATACCATATATATATATATATATATATATATATATATATATATATATATATATATAAGCAAATATGTGGATGTAGATTCTTGCGTCTACCAGATCCCATGGAAAGACTGCAACTTGAGATATGTGGGGGAAACAGGTAGGTCCGTAAAATCTCGTGTTTCCGAACATAAACGAGATATTCGCCTCGGTAATTTAAATAATGCTTTATTTGTACACTTAACTAAATCTGATCATAATTTCGATTTGGACTCTGTGAAGATTTTAAAATATATTCATAATAAAAACCATAGACGGATTTATGAGGCAGGCATAATATCCACTTCACGTACAGTAAATACTAGACCCGGCTTCTTTAACATCTCCCCTTTCCTGGCAATTTTTCTAGTTCAATTGCTCACCTATATTGCATATGAATCATTATTGTACATAATTAGGTTACATTAAAATTTGCATTTTGTATGAAGACTACCTTCTGAAAACTGAGATGTAGTAAAGTAAGAAGGCCGTATCATAGATTAAGGGGGGGGGCACTAGACACTTTCACTGGCCCTGAAGATAGATAGATAGATAGATAGATAGATAGATAGATAGATAGATAGATAGATAGATAGATAGATAGATAGATAGAGAATGTGATAGAGTGATATAAAGGAACAGAATGAGATAGATAGATAGATAGATAGATAGATAGATAGATAGATAGATAGATAGATAGATAGAGAATGGGACAGATATATAGAAACAGAATGAGATAGATAGATACAGAATGGGACAGAGATATATAGGAACAGAATGAGATAGATAGATAGATAGATAGATAGATAGATAGATAGATAGATAGATAGATAGATAGATAGATAGATACAGAATGTGACAGAGAGATATATAGGAACAGAATGAGGTAGATAGATAGATAGATAGATTGATAGAAGTCATAAGTGTGCCAAGAGATATATTTAGCGCGTAAGCTTTTTTACTCTTTTCCTCATATTCTGGTTTTATTTTTCTTTGTTCGTAAATATGAACGCAAATAAAGCCCAAACCTCTCGCTATTTGCAACTCAGATTTTAATTTACTTAAGTTTATTTGTTTCTTTGTTCATTTATTGGTGTTATTTTATTGATTTCTTTCCACCCAATGCTGCTATGGCTCATGTGACGGAAGAACAGATTAAAGACCTGAATGTCTCATCGTCTTTTTTCTCACACTGATCACGGCCCATGAGACTCTCACTCGTAATGGAAAACGGAAGGCAACTTTGTAGGCTCACTAAATTCTATCAAGTAAAAAGAAAAAAAAAGAGGGAGATAATAAAAAAAATAATCAGGTAGATCACTGGACTGATAACCAAAAGGAGCAAGGCAAGACTCCTCATTTTGTATTTGAGTCATTGTCCGCAGGAAGCGTTTTCTTTGATTAGGACAATTCTTATTTTCATAAAATCGCATAAAAAAATGATTTGCTTTATCGACAGAAATTGTACGAGTGACAGAACAAATATGTAGAATGAAAATGAAATCGGCAATCCAAGTTCAAATTCCGGTCCCGTCTGTCGCATTCACTTTCGCAGATGCCTGAATCCATTTCCTTTCACACTCTATGTGTTACATAGCAGAATAGGCTAGACTCTATAGCCTTGGATGGCAGCCCATCTAAGAAAAAGATTGCTCCAAACCATGCAGAAGGCAATCGGAAGCCATTTCCTTACTCTTTCGAAGATGGTAATTCGCAGATAAAAAAAAGGAATTTGTGGAGAACCATGATCACCTACGTCTTGAAGAGACATGACATTGAAAACATAGCAAAAGATTTATTCAGTTTATTAAGTTAAAATCATAGATAAAATTTTCGACATTAAATCTATTGAACGACATTTTGATTCCATTGTCTTCTGTCATCTTTGAAATAACCTTTCTTCCCAGGGACTTTTCTCTTTCTCATCAAAGAACAGTTCTCGGTGCCATTTGCATTCTTCTAGATCATTGTTTATTATATTTCTTATATTTAGTAGTAGTAGTAGTAGTAGTAGTAGTAGTAGTAGTAGTAGTAGTAGTAGTAGTAGCACCAGCATTTTCTTGGATTTCTGTTCTATACACATTTCCTTCTGGGTCGCAACCAGAAACCTAAGGTCAGAAACGGTTTCCCCTACATTTACTACTGATCATTTTTGTAAAAAATAAATAAAAAGAAAACCTAAGATCACGCACATTTAACATAGATAAAGCTCTTCGTAATGTGTGAGCTGGACTTTTGAGTAAATGTGTTTGTATATCTTTAGGGCATGGGCTACTAGGAATCCCTTCAATGAGTCTATCAGAACCACTTCAAGGTCCTTGTATTATATAAATAGTTTTCTCTTAAAGATCTTCAAAGATACATTACACTCGGCAGTGACTGCCATGTCAATAAGAAATTACATTCTCTTCTTGTGGTCTTTGATCCCGATGTCTGGATAATTAGCTTTCATTGTTCTGTCTGTGTGTTGTATTATTATTATTATTATTATTATTATTATTATTATTATTATTATTATTATTATTATTATTATTATTATCATCATTATTAAGTGAATTCTGTAAAGACCAGAATAAATGGGAATCCGAAGTTGGAATACGTTGTGAATACAGCGGATGATTAAAAATCTATTCAAACTGGAAGACTATTGACCTGGTCATCAAATAGACATGAAGCTGGGCGTTATACCGAGGAAATAACACACACTTATAAACGATATTCTTTGCCTTCTTCATTTAGTCTACTTGCCGAAATATTTATTTGAATCAATAATTTAATTCGTTGATAAAAAAACCCCAAAAAAACAACCAAGGCGTAAGCGTTTCTAATGCCAGCTGATTACAAACACAGAACACACCACACAAAAAACGTGGTGAAAAAAGAAAACAAAGCCTAAATAAGCCATTAAAATAGCAATGAATCATCTCAGAATTTCAGAAAATATTTCTTAGCGTGTGATTTTATTCATAAAGTGGTTGACATTTTTTTAATTGATTATTATTATTATTATTATATTATTATTATTATTATTATTATTATCATTATTATAGTATTATCATTATTACCATTATTATTATTATTATCATTATTATTATCATTATTACCATTATTATTATTATTATTATTATTATTATTATCATTATTATTATTATTATTACCATGATTATTATTATTATTATTATTATTATTATTATCATTATTATTATTATTATTATTACCATGATTATTATTATTATTATTATCATTATTACCATTATTATTATTATTATTATTATTATTATCATTATTATTATTATTACTATTATTATTATTATTATTATCATTATTATTATTATTATTATTATTATTATTATTATTATCATTATTATCATTATTATTATTATTATTATTATTATTATTATTATCATTATTATTATTATTATCATTATTATCATTATTACTATTATTATTATTACCATTATTATTATCATTATCATTATTATTATTATTATTATCATCATCATTATTATTATTATCATTATTATTATTTTTATTTAGTGAAAGCTATTTGCAAACTTCTTAACAGCGAAAGGCGAGCTTCCAGCAATTGACCGCTGAAATACACGACTGAGACACATTTTTCCTGCTTCTCTTTCTGACCGGTCACAAAGAACAGTTACCCTCTTTACGGACGGGTTGATCTCCCTGGAGATTTTTGACCCCCACTGACATCACCCTATCAATTGTTTCCTAGGTGGACCAGGGTTGCTGGCTCTTCGATTGTGAAAGGGTTTCAGTTTAATTCGCTTTCTAATTCAATATGCCTGTGGCATTGGTCTTGCCCTTTCCTTTGTCAAACAATCGAAGTGCTTAATTGGTGACGATGAGAGAGAACAAGAGAGAATTGATCATTGAAGTGTCGGGTTTCTTACTTTTCAATTTAGATGTCCATTTATTGCGGGGGAGGTGGGGTTACGAGCCCCGCCCTCAACACAAATCGACGTAGAAGCGCTGTTTGGATAGGTTTGCGTCTTCTTACTGACCGGCCGTCGCTTAATTCGATAGGGACACACTCAGTGTCTCAATTAGGAACCACTCATGTGTGAGAGCAAGCAGACACACACGTACACACGCTGACATTTAACCTTAAACATGTATTCAGACAGCAACAAAAACAACCACACACGGTTACAAAAAGACTCACATATACACACGAATCCAAAGTGTTACTGACACCATCTCTCTTCGTCATTCTTTATCAAAGGCACACGTCTTACTCTAGTTCACCAAATGTCTTTTTCTTCCGTATATACCTGTCATCGCATAATTTAAGGCCGGGTGAATCTATAGCAAACAATGTTTGGGATAACTCATGTGATTTTGGAACATATTTTAAGCATAATCTTTTGAAAATTCATGAATTTTTAAAGTTTTACCGGGGTTTAACTTAAAATGTAAACATTAGCAAAGTATCTGTCTATATTTCTGAGATGAGGTATTGTAACTATTTACACAATTTACATCGTTTGGACTGTTGTCCTCACCTTTATTGCCATATTCACAGTCTATATTTCAGAGATGAAGTATTGTAACTATTTACATCGTTTGGACTGTTGTCCTCACCTTTATTGCCATATTCACAACGTTTCGCTCGTTGTACGCTGCGGCCTTCTTCAGGATCTGTTTATATTTCTGATATGATGTATTGTAACTATTTACACAATTTACATTATTCGGAGTGTTCTCCTCATCTTTATTATCATATTCACGACGTTTCGGCCGTTATACTCACCGGCCTACTTCAGGATCTACCTATATTTCTGAGGTGAGGTATTGTAACTATTTAAACTATTTACATTGTTCGGACTGTTGTCCCCACCTTTATTGCCATATTCACGAGGTTTCGGCCGTTGTACGCTCTGGCTTTCTTCAGATGATATACGTTAGAATTTCGAACCGAACCCTTTTATTTCTTCCCCCCGTGGTAGATTGTTTTAGTCCCAAGTGCCGTGCCTTTTCTGGATATCTCAGTTTCAGTTATTTCACTTCACTAACTTAACTCTCGAAGGTTTTGTTCACCTCTGCTGTGGCCAGGTATTGAAGAAGGCCGGAGCGTACAACGGCTGAAACGTCCTGAATATGACAATAAAGATGAGAAAAATCGTCCGAAGTATGTAAATAGTGTAAATTGGGAAAGTAATTACGTTTCATCAGAAAGGATATAAATAAAACGTATATTAAATTAATTCAGCTATTATTTATTAAAAAGTAATAATCTATGTATAGCGGCTCGGGTTGAGGAATCGGCGAGGTTGAGTTCAAATTCCAGTCGAGTTCATTACATTCACTTACGTATTTTCATGGCAACTGTTCTGATGAGATTTTCCCTTCGTGCCCCGAATACAGACAAACCTCTCATCAACGGACTAATAGTGGGTGGGAGGGGGTGGTCCGTTAAAGCTGATTGTCCGTTGATGGGAAGGGATTATTTTTGAGTTATAAAACCCCGATAGTAACTACCAGTAGTTATGAGCATAACGTAAATACTATAAACATGTATATATGGCATAAATAAATATATACTTAATATAGATATATTAATCAAAATAAAAAAATAATATATTTCTCAAACCTACTTTCTCCCGCACGCACTAATGTATCGTAATTTCCGTCTTTGTTTAAATTCAAGCGGTCACTTTGAGAAGTAATACGACTCATTCCGCTAAGCCCGCAAATTTTGAAATACATCGCAGACGATTTAGAAGTTTTTTGCTGCAGATTTTTTTTTATTTTGCCTGCAGATTTTGTCCGTTACATCTTGAATCCCGTCCATCTTTTCTCCTTTCCCAAATTCTCCCTATTATTTTCTCTCATTTTTACTCCCTGTAAACCCTGTGTACTAGTGACATTCTCGCCTTGCTTAGGGGGAAATGATTAGAAAAATGACTAATACCATAGTGAAAGGTATGAATCCATCTCTTCTCCCCTAGCTATGGGTAAATAGTAGAACAGCCTTGGAGAATTCAAAACCAGCCTGACGAGGGACGCGCTCCATCAGACTATCTTACTCAGGAAACACTACTTATACTGCAGGGCATGTGGTGCCTCTACGATCCTCAGGGGATACAGACATTCCCAAAAATTTTTCTCTGGGCTGCATTTTCGGAATTAAAATTTGCTCGCGCGTCACCAAATTTTATGTGATAAAAAGTACATTTAAAAATAAAATAAAAAACAGAGAGAAGGTTAAAGTGAGATAACTGCGGATTCGAAGAGAGACCATTATCATTGATAACTCTCTCCTCCAATTTGCGGACCCTAGTTACTATATTCTTAATACTGATAGAATGCAAAAATATGACAATGATAAAATCGGTCAATAATTATTTATAACTATTTATACTGGAACTTATGCATGCAATTAAAAATAATCCATAATAATATTTTTTTTAAATTTTGAAATCATATTTATTTTTGGCAAGTGAATATTTGGAAACTGTTTCTAAATCTTTGATTGTCTTTCAATCGTTCCGCTTCACCTGCTATCCTCTTGCGACGCAACTATGAGGCGCGATGCACCGTTTGGGAACCCCTGGGTAACGGGATGGTAATAATGATGATGACTAACCTTCCAACGGGTTGAGGGGGGTGCAAATATTCGATTCTTCCTTTAGAGGAACCTGAGATTTTCTCATAAAGAATGTTTGAAAAGCTGTTTTCAGCTTTTTCCTTGTCTCTGAGTATTCTGCCTCTTCGGAAATGTTCTACTGATTGAACGAAATGAAATTCCCTTGTTGTTCTTAAATCCGTTAAGTACCGACGGTTGTAGAAGAACTTGGCATCTTTTCTTTTCTTTTTTTCTTGGCTTTGTTTTATAGTTTCTTATTTTTTGTCATCTTAGAAAATAAATTTTTTTTTCTGTTTACCAAAGCAGGACAGGTTCGGCGTAAAGATTCGTTTACCCGATCAACCTGCTGGAAATAAACATCGGCAGTAATGGCGATCCCGTGCTCCACAAGTTCGTAATGCATGCCTCCTTTCGTATTCATTGAAGTATAAAGTAAAGACGGATTGAGTCCTGGTTTTCGTGTTAGCATTGGTTCCTAATTTTCGTTTTTGTTTTTTGTTTTTCATCAACTGTCATAATGAGATACAAAAACCGAATTCTTAACATTTCTGGCTAAAAACTGCCCCAGATGGTGTTGTTCGGTTCCCAAATAAAAGCACACGAGTAACCCAAATTTCCTTTTTGCACGTTTTCCCAATGAAACGCTAAAATGCACTACAAATGACACATTATCGGATAGAATAGATGACACACTACCTCTATAGGCAGTTTACTATTATAGTAGAATCCCTGACAACCGGATTAAGAAGGCCTTCCAGATATAAGGAATTGGTTACAAAGTCCGGATATGAGAGGTTATATTTATATTAAAATAAAAGAACTGAAATCAGGTTTAACATTTATTTTCAATTATTTTATAGTAAACGAAACAAGCTAATGGTGAGTGAAATATAACGGAACTGATTTTAAGGAAAAAGAAATAAATTATGTAACGTTAATGAAAATTCATTAAATTAAATATGCCACGTAAGCAAAACAAATAATGTAACGAGGATTTTTTAATCGCTGTTGCATGATTATTCTTTCTCTTCTAATGTCATTCTCAACTTTTTCTGCATTTCGTTTTGTTTTTGTTCTTGAAAGTTTTTAAATGGAAGACGCTTTTTAACTCATCATATTTGCAATCATCATAGCTGTGTGATGGTTTTCTTTCCATAAAACTGACAACCTTTTCAATAGCTTTTTCAATTTCTGTCCAGGTTTCATCACATTCATGTATCTCGTCCCTATCTTGTTGCAGATGCGTCTCGTTGTCATTCTTTCCTCTTATTCCCATCATCTTTTGCACCAATACAAGTTATTTGGGTGAAATAAGCATAAGCAATTATCCAAAGTAAATTTCCTAAAACAAAACAGAAATTTCAAATCAGTTACATATCACCCAAATGGTTCAAATATACACATCAAAATCATGTCCGGATATGAGGGGTTCCGGATATGAGGGATTCTACTGTATTTAATCTTGGTTCTTCTTTGGTTGCATCATGGCGATGAAATATGTAATTACTTACCTAATATAATTCTGGACTCTTACTTGGTTCCCGTTAGGTTGGCTAAACGCAGTCTTTATAATATTTTATATTTGTCTACTTTATAAAGGAGATAATTGATTGACAATATTTTAGCCATAAACCAAAGATGTTTTTTGAGTACATCAGGAAATCAAGTCAAAAATAAGTGTTTACATTTGTAATGAATAATGTCAATGAAGAGGCCATAAACGTTAACTCCTCACAAAACATGCTTACTTTTAATTCTACAATAAGAAGTAGGTTTTTGTGGCCAATTTACACAAACAATTCTCATGTGAATTCAAAGCAGAAGAATTACATAAAAAGGGTCACTAATCCAAAATACTTCTCTTTAATATTGATTAATGATTCCAATGGATTCGTTTCACAAAGAAAAAAAATGTAAGTGCTGCTCAGATTTAAAATTTTCATAATTGATTTATTTTTAAATGTTCAGAAAATAGTTTTCAAAGAAATGTGAGTAGTTTATTTAATTTGGAAATCTGCAGATATATTTAAATTAAAAGTCATCGAAGAAATTACAAGGGTGTGTATTCTCAACTATATTATCAGTGAGAATTTATTGAGGCCAAAGATTAAGCTAAAACTCAACTCGTAGGGCTGCTTTCAGTTGTTGAAAATAGACTTTTCCAAAAAATATGGTTATATTTATCGGACGTACAGACTCAATTCATACAGACGTTTATATTTAGAAAGACTAATTTATATTTTGAAAGACTAATTTATATTTAGAAAGACTAATTTATATTTAGAAAGACTAATTCATATTTAGAAAGACTAATTTATATTTAGAAAGACTAATTTATGTTTAGAAAGACTAATTTATATTTAGAAAGACGAATTTATATTTAGAAAGACTTATTTATATTTAGAAAAACTAATTTATGTTTAGAAAGACTAATTTATATTTAGAAAAACTAATTTATATTTTGAAAGACTAATTCATATTTAGAAAGACTAATTTATATTTAGAAAGACTAATTTATATTCAGAAAGACTAATTTATATTTTGAAAGACTAATTCCTGTTTAAAAAGACTAATTTATATTTAGAAAGACTAAAGTGAGCTTAGTATCTAACAGTACATCACCATGTGTCAATGGTTAGCATAACAAGCCCGTAAATTCTTACCAGTGATTAAAGTATGTCTATTATTATCTGTCTATATCTCTGAGATGACGTATTATTATTTATATTACTAGGACTGTTATCCTCATCTCCATTACCATATTCATAACGTTTCCCCTATTTTAAGCTCCAGCCTTCTTCATGTGACTGGAATTTCTGACCGAACGCTTTATTTCGTCCACCGAGGTAGATTGCTCTACTTCCATGGGCCATGCCTCTTCCGGATATTTTAGTTATTTGGCTTTAACTCAGTTTGGTTTACCACTGCTGTATTAAACTCACAACTCTTTGGGTCTAGTCACAGGATCTATCCAACGTCTTTATCCACTGGTGCATTAGATTTATATGTCCCAAAAGAGTCATACACAAATGTCCTCAAGGACACATGGCCCATCCAACAGCAGTGGTGAACCAAAACTTAGAGAGTTATATTAAAAGGAAATAACTGAGAGGCATGGCACATGGAAATAGAACAATCTACTCCGGTGGACGAAATAAAGGGTTCGGTTCCAAATTTCAATAACCCGAAGAAGGCCGGAGCGTACAACGGCCGAGACGTTGTGAATACGGCAATGAAGATGATGATAACAGTCCGAATAATGTAAGTAATCGTAATACCTCATCTCAGAGATCTAATCACCTGAAGGAGGCCGGAGCGTACAACGACCGAAACGTTGTGAATATGGCAATGAAGATGAGGATAACAGTCCGAATAATTTAAATAATGCAAGTAATGTCTATTAATTATGATATGTATTTGATGACATTACTGTTCAAATCTGAGACTGGTTTTGATTAAACAAGTATTTTTAGCGTCGCGAATCAAAGAATTTATGCCAAAATGTAGAAACCATGTAATTACTCACCTTTCACAGTGTCTACCAGCGGAACAAAAGGAAAACTCTAATTCGGGCCTTTCCTGGATTAGAGTGGAATCATATTATAAATATTAGAAATTCCATCTCGGTTCAGAAATTCAGATTTTCTGAGTGTTAAACCTTAAACCAAGTTATATATACATAAAAAATATGATGTGTATACGGTGTGTTGTAGTGGAGGAGCTTGCTCGTTACGAGTAACCTGAATGCAATTCCGTCGGGAGCCCCGTTTTTTGGTAGGGTCACTGGTGGCAGTTAAGGATTCGGGTAACGGACCAAACCAAGCACGATCCGACGCCCGACGTTTAGACGGTCAAGGTGACGTTTTACGAACGAGACCAAGTCTGCACCCTGATGCAAGCTGTCATCATGAACCGGCATGACAAGTCCTGGTTTGCTGCACCAGATGGTGTCAGCTGAAGTATGTGTGCCATAGAGTGGCGACCTATGAACCACCCCAAACAATTCGCAGCTAAGGCTTTCATGCTCAAAAGACTTTTCTTCTCTCTTCCCGAGCCAGGATCGAATCAAGAACAACGAAGTTCTGTTCCATGCAAAGATAGAAGCCTAGAAATCATGATTCACCACCGACTACGATGGGCCGGACACCTTGGCCGAATGACTGATATCCGCCTACCCAAACAAATCCTGTTCTCGGAGCTCACATCTGGCAAGAGACCACGTGAAGCCCCACATTGTCGATTCAAGGATCAGCTTAAAAACACCTAACTGAAAATAAAAATCGATCCGGTCAATTGGGAGACTGAAGCTGCGGAAAGAGCCAATTGGAGAAGAGCAGTCCACGAAAAAACAAAACCCTTTGAAAACAAATAGAAGAGACGAAGAGAGGCCAAAGAAAAGTCAAAACTCTCCTTCCCCTGAGCCCTGCTACCATGTGGTGGCTGCGGACGTCTCTTCAGATCCGACACAGAAGGAAATGTCGATGTGTAGCCCAATACTCGGCAACGAGTTCGACCAACGACGACGACGAAACCTTAGACGACAGCATACTGCTTAAGACTGTACAAACGATTAAATGGGCCGAAGCAAAAATGAAAATGCTGTCATCTGGTCTGAAGTTTGCCAATCTTTACTTTACAACCTCGACCGAGAGTTCTTGTGGGGAATTAATTGCTTTCCACCATTCAATCTTCTCAAACAAAAGTAGGTTCCTAATATCTCGTTAATCTATCTCTATCTGTCTGGTTGATGTTCGGCCGAGTTACATTCCATGGTTCCACTAGTCCAGGCCTTCACATCTAAAACGTCCCTACCCTGTTCAACTTGTTTGATTCATCCTCATTCCCTTCATATTCCATTAGTGAGGAAGAAGTTCTATTCAGACAACTTCTTTCCCTTAAACTCCCTAAATTATAACCTCTTCAAGTCTAGGGGCAACCATTATCTATCCTACTTATAGTGATAGTATGTAATCCAGGCTCTCTCCCAGTACACTCAATACAAGGTTTTGTATTATATATATATATATATATATATATATATATATATATATATATATATATATATATATATATATATATACTTTAATAGGAGGTTGAAAACAGCCGCGCCTAAAAGGTAAAAACACTAAAAAGTGCTCAATGCAAAAATAGAAAATGCAGAGTAAAAATATTTACGAAAACACTAACAAGCAGTCAACCTCAGGTAAGTAGAAGGACCTGAGGTGTCATTTCGGTCGAAACCCTGTTAGCTAGGTAGACTGCTCTTTAGTATATATATATATATATATATATATATATATATATATATATATATATATATATATATATAGGCAGCATATCTTCATTCAAATATGTTTTATTGATTAATAGAGACGTATTGTGTCTACTTATTTTTATAATGATCCTTTCCAGTTGTCTAATCAGTTTCTTTATGTTAAGATGAAATTCATCAATATATATATATATATATATATATATATATAAAATATATGGTGCAGTTCAATTTATATGACAATGAATCATTCATACAAAAAGTAGATTAGTAAAGTTAATGATATAAAATGGCGGAAACTCTTCACAAGCAAAATTTTAAAGTTGTATTAACCTCCGAATTTCTCGATGAATGTTATGAACCTTGTTTTTAATAACTACAAGTTGTATAAGTTCTTTTTTTTAATCTAAATGTACTTTCAACTGTACACACAGTCATCCTCAGGCATTGAAATTATTTTGTTTTTAGTAAAATCCAGTTAGTATCAGAGACGAAAGATTAAATGCAAATCGAAATATGTTTATTTTTTTTAGAAATGTGTTATTGTTAACGGATATAAACTTTTGGAGCGTGCAGTCGCAACGCTAAGATTGAATTTTTTTGAAAATTTAAGAGAGTGCGTTTTTTACTAATATGGTAAGTTGAGAATTTTTTTCTTGTAGGAGTTTATCAGTCAATGTGGCATGAACTAAATTGTTCAATAAATAGAGTAATGTCTCAGCTGTTATCCCGAAAATCTGCGCGTCGGGTCAGTTCTTTTAAATCAAGTATGTGGTGCAGTTCAATTTATATTACAATGAATCATTCATACAAAAAGTAGATTAGTAAAGTTAATGATTGAAAATAGCGAAATCGCATTAATGCACCTTTAAAATTTTGTTTGCGAAGGTATTTCGCCATTTTATATCATTAACTTTACTAATCTACTTTTTGTATGAATGATTCATTGTAATATGATATATATATATATATATATATATATATATATATATATATATATATATATATATATATATATATATATATATATATATATATATATATATATATAATCGCATTACGATTATTACTATACTTGTCTCCCAGATTTTTATGATGAGCTCGATTTTTATTGGGGTCCTATTGTTGTGCTTTACAGTTCGAATGCAGTGAAACGATGCACATGTTGCAGACTGTTGTAACCCAGTTCGATACTTATCAGAGCCTAGTTATCGCGAATTTGTTAACAGCTTGACATACACTCACATACACTCACATACACTCACACACACACACACACACACACACACATATATATATATATATATATATATATATATATATATATATATATATATATGCGAATGTCAGTGTGTCACACTTTTCAACTTTACTTCTAGAGATCGTAGCCCAACATATCATACCATTTTGGAATCAGGCCGACTCCATGAGTAAATTAAAAACATTCCTGGTCGGATCCGGACCCGCAATCCTGCAATTTTGGATTACAAAATTTCCATTACTGCGATTGATTTCAAATTCCACCATCTTGGCTACTAGTGAAAAAACAATTAAAGGAACATAGCTCTCTAAATTTCAATTGCTTATGTTCAAATGAAAAAATTACTGTTCTTAAATTAGAGTCTTTCAGAATAAAATTATGTGAGCGTCACAGATGCATCTGTGGAGCTTCCATTGATGATTTTTGGTTTGCATCCACTCTCCTGTTGTTGCAATGCTAGCCGCTTTCCAAGGCATGCAGGAATAAACGACATCATCAGAAGAGGTCTGCATGCAATTGGGTTACCTTGCCAAATCGAACCCGTAGGCCTCGACCGTGGTGATGGATAGTGGCCGCATGAGATTACCACTTTCCCTTTTAAAGGGGGAAGTCTTTGATTTGGGATGAGCCCTGTACCGACACATTTTCGACCAGTAATTTGATCAGGTCCGCAGTTGAGCCAGGGTCTGTCGCACGGGGTGCTGAGATTAAAAAGAAGTTAAATATTATTCTCTTGCGCTGATTTATTTTTACTCCAGTGGCAGTGAAAACGTCGGGTGTTATTGACCCTAGTTCGATGGCGTTTCTTCGGAGGGTTGGCGGGATTGCGTCTCGATTAAGCCTCGAGAAACGGAATGGCTCTTGCAGCGTGTCTCACTGGCGATTGTGCAAGGTAATACCTTCTCCACTATTGTGGCTGGCAGAGGACAGCAAAAACATTTGGTTTACTGTTTATAGATACTTTGTTCAAATAAATTCATTATTCATCTGTTACTTCATTACACGTGGCACATTTAAATTATCCGTCTTTTCAACTTTATTCCTAGTGTCTGTAACCCAACACATCATACCATTTTGAAAGCAGACTGACACCGTGAGCAAATTAAAAACATTCCAGACCGGATCCAAACTAGAAATCGTGAAATTTTAGATTCCCAAATTTTCATTACTGCAATTGTTTTCGCCGAATTTTTTGTACGATAAAATTTTTTATAACTTGGAAATGCATTTAGAAATAATCGAAATTAATTGCGAAATCCAACGAAGGTTGCCCATAAAATTAAAATAATTCTTTGTACGGAAAGTAAGGACCTACGTACATCAAATTGTCTTTAAATTAAGTGGCAGCAGAAAAATTATCGTTGAACTTTTAAAAGGTAAGATTAAATATTAATTCAATGCTGAAATACAGGGATCAATTTTGAGTTCTTAAGTAATTTATTGTTGCTTATCGCATCTACTCTTCCCTACCTATTGTGATTTAATTCCTATTTAATTGCCCTCCGCAGGATCTACGGCGCCTTTAAAGCTAGTATATATATATATATAAGTAATTAAGTTACGAAAAATTTGGTAATTCGTATAGGTAGTCCCAAGGAGGATGAAATCCTGAGAGCTCAATGTAAATTCAGAGCTAATAATTTAAAGAAAAACAGACCACTTTAAGGCTCCATGTAATAATTTATTTCACCATAGCCCTTTTAAAGGAACCTGATGATCCAGCGTCTTTTAAAAGGGCTATGGTGAAATAAATTATTACATGGAGCCTTAAAGTGGTCTGTTTTTCTTTAAATTACATATATATATATATATATATATATATATATATATATATACATATATATATACATATATATATATATATATATATATATATATATATATATATATATATATATATATATATATTACTAAGTTTATAAAAAATTTAAAAATTACTGAATCAGAGAAATGAAATAGCTATTTTTTGCCGTCATTGTCAAAAATTTTCCGTAAATAATATTTAAAAATAAAATTAAAAATGGGAGCTGGTAATATACATACTTATATTTGATATGAAAAAATAACTTTAAATAATTTAAGTAATTCTATTACATTTACTTGTTTTAAAAAGAAATATAGTCTATTAGTAATTAAGAGTAAAACTATTTTAAAATTGTAGTTAAATAAACCGTATTCTAACCCAAACACCTCTAGATAGAATCTTTAAGTATACAAGTACGAAAAAAATGCCGAAAAACTTTTTGCCGTTAATAAAAAAAAACAGACGACATGCATTTAACGGATGTCAGAATTCGTTGAAAAATAAACCCCTACCCTCCCTAAACTTAACCGCTTTTTCGAACGTAACTCATAATTGATACAACAATAGTTAATAAAAATGAACACGCTACCGCCCCTGTCGGAATGATTGAATTTCTCTGTTTCCTTGGAAACAGGAAATTATTTATTTATATATGCGTTTAAAACTCAGTAAATTTAAAAATAAGTTATTAGAATATTCGCTTGAAAATGAAACGGAATTAATGCTTTTAATTTAATTATATAATTAAATTTGAAGTTTTTAGCTTCAGTTTTTGAAACATGGTTATTACTGTGTAACGAAAAACCATATTTTAAATAAGTTAATTTATAATATATATATATATATATATATATATATATATATATATATATATATATATATCGGTCATTTTGTTATCTTTTTGTGCAGGCGAATTTCGAACACTTACTCGGTGCCCTTTTTGAAGTGTGGTTTTATGCTAGGTGTGGACTTTGATGCCGAAGCCTTGCATCTTGATGGGTGCCAGGTTGGGTTTGGTACAAACAGGGCAGTTCAGGGAGTGTCCGGAGAAACAAAAATCTTTGGTGACAGATGTTTTTCGTCTGGTCTCGGTGCGTGTGACCAAAAGCGAACAATAAATCGCCCTTTTTTCTGCTGGTCTCTTTTTACTTCTTCCCCCTCCTGGAAGTAGGCGACGCCTACATAGACAGGGTGTCAAACAAATACATCCCCCCCCCAAATACTACCAACTGTAAGAGATGACCGTTTGAAATTAGGTTTTATACACGATGCCCTTTTGGATTTCTGATTCAAAAACATAAAATCGATCGCGTTTTTAAAATTTGCTGACGCACCAAATCGTCGAAAGTAATCTGACTATTTGAAGATTTGAAGACATGAACCTAAAAAAACAACTAACGGTTTCCGATCAAAAGCCAGAAAAGAAAAGTTTCGTCACAAACGTATTGCAACTTACCCACAGAGGATAATCTTCGTAAAAGCAGAGAAATTCCCTTCCATCTCTTTATCTATTTCTCTCTCTCTCTCTCTGTCACACACACACACACATATATATATATATATATATATATATATATATATATATATATATATATATATATATATATATATATATATATATATATACACACTCTGTGGGAGTATTAGATCAGAAATATTTAAGCATTCCTGTGACTGGAACAGGGTTTTTTGACACACACCACCCCCCTCCCCCCAGCCAAAAAAAATCAGAATTCAAAAATGCTATACGAGCCCTGCTGTCGTCGGTAGGAAATTTTCAGTCACTTTACATCTCTCTCTATCTATCTATATATATATATATATATAAAGACATTTTTATGTTTATACATTCTTTTTATAGATACAAATATTTAAGTAAATTCACTGTTTTACAATAAACAGTATTAAAAAAACATAAACCAGCCTGAAAGTGCGAGAAATTTTCATAGAAAATTTTCGTCGTCCGACAGGAATCGAACCTGCATTCTACACGGAACCATCATAGAGCCTGACGTGCTTTACCGATTGAGCCACGGAGGATAAATCTGCTAGCCTGGTAAATTTTACTGCTTTTAAACTACAATCTTCCATGAATCTCTCACATACATTCATATCTGCTCGATGCGTATCCAAATGTAAACAAATGACGTCACATATTATGAAATGGACAAAATCCGACAATTATTTTAAGATATTTTTTTATGTTTATACGTTCTTTTTAAATATTTAAGTATATACTCTGCTTATAATAAACAATATTAACAACATTTACCGTCCTGAATCATGGAGAATTGTAGTTAAAAGGCCCGTAAATGTTGTTAATACTGTTTATTATAAGCAGAGTATTTACTTAAATATTTGTATTTATAAAAATAAGAACGTATAAATATAAAAAAAAATGTTTTAAAATAATTGTCGGACTTTGTCCATTTCATAATACATACATATATATATATATATACATATATATATATTTTTTGTCATCCACAGACAGACTGTTTCGCAGCTCATCAGTGTGGCTAGACGTCCGGTTGCCTCTAGCTAGGATCTAAACCCGACTGAATTTGCGTCAGTCGGAACTTCTCCCACTAAGCCGTCGGTGCACGGCAGGGATGAAGGTGAATTTTAGCGTGTTTATTTTTAGATTTAGACAAACACACAGTGACTGACAGTGACTCAATTCTGCCGAAGAGTCGTGCAATATTAGCTTAAATAGTCACTATATATATATATATATATATATATATATATATATATATATATATTGCGGAAAGAAGTTTGACGCGTTTCGCCCTTTAGGATTTCATTGGACTAAGTTTATATTTACGTTGATGCGACTACACATGCGCACGAACAAAAGAGACGCTGAGAATGTTTGCTTTTAAATTTGTGTTTGGGTCTATAATCTCTAATAGATTTCATTTAGATTCTTTTTCTTTTGATTTATGTTTCCATCCCTTTATTATAAAATATCTCACATTATGATAATAGAACATTTGCCAACAAAAGTCAAACGTTGTAAGAATCATGAGGCAGATTTCCTTTGAAAGTCCTTAGCGATTAAAACAATTTCTAAAGTTCTTTAATCTCGTTAGATAAATAGCTTCATTCATTTTTGCTGCTTCCTGATCACACTTGTCTGGAACGATATAGAAACAAAAATGATCCATAAATATCTTCGGATAATCGATGGGAACTCTAATAAATTGTAGCCACTTTAAGAGTGAATTCGAATATTCAGTTCACAGTAACGGTAGATGAGATTTGAAAATGTTTACATTAAATTACGTACCTCCAATGATTCGCTAGAAAACTAGCATGATGAAAAATGCCCTAAATTTAATAAAAACAGTTTTATCGTTAAAATTTTTCTTATTATTAAGATGAAAGCTCAAAGGATTTTTTCATCATTACATTATTTTTTATTTTTTTCCTTTTTATAATTTTCGAAATTTTGGTTAAAAATCTTGTTTTTCTTAAGGGTGGGGGGAACAAATTTTAGGATAGGAAAAGTTGTCTTTTTTTGCCGTGAAAAACACATTGATTTGGAAATTCTTGCAAAAATCAAATAATTGTCCCAGTTTAATAAAACTTTTAGAAATTATTCAGAAATGAATGAAATTGTTTCAGAAATGTTTTTTCTTCTATAAAATCTTACCAAATCTTACCAACCACATATTAATTTTATTTTTCCAGAAATTAATTTTTGTTCGTCTTAATGTTTAAATTAATTAGATGCGGGACTGCTTGGATGATTTAAATCTCATTTTTTTCTTTTTTTTTTTTTTCAAATTAGGCCACCCATTTAAAGAAAATCTGCTCTGGATGGTGAAATAAAAAATGCAATAAAACTATAAAACTAACTTACATATTTAAAAACAAATTAATTAGAAAAATTTATAAAGTTTTAAATCTTTTAAAATTTTCCATTAATGTGTAGCGGTGATATTGTTATTAAGTAAAAAGGTGGAAAAAAACTTTTCCTGTAACATATTTCACTTGTATTTTATTTTTATATTTTATGTAATTTATTTTGAATATTTCCATATCGTTTCTGATGAAGCTAAAATAAAGGCGAAACATGTTAATTTTATAAATTTTCATCATGCACACACACACACACACATATATATATATATATATATATATATATATATATATATATATATATATATATATATATATATATATATATATATATATATATGTGTGTGTGTGTGTGTTTGATACATTCTATACACACACACACACACATATATATATATATATATGTGTGTGTGTGTGTGTGTATAGAATGTATCAAAAATAATATTATGACAAAATTGCATATAAACATATATCCGCAAATCCTTCGTTTTTGAGTTATTAACTTTAACGTTTACCTTAAGACTATATTTCTTCATATATATATATGACGGTACCGTATAGGATACAGGCTCGAATCCTGTCGGAGGATGAATATTTTCTATGAAAATTTCTCGGACATTCAGGCCGGTAAATGTTATTTAATACTGTTTATTATAAACAGGGCATTTACTTAAATACTTGTATCTATAAAAAGAATGTTAATCATCCTCCGACAGGATTCGAACCTGTATCCTATACGGAACCGTCATATATATATATGAAGAAATATAGTCTTAAGTTGTGCTATATTTATGAGATAAAGTGCTCAATATCAGAGATAGAGCGTGTGTAAATATAAAAGTGAACACTGAAGTCAACACTTAGATGCGACAGTCTTTTTTCTTTTTTTTCTTTTTTTTTAAGCGTATCACCCCAAGCAAGGCTGGAGGCCAGTATCACGCAAGGGGTTATAGAAGGGTTGGAGGAAGAGCAGATAGGAGTGGTAAAGGAGAGGATGTGGAGAAAGAGAAAGACAGTGGATCGATCAAGGCAAGGGGGTTACAGAAGATTTGGAGCGAGAGCAGATAGGAATGAAAGATGAAAGGATGTGGAGAAGGGAAGTGGATAGATCAAGGCAACTGGAGATGTCGATTGACGCTACACTTAAACCGTTGGAGATTGTATTTGTCAGGGAAACAGTAATAGGGAAGGGAGTTCCATAGGCGATATGTGCGAGACATGAAGCTATTGGAGTAGAAGAGACGTCTACATCTAACAGTTTCAAGGGTGTAGGGGTGGGAACGGGATGCCAGCCTCGTAGGACGTTTAAATTCACGAGGCCTAGGGACAAGCGAAAGCAGCTCATCGGAGCAATTACCGTGAAAGTACTTGTAAAAAAGGCAGAGCGAGGCAACATCGCGTCTGTGAGAGAGTGACTGCAGACGAGATGACAGATCAGGGCCAATCACATTGCATATCCGTCTCTGGATCTTATCAAGAACCCTGAGGCAAACAGCAGGGGCCCCAGACCATATATGGCAGCAATACTCCATGCAAGGGCGAATGATCGATTTATAGACTTGGAGGATCGATTCCGGGGAGAAAAATTTC
Organism: Acanthosepion esculentum; assembly: GCA_964036315.1. NCBI lineage: Eukaryota > Metazoa > Mollusca > Cephalopoda > Sepiida > Sepiidae > Acanthosepion > Acanthosepion esculentum. The sequence goes on along the minus strand of OZ038483.1, from coordinate 136,875,293 downwards.
CTGGCTCGGCACAGGGAAGCAACTTTCCTTGTGGTGGATGATGCAACTGACTCGATGTATTTGTTCCATCTCAGATCAGCGGACAGCGTGAGACCGAGCATCCGCAGAGAGGATCTCTCGAGAAGTTGGCCTTCAGACATTCTAATGGGATGCAGGGATGGATCCTTGTGGTGGTTAATAGAGAGCAGTCTTGTTTTAGAGGCATTAAAGTTAACCATCCATTTCTTGCCCCAGTTCACAACCGATTGCAGGTCCTTTTCAATTTGAGCTGCCAGGTTAACTTTGTCAGCATCACTAGATTTGTGTTTGAGGCAGGAGTAAATTGTGGTGTCGTCAGCGTAGATGCCGACTTGGGAGTCTATGGCGTAGGAAGGTCGTTTATAAATACGAGGAACAGAGTAGGGCCTAGGATGGAGCCTTGAGGAACACCTGCGTTAGTGGGATAGGAGCTGGAGATGAATCCACTGGGAACGACCTTCAATTCCCGGTTTGACAGGAATGATTGTATCAGGTCAAACAATCGACCTGTGATACCATAACCCTGGAGCTTGCGAAGAAGGCCGGCATGCCAAACTCTATCAAATGCTTTGGAGATGTCAAGGGCCACGGCACGAGCTTCACCGTTATTATGGATATCTTGGGAGACAAATTCAGTGATGGCCGTAAGCACATCGGCAGTAGATCCGGCAAAGCGGAAACCATACTGCTTGTCTGAGAGCAGATCATGGGATATCAGATGATTAATCTCTTCGGTGTTGATAATGGCCTCGAAGACTTTGCCGAAGAGTGGTAGGAGACTGATAGGACGGTAATTGGAAGGGTCGTAGGGGTCTCCAGATTTCTTAAAGACAGGAACAATGGTTGAGGACTTCCAGCAGTCAGGAAAACAGGCAGCGGTTGTATAATTTTGAGAGGTCAGGCGCCAGTTCAGGTGCGCATTTCTTCAGGACAATGGCTGGTATCCCGTCACCACCAGTAGCCTTGTAGTGATCTAAGTTAGAAATAATGCCCAATACCGACGACGGGGTTATGTGCAATCCGTCCAAGAGGTCCTCAGTTCTGGGAGGGAAATCGGGCAAGGGTACCCCGGAAGAGTCTAGCGTAGAATTCTAGACGCAATCGTCAGGTTTATATATATATATATATATATATATATATATATATATATATATATATATATATATATATATTAATAGATTTAAAATATGGTTTTACCGCTACACAGTGATAACCATGTTTCAGAAATGGAAGCTAAAGCCCCTGAATTTAATTTTGTTATTAAACCAAAGACATTAGTTCCATTTCCTCATCAAGCGAATTTTGGAGTAACTTACTTTTTAAAATTTACGGTTGTTAACGGCACAGGAAAGATTCATAGTTTGAGGGTTTCCAAGGTTACCGATAAATCCATTCATCTAGACAAGGGGTGGTAGAGGGTTCAATTTTTAATTTTCGTTGTATCAGTTAATAGTTACATTTGAAAGCGGGGTTATGTTTAGGGATGGGTAGGGATGTATCTTTTAACAAATTCTGACATCCGCTAAATTCATGTCATCAGGGTTTTTTTCTAACGGCAAAAATTCTTATGGTATTTTTTCTATTTGTATATTTAAAGATTTTGAGGGACTGTTTAGGTTAGAATATGTTTTATCCACCTTTCTAAAAAATTATTTTTAATATTTAATATACTATACTCCTAGTTAAAAACCAAGTAAATGTATTAGGATTACTTACAGTATTTAAAATTATTTATTCTTATCGAGTATAAGTAAATATTATTTTATTTTATTTTATTTTATGTAAACTTTATGACAATGACGGCAAAGGTGTTTAAATTATTTCACTAATTCAATAAACTTTTATTTATAAATTTAGTATTATAAATGTATATATGTATGTATAAAGGACATTTAATGTTCAATATCATATTCTAACTTATTAATTTCATATGACTTTCGGTGTTCACTTGGATTCTTTTCAGTGTTTGAATTGCTTTAAGAGAGGTGTTATGGTTAGAGTACGTTTTATTTAATTACAATTTTAAAAGATGTTTAGGTTAGAATCTGTTTTATTTAATTTCAATTTTAAAACATTTTAAAAAATTCTACTTTCAAATTTAACTTTTTAATTTTAATCGGCTATATTTCTTTATAAACCAAGTAAATGTAATATAATTATCTACATTATTTAAAATTATTTATACCCATCAAATATGAGTATGCATAATAATCAGGTAATTTATTTTATTTTTTTTTTTTTTTATAGATTATTTAAAGATTATTTAAAGAAAACTTTTGGCAATGACGACATAAAATAGCTATTTCATTTCTCTGATTCAGTAAATTTTTATTTTTTATAAACTTAGTAATATATAGTTTCTCATGTATGCATAAAGGACATGGGTCATTTAATGACCTACATATTCTAGCCCTTCTTATTAACTTTCATTTCACTGTAGGTGTTTTATTGGATTCTTTTAGGTGCCAAAAGTACTTCGAAAGAGATGTTTGACTTTTATACTTATTTATCCTAAACGAGGATTGATGTTGGTTGAACCTCTTTTTGAACTCATGGCTAGTGCAACCTATATAAATTTTTATGTTTTCAGGGTTTTCAACAGAAGATATATTACATTGGTATACTACTGATTCCATGCAACATTTATTTTGTAAAGGACAGTTTTGAGGGTTTCTACAATTACATAATTTTTGTTCACCCTCATTAGTTGTTGTTTGTATTTTTCCCTTGTCTACAATTTTTTGGTTCTGGTATAAGTGTTTATTTAAGATATTAGTATTATGTTTCTTAATAATCTTTTCTAGGTTATCAGTACAGCTATAACTTAATTTTAGTGTATTTCTATTGAAAATAGTACTAAGTTTACTTCCACCGGGAAAATGCTTGAGTATTAATTCAAGGAATTTTTGTCCCAATTTGTTTTTTACCATTTGGTTGTATGGGGGTGTATACCAAATTATTTTCCTGCTTCTGTTTTTCCTATGCTTACCGTTTTCATTTTTAATATAAGTTAGTTTTAGGTTTTTGTAGCCACTATCTTTTAGAGCTTTATTATAGAAATTAATATGTTCGTCGAAAATCTTGTCATTTGCTGAATTTGTACTAATTCTTTTTCGGATAGATAAAGGTATATGTTTAATTATAGATGAGGGGTGATTTGATTTAGGGTGTATATATAAAGGATTCGTATTGAGTTTTTTATAAGGTGTGTATGTATTGTTCTTTAAATCTAATGTTATATCAAGGAAGTTAACTTTTTTAATTTTAGTGCTGACGGTAATTTTTAAACCCATGCTTTTAAATTCTTTATATAATGCCTTTCTAATTTTGTCTATTCTGAAGTTAGTAGAATTCCTAATAACCATGAGACCATCGTCCCTGTATAGACCAATGTTAGTTGAATCAATATCACGGTGCGCTGTTAGGTTGTATAAAATAAAAAGACCAATGAGATCAGAAGACTCAGCTGAGTCTAGTGATCCCATTGTGATGTCAAAGTGGTCATATGAATTTTTTACCCATTGCTCACCATTATGAATCAGTACCGATTTCTTCGCATTTAATATAATGTTCTTTTCATCCTCAGTAATATCCGTGTACTGGGTGGCAAAGTCCAACGCATTCAAGAACAGTTCTTTAGATATTGATGGGTAATAATTTTCAATATCGAACTGCATTAGTGTACAGTTGTTTTTTGCTTTTATACAGGTGAACCAGTTTATCACGTCTTCGGTATTTATCCAAAGTTTGAGGCCTATTTTATCTTTGATTTGTTTATTTATCCTTTCAAGGATCATTTTACTAATTTTTCCTATATCTGGTCTTGTAGGATTAATTATCCTTGTAGTCGGATGATTTCGAGGCAAATCCGACTACAAGGATAATTAATCCTACAAGACCAGATATAGGAAAAATTAGTAAAATGATCCTTGAAAGGATAAATAAACAAATCAAAGATAAAATAGGCCTCAAACTTTGGATAAATACCGAAGACGTGATAAACTGGTTCACCTGTATAAAAGCAAAAAACAACTGTACACTAATGCAGTTCGATATTGAAAATTATTACCCATCAATATCTAAAGAACTGTTCTTGAATGCGTTGGACTTTGCCACCCAGTACACGGATATTACTGAGGATGAAAAGAACATTATATTAAATGCGAAGAAATCGGTACTGATTCATAATGGTGAGCAATGGGTAAAAAATTCATATGACCACTTTGACATCACAATGGGATCACTAGACTCAGCTGAGTCTTCTGATCTCATTGGTCTTTTTATTTTATACAACCTAACAGCGCACCGTGATATTGATTCAACTAACATTGGTCTATACAGGGACGATGGTCTCATGGTTATTAGGAATTCTACTAACTTCAGAATAGACAAAATTAGAAAGGCATTATATAAAGAATTTAAAAGCATGGGTTTAAAAATTACCGTCAGCACTAAAATTAAAAAAGTTAACTTCCTTGATATAACATTAGATTTAAAGAACAATACATACACACCTTATAAAAAACTCAATACGAATCCTTTATATATACACCCTAAATCAAATCACCCCTCATCTATAATTAAACATATACCTTTATCTATCCGAAAAAGAATTAGTACAAATTCAGCAAATGACAAGATTTTCGACGAACATATTAATTTCTATAATAAAGCTCTAAAAGATAGTGGCTACAAAAACCTAAAACTAACTTATATTAAAAATGAAAACGGTAAGCATAGGAAAAACAGAAGCAGGAAAATAATTTGGTATACACCCCCATACAACCAAATGGTAAAAAACAAATTGGGACAAAAATTCCTTGAATTAATACTCAAGCATTTTCCCGGTGGAAGTAAACTTAGTACTATTTTCAATAGAAATACACTAAAATTAAGTTATAGCTGTACTGATAACCTAGAAAAGATTATTAAGAAACATAATACTAATATCTTAAATAAACACTTATACCAGAACCAAAAAATTGTAGACAAGGGAAAAATACAAACAACAACTAATGAGGGTGAACAAAAATTATGTAATTGTAGAAACCCTCAAAACTGTCCTTTACAAAATAAATGTTGCATGGAATCAGTAGTATACCAATGTAATATATCTTCTGTTGAAAACCCTGAAAACATAAAAATTTATATAGGTTGCACTAGCCATGAGTTCAAAAAGAGGTTCAACCAACATCAATCCTCGTTTAGGATAAATAAGTATAAAAGTCAAACATCTCTTTCGAAGTACTTTTGGCACCTAAAAGAATCCAATAAAACACCTACAGTGAAATGAAAGTTAATAAGAAGGGCTAGAATATGTAGGTCATTAAATGACCCATGTCCTTTATGCATACATGAGAAACTATATATTACTAAGTTTATAAAAAATAAAAATTTACTGAATCAGAGAAATGAAATAGCTATTTTATGTCGTCATTGCCAAAAGTTTTCTTTAAATAATCTTTAAATAATCTATAAAAAAAAAAAAAAATAAAATAAATTACCTGATTATTATGCATACTCATATTTGATGGGTATAAATAATTTTAAATAATGTAGATAATTATATTACATTTACTTGGTTTATAAAGAAATATAGCCGATTAAAATTAAAAAGTTAAATTTGAAAGTAGAATTTTTTAAAATGTTTTAAAATTGAAATTAAATAAAACAGATTCTAACCTAAACATCTTTTAAAATTGTAATTAAATAAAACGTACTCTAACCATAACACCTCTCTTAAAGCAATTCAAACACTGAAAAGAATCCAAGTGAACACCGAAAGTCATATGAAATTAATAAGTTAGAATATAATATTGAACATTAAATGTCCTTTATACATACATATATACATTTATAATACTAAATTTATAAATAAAAGTTTATTGAATTAGTGAAATAATTTAACCACCTTTGCCGTCATTGTCATAAAGTTTACATAAAATAAAATAAATAAAATAATATTTACTTATACTCGATAAGAATAAATAATTTTAAATAATGTAAGTAATCCTAATACATTTACTTGGTTTTTAACTAGGAGTATAGTATATTAAATATTAAAAATAATTTTTTAGAAAGGTGGATAAAACATATTCTAACCTAAACAGTCCCTCAAAATCTTTAAATATACAAATAGAAAAAATACCATAAGAATTTTTGCCGTTAGAAAAAACCCTGATGACATGAATTTAGCGGATGTCAGAATTTGTTAAAAGATACATCCCTACCCATCCCTAAACATAACCCCGCTTTCAAATGTAACTATTAACTGATACAACGAAAATTAAAAATTGAACCCTCTACCACCCCTTGTCTAGATGAATGGATTTATCGGTAACCTTGGAAACCCTCAAACAATGAATCTTTCCTGTGCCGTTAACAACCGTAAATTTTAAAAAGTAAGTTACTCCAAAATTCGCTTGATGAGGAAATGGAACTAATGTCTTTGGTTTAATAACAAAATTAAATTCAGGGGCTTTAGCTTCCATTTCTGAAACATGGTTATCACTGTGTAGCGGTAAAACCATATTTTAAATCTATTAATTTATAATATTAATGCTCTGTAAATTTAAATTTACATAGAGCACTATTGTGTAAAAATAAAAATATCTATAAGAACACCGGATTTTATATCTTACTGTTCTTTCCTTTTCATTTATATATACATATATATATATATATATATATATATATATATATATATATGTATGTATGTATGTATGTATATATATATATATAGAGAGAGAGAGAGAGAGAGCGAGCGAGAGAGAGAGAGAGACTGAGAGAGAGAAGGAATTACGTGTGAAATCTCATAAACCGATTGAGGATCAAGGTAATAAGCGTCCCGGGGCCAATCGTTAGGAAATAACAGAAAATGAGGGTCAATTTTGCCATGACAGCCATTACCGAACAACCCATCTCTCACATCATTTAACTTAATTATGAAGTCTGCCAGTGGATGCTCACAGAAAGTTTAACGCGTTTGCCTTCCAAATTTAAGGTTTGGAAAAAACGTGCTGGCAACGCTGTTTACGTCCTCAAGAGAACTATTTCCAAGCCAACTGGCTAGACTTTAATAGTCAAAGAAATGTTATTATTTACTTGAATTATTCTGTATTTTTTAGGCCTAGTCCGAGAATCTTACATACCGCCCTTTATACACGGATTAAGTCACCTTCACGTGACATCACAAAGTTTTGAAAATCAAGAATAACATCTAGTTTTCGTGACATCACGAATATAGATGTGTGTGTGTGTGTGTGTGTGTGTGTGTGTGTGTGTGTGTGTGTGTGTGTGTGTGTGTGTGTGTGTGTGTGTGTGTGTGTGTGTGTGTGTATCTGGGTTGTGAAACGTGAATTCTTTGCATTAAAAGATGACTGTAAAATCGCATTATTTTTTGACAAAATTGAACATCTTAGTTAAATCGAGGGAAAATGTGCACATTGAATATTTCACGTAGAAGTCATTCTTTTAAGTCAGCACTTCACCCAGTAAAGAAGAGATTTGCTTCGAATGGCTTGCGTAACAAACTTTAACTATTACACCGCATGAGATTTATTATAAAAAATATTAAATTCCTCTTTATTTCATTAAATGAGAAAAGGGACTAAATATCAATCGTAAGACAATATGTTGTCAACATGAGGAACAGCCCAAGAAGCTAACTACGAATAGAAGACCCCCAAAACAGGCAAGTGCAACAATTTAAATATCTAGAAGGTGTTTTAACAGAGGAAGCATATTAAGACACCTAAATCTGAATAGCAAAATATTGTTTTCCAAAAGCTAAGTAAAGTATAAAGAAACAGGAAAATTTCGTTAAAAACAAAGCAAACAATGCTAAACTGTTACGCAACATCAGGTCCTCCTCCATAGCAGTTAATCTCCTGACAAACAAAGAGGCTTGAGGTAACAGTAATATATTTCTACCATAGACTGAACATATGAATAACGACGAAGATTTAAGAAAAATGAACACAAAAAGGAAACTTTTATTTAAAATTAGAAAGAGACAATTAAAATTTCTACGGCACACAATGAGAAAAGAATTATTATGGAATTTGACAGACACTGGACAAGGCAAGACGGTTGGAGAAAAACAGTAGATAACCTCTCTCGAGAGCTTGTGAAAATGACTGACAGAACAAGGATTAAGAAGGATAGCAAAAGATAATCCTTACAAAGAGCAACAAAGAGAAGGGAGTTGTAGAGAGCCATGATCCCTCACGTCCTGAAAGGACATGGCATATAGAAGATAATTTAAAACCTCAAAGTAAAAGTTCGTAAGACAATTTAACAGCCTTGGCTTGCAAGAAGAAATAGCTAAACATCGCTTTAGAGATAATACTTCATAAAACAAATCCAAACATTAATTGCTTGTCCACCTAAAAGATGATAATAGTAAGAATTTTCTATCATGAACTCTTTTGAAGGCCAAAGATTGAGTTCTTGGTTGTGAACAGTAGCCGTGTTCCAGTCAGGCATCATCTGTTGCATACCTTTCCTTAACAAAGGAAGACTCAGCTGACGCTTTTTCATGCCAGACTTCATTATGGCGGTTCTTGGGAGAGGCAGACGAGCAGATGCTGACCGCTTCCCGCTTTTTTATGTGTTCATAACTGCGACTGCATTTGTCTGTAAATTGTGGCCAGGAACTTAAAAATACGATTCTTTAACAGAAAAACTAGTAAAAGAAATCTTCCGAAGGGAAAAGAAAAAACTGATGGCAAATGAAATTCTCGATCTAACAAAAAAGTGAGAGTAAATAATGGTGATATGTTTTTACCGAGGAATGGCGAGAAAATCATGCACAGAACATGTGACTAACGAGAAAGTTTTGTGAAGAGAATGAACTGCAAGAAAACTAATCCTATCAAGCAGGAAGAGACAGCTGAAATTTCTAGAACGCAGCATTATCGGTTATATTAATATTAAGAGAAGAGAACTGAAGGGAGACAACTGCTGATAAACCAGCCAAGTATGCGAACTCAACATTTTCAGCAGAACTGTCGCTTGCATAAGATTATTTATATCTGTCATCATCTCTGATATTTTTCGACATAGACTTCTGTGCAATTGTCGTTTTTATATTCTATACTTTTGGGGGTAGTACCCGGTCGATTTCATTTCTCTGCTTACTGAGCTCGGCCTGTTTCACCTTTAAGAAAGAACGCATATACATACATATATATATATATATATATATATATATATATATATATATATATAGAGAGAGAGAGAGAGAGAGAGAGAGAGAGAGAGAGAGAGAATGATTAAAAAGGAACTCCCCGTTTCAAAATACTTATAATTTATTTATTAACTATAATTTTTACAAGAAATGAATATGAGAGGAAAGCGTTTAGCATGGGATTTTACTTAAAATTTGATATGGCCAGCAAATTTTTCTATCAGCTTCTCGAGCCGCCCAGGAATTGCATCAATTGATTTCACCAGGAACTCTTGTGGTATGGAAGACATAACTTCTTGTATTCGCCCTTAAAATTCTTTGAAAGTCTTGGTTTGGTAGAGTGGACTTGCTCATTTAAACAACCCCAAAGAAAAAATCACAGGGTGTTAAGCCAGGACTCCTGACTGACTACTTCTACATAAAATAGGGAGTTACTTTTCAATCAGTCTGTATATATATAAAAGTGGAGATCGAAGGACATAAAAAGTGCACATGAAATAGATTGTCGCCTCTGGGTGTTGACTTCAATGTCCACTGTTATATTTGCATATGCTCTATTCCTGATATTGAGCACTTTAACTCATAAATATAGCATACCTTAAAACTATATTTTATCACACGTGCACACACACACACACACACACACACACACACACACACACACACACACACACATATATATATATATATATATATATATATATATATATATATATATATATATATATTCCTCACTGGTAGATGGATATTTATTAATATATAGTTTATAGTCCTGTTATAATTCATCGAGCACTATTTTATTAATACCAGCACTTAAGGTGCGATAGTGTATATATATATATATATATATATATATATATATATATATATATATATATGTATATATATATATATATATATTAATACAAATGTTTAGTAAAAATAAATTTGATGTTATATTCAGCACCTTGATTCGTTGACTTTCCTAAATGAACATTTTCGGTGATCGTTCCGTCCCCTCCTCAGGAGGTTTCAGCAATTGTCTGCTGTTCTTCTCATTCTGCCATATATTTATACTAAGTTTGATGTAATAAATTCATCCGTTACTTATAACTGATAATACAATGCATGCAAATTATGATTATGAGACAATAGCTTATGTTTCAGTCGAACAGTTCTCAATAAAATTAAAAATCGATCAATAGATAACTACAGCTATAATATTCAATAAATCAAGAAAAACTATATTTTATCACACACACACACACACACATATATATATATATATATATATATATATATATATATATATATATATATATATATATATATATATATATATATATACCCTTCGAGAAGTTATTATTCATAGGGATATATTAAAAAGAGCCAAATGAAATTAAATGACGTTTTGGATAGGTGGATGGTAGAACAAAAAGAAAGAAGAGTAGGAAAAGAGGAGAGTCACTTAAACCAACAAAAGACAGGAAGTTGTGGAGAGCTATGGTCGCATGATCCTTGAAATGAGATTGAATATGAAGGAAGCAGAAAAATCAGACCTTACAGGATCCTTTCCAGTGCTCTTTTACGCAGCTATTAATACAGTTGTTCTTTTATTTATTTTTCATTGTATCATGTTACGACCTGCTTAATCACAGCTATTGCAATTCCATTCACACCCGGGCCATGTCCAATAAGGGGGAAAAAAGAGTGACTCCACCCTGGTTATGGAATCTGAAGATGCCGGGGTGTTGAGGGGATAGGGTTGATAAGTGTTAACATGATGTCAACGACTATACGCACTTTCTATCAGGCCTCCCTCTGAGGCCTGAAATATTGAACCTGCTGCCCTTACCACTAAGCAAGAAACCGTCGTGATGACCTATGAGAGTAGACGTTACGTGTTTACTCTACGAGGATAAACACCTACCATCTGGTCTGTCAATGACTACCTCCTGTCGGCCTAAACTACGGCACCCGAAAACTTCTTATCAAAGAAGAAAACGCCGTAACTAGTTACACAAACTCACACATGCGCACTCAGATAGAAAAATCTTTTGCATATACCAAAGAAACCATGTTTCAGAGAATTACTATTGCTTTACGAACACAGAGAGACATACTCGGGGATTTGCTAAGTGCCCCATAGGAAGGCATGAAATTAAAGACTCCACACATAGGTTAACACAGATTTACTCCCAAACAAATTTTTATAGAAACCTATGCAATAACACTGTTAGAAGATTTTCTGTATAAATTTGTCTGTGTTAAAACAAACTTTTTTTAATCGGTATCACACCATGCAAGGTAGTAAAGCCACTAAGACACAAGAGGTTACAGGATGTGGAAGAATTATTAATAATGAGCAGGAGGAGAAAACAGTAATCAGGTGGGCAGTAGATAGCGTTTGACATTGAATTTAAATTTTCCAGATTAAAGTTGGATGGAAAGCATGGAGCCGGAAGGGAGTTCCACAAGCGAGAAGTGCGAGAAAAGAAACTGTTAGCATAGAACTGATGGTTACATCTAGCCAGCTTCAGTGTAAATTGGTGAGAACTCGACGCCAAATTTATACGCAACGTCAATCGCTATCTACTGCCCACCTGATTACTCTTTTCTCTTTCTGCTCATCATTATTTACGTTTCTGTTCCTAATTCTTCCACATCATGTAACCTCTTGTCTCTTAGTAGCTGTACTGCCACGATTGGGATGATACCAATTTTTAAAAAAACAAAATAAACAGTGAAGATGTAAGCAAATAAGCCACATTTTGGATATATTTACACTTTTACTTTTATTTTAAGAAAAATAAAAATGTGACTCAAACGCAAAAAAAAAAATGTTTCGATAGTTTATGAATTTACTGTGAATAATTAAATGCCACAAAAGTGGACTTTGAAGTTTAGCGCTGCTGATTTCTCAATGAATGTTGCTCCACGGTCGGATAGACTAGTTGAAGTTGACAGCGATCAAATGATGAAATTACTTAAGTAGATGAGTATGTTTGTTCAGAGCTGTATCAACTACTTATGGCTCATTTAATTCCGGAAGTTAATTTTCTTGGGAACATTAGTAATTTCTTTTACAGAAATCTATTGCTCATTATTTTTTCTTTCCAAAAACGTATTGCTGGTATTTTTACTACTTTCATAGTGTTTTGACCCCAGTTTGGGGGTTAACTATTTGACCATATCTGGGACCTTAGCAGGTGCTACCATTCAGGGTCAGGGTGGACCTGGGAACAACAACATTTAAGTTGTGGTTCCACGCTTCTCAAAACCTCCCGATCAGACTCCTTGCTGCTGAATGTAGGTTATCCTCATACCCAGACATTACTTGATAAATATCTCTATTATATAATTTATAACATAATGCACGTATTAGGGTTTAACATATTTCACTGATATGAATTATGAATGAATCAAACAAGTTAGCACCAATGCTGAATGGGGTGTAAAACTGGGTTTACAATTAGTTTGTTATTTCTTTTATTAGACACTCTCGTTGATCATACAGTTCAGAGTTTAGCACCATCGAAAATTTTATCTTTGAAAAACAACATATTCGCCATTACTGACTGTATGAATTTCGAAAGGATAATATTGCTGCAGGAGGATTTAAAAACATTTGTGCAGTGTAGAGAGAGGTAGTGGAGAATCTGACATGTCCGCTGTGGTTTAAAATATTTAAAAATTGTAATTGTGATATGTCAGACAAGAAGAACTTTTAAAAGGGACTATTGAATCGGACCTACGTCAAAGTATCAAGGGTTTGGAACAACTATTAGGTAAGTCAGGTTAAACTGTCCACGAACATATCAAGCGAATCGGGGAAACTTGCAAACAGGCAATTTAGGTTCTTCATGAAATTTCACTTGAGAACCAAACGTGTGTCGTGCCAACGTCTTTTAACCGTTTCATGTTTGCATTACGCATTGTTACAGGTGATGAAAAATAGGTTTTGCATGTCATCTAAAAACGAAAAAAGACAGTGACTATCTCAAAATGAGAAACCAATGCCAACACCATAATCAGGAAATTCTTGGGTTCGATGGAATATGAAAGATGACACAGAATATATCAGCTGTTTATATCTGTAGAGTGAGTAGCCATGATCAAATGCACGAATACATAACAGAACTGTCCAACAAACAGAATTGACAAAGTTTGCAATAAGCAATAACAAAAACGAGAATAGGGCAAAAAGAGAATATAAAGCAAGCAAACTATATAAAGTAAATTAACAGTAAGAAGGCAAAGAAACATTAATATGACAAAAAGTTCACAAACTCATATTTGGCGTTGACACACAAGAGCAAGTTCAGACAAGCGAACGTGGTGTTTTGACTTCAAGACAAGACAGACCGGGACTATGTCAGATGAAAGCAAGAACCAGCTTATTTTTAATGACTAGGAAAAATCCCAGCATGTATTTGTGTGATTTTTCCTATAAATTGAGGAGGGAAAGTATTTTGCAATCATTTACAGAGATTAGGACTAGGATAGATATTGAGTACTAGCCCTTCGCCACTTCCTCTCGTGCCCCAATTTTGTATTAAAAAATGCAAAATAAATTTACATTCCCAGAGAGTTTGGAATCAACAATAACAAATACTCAATATGTTTTCGCTTACCTTAAATAATTACTTGCTTGATTCTATTAGTGGGGTGCTGAAAAGGGTTTAAACAAACCCACAACCTAAAATCCGATCAAATTACCAAACATCAGAAGTTTTCTTAATCACTTATTGGACGGACCGAGAATTTTTCAGTTCCACCTCATATATATATATATATATATATATACATACATATATATATATATATATATATATATATATATAAGATTATATGTTATTAAGATTATCAGACTATATGAAAAAAACTTACATAAAATATATAGACAACGCTTATCTATATTATTTAATGAGACATGTATTAATATATATATATATATATATATATATATATATATATATATATATATATATGCATATATATAAGATTATATCATTTCGTACAAATATAGAACGACACATTCCTCGATCTACTTTAAGTGTATATTGAACTACTCTTGAAAATTCATTTGATTTTTGATTTTCACACTATGAAGATCAAACGACGGCCAGATCTTCACGTTGCCCGTTCTCGCATTTTCTACATCAATCATCTTAACCTCTTCAAGTCGAGAGTCAACTGTTATCTATTCTATATAACCTCATAATGCACACCTATTGCCCCTTCCCTGTACACCTTTAAAACAACTTTATTTAGCAACACTCTACCTTGAGTAGTTCTTGGGGCTGGTATTGAAGGAACAATAGGAAAATCGATATTCCAACACCCACTCATGCAATTTTGAGTGACTCATCTTTCAGTGACTGATTCTCTCAGTTATCGGGCCCTCTGTGAAAAACGTTGACCCCTGTTTTAGACAAAAGCAAAAAAAAAGAATTTCAAGACTGCATAGAAAATTACACCTGAAAAAGGCTGAAGAATATATCGGTCAAAGCATTATGATAATAATTTAAAGAATAAGGAAATCAACTTTGCTCCAAGGTCACTGATTTTTCGGTGTGGAACGAATACTTGAACGCGGTCTTGATCAACTGACCCGCTCACTATCGCTCCACCTGAAATCTTCTTTTGAAACCAAAGCGGTCACCCCGACGTGTAGTGTAATGGTTAGCAAGCTTGTCTCGCTAGAACCATTACGACTGAGTAGTAAGTTCTATCCTCACAGGTTTCCGCATACATTCAGGCTTGTGCCACATCCAAACTACGCTTAGAAAGTCACCTGTTGAAAGCGAAGCCGTCTTTATTTGATAAAGACTAAAGTATCTAATGTTACTTTGTTCTCAGACCTTTTCTTTTTATGCTGAATATTACGCATAACTCCTAAGCAACTGCGCTTGTTGACCAGCCATTATAGACAGGTCATTAAAAGGATTTGCTTTTCTCATCAAATAGCACTAAATCATTGGAGTATTGCAATATTGGCAGATCCAAGCACGAATGGAAGATATTTTTTTTTCGATGCCGCAACTCAAAGGATATTAACGAACATTTTTCTGCTTTAAAAAGTGATTCATTTTTCTTTCACTTGAAATTCATCTGAAATCAGCGAATCATTAAAAATTAATTATTTAATACTTCACAGGAGGCAGGATGCAAAACGGGCGCTCAAAGAACGTCCCGTTGGAAATGGCAAAGAGAAAACGAACTGATGTTGAATATTTCTTTGTGAAAATAAGCCAAGCAGAAAGATTTCTTTCCGATTCTATTGCGCTTTCAGCAGTAAATTGATCTGGGGGGGTGAGTATGGGGGGGGCAGGTTGGGGGTGATGATGGGGGTGAGGGGTGAGGTTGGGGGGGGTCTAGCCAGCTTGATTCGGTAAAATGTCGCTCTAACATTTCCCAGATCACTCTTTCCGGCATCAAAGTTGATGGGGTTTGATTACTTTTTGCGGCTATTTACATAAAATTCACGTGATATTTTGATGCCGAGAGAAGGGCTTCCTCGCGAGAAAGGGTTTATCAATGTACATTCCGTATACACACATATAAACTGTATTAGTAAAACACATACACATACAAAGACACATTTCTCTGACACACACATCCAGACACGCAGTGCTGAATCAAAAACAAGCAAAGAAAAGGCAATAGACGGTAAAACCAAGAAGTAAGCAACCCAATATATAACAATATGATTACATATGCGTATATAACAGGTTATATTTCTATTCTTCAAAAGGTCCATTGAAACCTTGTTAAACTGTGGTGCACTGTGGCCGAGCGGTATTGAACACATCGGATCATACGGTGGATCATTTCTCTTGTAAATGTAGACAAAGATTCGATTCCTACCGTAGAGAATATTATCTTTATTAAGTTTCTCAAATGCGCAGACCAGTTGACGTAATTTACATAGGTTATAAAAAAAAACAGGGCGTCTGCTCAAACATGGCTATCCGTAAAATAAGGTTTGGAGTAGTAGAAAATAATGTTTGATAAATAATCCATTGATTCCTTAGAGATTCTATTTATGAACAAAACCCGGGGCTGCGCTTTGAAATATTCTGACGAAGCTTTTAGTTTATTCCACAAAGCTCAGTCGGTTAAAAACTTACGTTTTTTAGAACTGGTTCATTTCAAGTTTCATCGGCCGACTTTGTGCACACAGAAGGAGAACATTCTTCGTTCTCTGGGTCTTGTGGTTGGGTCGAGAGTAGAAAATGTTTTCTGTTTTCTACGCACTAAAGCTTATTTACATCGATTTATTGTTTTAGTAATAAATTTATTTTACTCGTGGCTCCTTATTTACACTCACCCCACGCACTTTTTCAGTTTCGCCGTTTCGTTTGTTTGTTTTTTTGGTTTGTTTGTTTTTTTGTTTTTATTCTTATTTTCAAGAAACCTTTCTGAAGAAATGTTGGACGAAAAAGGTTCCTTTTAAAAGAAGAAAATGCGCCCCGTCATTTTTAATTTAAATATATATATATATATGTATATATATATATATATACATATATATATATATATATATATATATATGTGTGTGTGTGTGTTTGTGTGTGTGTGTGTGTGTGTGTGTGTGTGTGAGCGCGCGCGCTTTCTGCATTCTGTTGAGGTTTCTTCTAGACTCGATGAATTATCTCAAATCCTCCTAATAATTTCTATCACTTGTATATTCTTGCTAGAATCGACTTTAATGCTTCCGTTGGAGAGGCTTGGTGATAGTAGTCGTGGCTCGTGGGGGCACAGTCCTATGGGTAAGGGAAACTCGCATGAATTCCACCATGGAGAATATGTGATCGAGCGGCGCTACATCGAGTCTAATTCGTTATGTATAGCAAAGTGGAAACGTTTTCGTGTACCTCGTTTCATCAGACTAAGTCCTAAAGGACAACTTTTTTCAACTTTGTCATACACTTCTCATCCTCACTATATATATATATATATATATATATATGTGTGTGTGTGTGTGTGTGTGTGTGTGTGTGTGTGTGTGTGTGTGTGTGTGTGTGTGTGTGTGTGAACATAAGAATTGAGGTACCTCCGACAATCTCTATCAGGAATTGTATAGTCATTAATTCAGGGCTGAAATGAAAATTGTCGCATTCACACGGAGCCAATACAAAAACAGATACAGACCAAAAGACGGGGTAACGCCGAAAAGAAGACAAACGAAAGCCACTAGAGAAAAAGCAGAATTAACTGCTTTTATTCACAGAGGGAAAACTAAAAATGCACAAAATAGTCATATTTCTATAATTATGGGCATTAAAAGCCGTAATCACTCTTTAACATGGCTACTATTAGCATGAACAACAGCCTCGGCTCGACGTGGAATCTAGGAATTCTGCTTAAAATTGTTTTGCCTAGAATGTTCTACCATTCCTCTTAAAAGTAAAACCAAAGCTCTTGGAAATTCTTTGGATTTATGTTATACGCCCTCGCCACATAAGTTCGATTATGTTAAGGTCAATGCTTTGGGCAAACCAAACTTGTAACTGTATAATGTCTTCATCAGAAAGAAACTTGGTGGGCCATTAAGTTTGAATATTTCACCTTCTGCTATACTTAGTAATAGAAGAGACTTTATCAAAGTATTACTTTACTGTTCAGTATTCCAGCGATTTTTATCAACTTCCTTTTACGATTGCTTTTGATGTACTCCCAAAGCATTAAACCTCAACCAGCAAATTTCACTTTCTTATATATTTTAGATTGTTTCTTGTACCATTTGGTCTTCAGACATACTCTCTTTCATTAAAAGCAAATTTTATTTGGTAGGTAATTATAGCTTTTTTGTTGCAACTCATCCATTTAGATGACTTTTAAGTAGTATCATTCTTACTGTACGAATTGACACTTCAGTACTCATGCTGCTTTCATTAATTATTTGAAGAGGTGTTACTTTTCAGTTGGATACTGATAACCTCACTAGCTTTCTTTCATTTCTTTATTTTCTAATTTCGAAGGTGTTTTTTTTCTTATCCAAAATGTTCCCGACATCAGTATGATTCTTTCGGGTGACTTCGACAACGTTCCTTTATATTCCAACCTCTTTTCCAAGTTTAATTTGATTCAATCTTTGTGACATTCCCAGAATTCCTATCTAAACTCACTCTTCCTCTTTTGAAACTTAAATCAACTCCATTAAAAAAATTACCAGTTGAAATCAACAGACTTTATACAATTTCTGTTTGATCCTTTAATACCGTCTCTTCATTTGTGCGTATGTGTGTGTGTATGTGTGTGTGTACGTACGAACGTGTAGATCAAACTCGCCTCCGAAATTGTTTTGAATCCCGAGAAGCAGTATGCTTCTATTTTTATATCCGTAAGAGGTATCCGAAATCTGATTTCACATAGAAGTGTGAACGTTTGAATACAAGGTTTTCATTAGTTAGAAAATAATTTCACACTCACTCGCGAAAATCTTTTTCTTGGATTTGCAGGAATTGTGAGGGGAGTTATTATTATTATTATTATTATTATTATTATTATTATTATTATTTTCTAAATGGTCCAAAAACAACACGTGCTACGTCTACAACTACGCCCGCCAAGTATTTTTCCAGTGTTTGCCCTAGTAATGATTGTTTATCAAACAAACCTTCTGAGATTTTATTAGTTGAAAAATATATGTAGGGGTAACGTTCATCGCAGACAATGGTCGTTACTTCAAGGAAGCGTACGAAAATTGTAACGCTTTACGAACAATGGCAAGCCTTACCAATGATCAAATCAAAGTACTATCGACTGGCTCGGAAACTCTTCTGATTTAAATCCAATCAAGAATCTGCAAGGAACGACTTCGTGGAATGGACATACGAAATACTAACATGTGCAATGGATCATATTTCATTGGAAAACTACGAAAAGGTAAATAATAACGAAATTATTCGTTTTGTTTCAATTAATTTGCACAAGGGTGTATATAAAGGGTGGTCCAATAACTTGGACAGATTTTAAATGTGAATTAAGTTTAAGCGTCCAGTGATTTTTTTTCTTTTTCTTTGAGATTTAACAACTTAATTCTTTTGCAATTTCAACCATGGAAATATTAAAAATCAAACAATGTATTAAAGTTATCGAAGCCTATTACGAAAATAGGCGTTCAAACTGAATTTGAATGAGAAGTTCCCAGGTTGTATCATCTCTCGAAACAGCGAAGTTAATTGGCCACTACAATCGTGCTACTTGACGCCTTTAGATTTCTTCTGGGGTCATCTCAAAAGTAAGGTCTATGTCAACAAGCCAACAACAATTCAACAGCTGAAAGATGAGATAATAAGGCATATTGGTGAGATCGAGGAGCAACTATACAGATACATCATCAAATATTTTATCCATCGAGTGGAGGTGTGCCGTCGAAGCCTTAGCGGATATTTTAGCGATATTATTTTTCACACATCATTGGCATGAAATAGAGAAATAGAGAAATAAATAAATTTTGAAAAGTAACACTGATTTATTTACTGCTGACTTTGATCCTTCTTAATGAAACACCCTTATATATATATATATACATATATATATATATATATATATATATATATATATATATATATATATATATATATATGAATATGAATAGATACAAAGGGAAAACTTTTCTTTGCCAAGGTGTTTCGTCTACTGATGGACTTTAGCAAGGCAAATGTAAGACTTTTTAAATCCTTGCATTTTTCTTGATAAAGTTCATCAGATGACGAAATGCGTTGGTAGAGAAAAGTTTTCCTTTTGTCTTTAATAATATTGTCTTTTTAAAGAGATATTTAATTTTTATTTGAATTTTTAATTAATTTTTACTTAACTTTATTTTTAGGGGATAGTCGTAGTTTAGTAGACGATCCGTTTATTTATTAAACACTATATTAGACGAAAATACATATACTGTTTAATGAATAAATGGCGCGTCTACTCAAATACGAATATGCACTAAAGATAACGTTCAAGTAATATATATATATATGTGTTTGTGTGTGTATGTGTGTGTTTGTGTGTGTGTATGTGTTTGTGTGTGTATGTGTGTGTGTGTATGTTTGTGTGTGTATGTGTGTATGTGTGTGTGTGTTTGTGCGTGTATGTGTGTGTGTGTGTATGTGTGTTTGTGTGTGCATGTGTGTGTGTTTGTATGCGTATGTGTGTTTGTGTGTGTATGTGTGTGTGTGTGTGTATGTGTGTGTATGTGTATGTGTGTGTGTTTGTGTGTGTTTTTGTGTGTATGTGTATGTGTGTGTGTTTGTGTGTGAGTGTTTGTGTGTGTATGTGTGTGCATGCATGTGTGTGTGTGCGACCTGAAAGCCAGCTTTCGAACTGTTCTTTTTATCTACATTCGAATAACCAATTGTTCCAGATGAGAGAAATAAAACGCAACTACTTCATCCACAAGCAAGTCTCGTTGAGTTAAACAGGTTTCAACTGACACCAGGTCATAGTTTTGGGGTACCCAATGAGGATTGAGATAACAACATTTACCATTAGCCTGCTAGAAAAATTTTCACTCCGGCAGGATACATCGTTATTTATTATGTCAGCCACAAAGTAGACGTGAGAACCCCAATGAGGATCAACCGTATGGCGTAAATCCTCCTTGTCTTACGTGTTATTTCCACTGCCCAGCTGCAGAAAACTGCGAATGTTTATTTTATGTAAATGACGGTCGTACATGACAATTGTCTTCAAAGAATTCGCTGCAAACTTCAAAAATACTTTAAGCCTTCACTATAATAAAGGAATTATGCAAATTTCGACTTGTCTCTTTATATTTTAAGATCGATTTTCATTTAAAGCCTTTTTAATATAAAGAAATACGTCACGCATCAATGTAAATTTATCAAACGTAGATAAATATGTTGACTGAAATTGTAGATATTTTTCAAACTGAATTTTACATAATAATAATAATAATCCTATTATAATTGTGCTTGTCTTCTTGGTTAGTTCACACGAGCGTTACGCCCTTCCAATACGGCATAAAAATGCACTATTCCGTTTTGATCGCATGGAAACAGAGGAAAAGAGTGAGAAAATGAAAGAAGGTAATATAAAAGTGAGAAAAATGAAAGAAAGAAAGTAATATAAAAGTGGAGAGAAAGCAAATCAGATTAATCTTATGAGAACAGATACTACACTTTGATCTTAGCCCAAAGTCCGAAAAGCGATAGTATTAACTCATTCCCCCACTAGAATAAGATGTGACACAGGATCTTTTTAAAGTGGGGACCCGAGCGCGTACACTCGGGCAAGGGACGAAAATTCCCCCAGCTCCCGCAACCGTGCGTGCACCGATCCCTCCCTCTTGTGCAATGGAAGGGCGCGGCCTCGGGCAGCTGTTCCCCAGGTGGGGGCACCTCTTCAGTATGATTTTCTCAGTTGCCCCCCTGTCCTCTGACAGAGATGCCCCTGAGCGCACTCTGTCCAAGGACAGAGACGCAACTGAGAGATGATAAGACACCTCTCGGCCAAAAGGCCGAGAAGTGATAGTATTTTCTTGCCACTCCAGGTTGGAAGGATGTCACATGAGGTCAGTTTAATGTGGAGAGCCCAAGAATCTGAGGCGACCGCCATAAAAGCACCATTTTTCAGAGTTGCACTCTATCGAACGACGGAAGCCAAGTAAGGCAATCGCCAAAATTCCAGTTATCATAAATACAAGATCGTCTGCTGAATTATTTTTAAAATATTATTTTTAATAGAAATAATTGTGTTTATACCTCCCTTCGTTAGTTCGCACGACCTTTATGCCCTGCCAGTACCTCATAAATAATACACATTATACCGTTTTGATCGCGTGAAGAAACAAAAGATATCAAAGACGTTACTTGGTTTCAGTGGTAAAAATAAAAGGAAGAAGAAAAAATAGAAGTATTTAATATCTGTTTCTCTGAGATTGAAAGAGTTGTCAATTTTAAATCTTTTCATTTGTACCTCCTTACTTCTTAACGATAAGCATTCAAATTTAGGATTGTTATTGCGATATTAAGTTAAAGCTGTTAAGCTCAAATATTTAACGATGCGATAGGGGAATTTCTACGGATATTTTATTGTCGTAGAACTCGCCGTCAGCTTACTCAATCATTAACTGAAGAATTAAGATTCAGCAGAAATTTCAAATGAGAAAATCGTGGAATTTACACAGATTAAGACTAATAATAATAATAATAATAATAATAATAACTAGCAGCATGGCCCAGCGTTGCCCGTGTTTGATTCAAAAATCGTACGACTCATACAGCAATCGCTATCACTTGACTTAAAATATTTTTGCCCTTCCTTACCTTTAAAGAAGTGCCCTTTGCCGTGCTGATGTTGCTACATGCCTTACTTCTTGCCTATCTCACACTGCGAATTTTTTCTAAGCTCTATCCTAAACATTAAATCTGTTACGAAAAAAGAACTAAACAAAATGAACAGAAAACGATCAGCTTTAAAAAAAAAGACTCGTAACAGGAAAAACTGAATGAAATGAATGTTAACAACAAATATTTTTTCACACCCAACCCAGTTCTGCGGAATCAGAATCAACGTTGCGTTTAAGCAAGCGAATGAGCCAATTGGAGTAAAGTGCCATGCAGATTAAAATTTTTCCCACTTGTGACGAATGCAGCTATCGATTTTTTTGCATGCTAGCATGCTAGTTAACATTCGTGTCAGTCAGCTGTTGGCTCTCACGCTGACCAATAGAATCTTCCTGCCTATTCGTGGCAGCCAGCTATAGGCTCTCAGTCTGACCAGTAGAAAATGGCCGCAAACTACATGAAAACTGCCGTAAAAGCATGAAAAAATCGATTATTTCCACTATCGATGTGAGTTGGGAAATGCAAAGTCGATCTTGGCCTTTTTCCTAACTTGGAGCATGTGCATGTAAATTTTGGTGCAAATCCGTCGAAAATTGAGGCCGTACATTCGTTACACACACACACACACACACACACACACACACACACACACACACACACATCCTGCCTTTTATAGATAGAGATAATAATAATCAAAGAGAGTTCAGCTTTACATGTCTCTAAGAATCAAATGAAACATTCTTTTACTTTTTCGATAGATACTCTGTGGAGAGGAAGACGATGTTTCTTTTTAAAACTGACTTTTATTTGTTTTACTAAATCATCCCCAAAACAAGGTCGAAGAGTAACTCAAGCTAGAGGTTTGCTGAATTAGATTGATATATGAACGTAAAATGTGAAAGTGAGTGCAGACTATAAGTATATACTTTGACCCTAGTATATAATGTTATGAATATATGAGGTTTGACAAGGTCGACTAATACTGATTCCCTTCGTATTCCATTGGTAAGAAGAAAGTTCTTATCTCCGAGAACCGCTACTTGGGGGAATAGATTCCCGAGAGGATGCTTCCTGATCACTATAATCTTAACCACTTCAGGTCTAGGGTGAAATATTATATATTCTGTAGATACTCATAGACTGTACTCACTCACACGTTTTACGTTTATACAACAACTTCATTCATTAAGCCTCTAGCTAAGCACCCTCATGCTAAATATGCATGGCCAATGTTATATAGGAATAAAGTATCACTGCCGACACTGGAGTTTGAACACAGATCACCAGAGAGCAAATACAGGTGATCCCATTTTGAATAAGTAGATCATGTGATGGTAAAGGAAATGTATATATGGGAATTAGCGTGGCGTCTAAGTAATCGCTATACGGGTTACGACCTTTTACGACCGGTAATTCTTTCAGCACGTGGAATTTTCTGTCAACGTTCTTTTGTTTGAACTCTTTTGTTACGATAAGTTATTATTTTTATTATTTGCTTACGTTTTATTTTACTGACTGTTTTTTTTACAAAAAATTTGGAATTTTTTTTTCACTCCCCTTTATTTTATTATATCTGTTGTGTCGTGTATAGTGCCAAGTACTATTCTTCACCTGTTCTAGTTGGTGTCAGTTTATATATATGAGCTACCTGCTCATATGCAAATTATACTAATTTGCATATCACCACATCTCCCTATAACGGAGGGGCCTTATGCCGCGAGTACTTCTTGTACTTCTTGTGCCCTCCTGAACATCTTCCCCTATCTCTCTCCTTTCCCTTGGAGATCTAGATCTATCACGTCTATGATCAAACTGTTCCTCTGGTCTTCTAACTCGTCCCACTCTACTTCTTCCTCCGCAGTTTCACTCTGCATTAACTCTTCTGTTACATCAATAATGGGCATCTCTGAAGGCATTTCCTCATCCGATTCTTCTCCTTGGGATCTTATTTGGTCAGCATG
This sequence comes from Acanthosepion esculentum, assembly GCA_964036315.1. Lineage (NCBI taxonomy): Eukaryota > Metazoa > Mollusca > Cephalopoda > Sepiida > Sepiidae > Acanthosepion > Acanthosepion esculentum. Next base: position 136,850,829 of record OZ038483.1, on the reverse strand, counting down.
AACTAGAACACTGTTCCCATTTTCTTTATTTAATATTGCAGTATTATGTCCTTTCTGCATAATAAATTCGGCTGATTCGGGTTGTATATTCCTATTTCTTTTGTACCACATCTTTTGATTTGTGGCATATGACATAGTCAAAGGGGATCTTAATTGTCTGCCCATTAAGACAGATGGACTTTCCGGCCTGCCCGCATGCGGAATTGTTCTGTAACTTAATAATAGTCTTGGTAGGAAAGCATCGATTTCCTCCTTCTGTTGCAAGCATGCTTTTATGCCCTTCTTTACCATCTGGACCATCCTTTCCACTGTCCCATTACTTTGAGGGTGGTAGGGAGGGGTCTTGTAAGGTCTACATCCTATTTTTCTTAGCCATTCATGCGAATCAATATCTGTAAATTCTGGTGCGTTATCGATCACCAGTGTTCTCGGTATCCCATTTCTCGAAAATATTACTCTTAATATTTGTTTTACGGTGGTACCTTTTTTATCAGGTACTCTCACCACTTCAGGCCAACCTGAATATGCGTCTACTAATATTAATAATAATCCTATCCCATTGACATAGGCATGGTCCATGTGTACTCTGCTCCATGGTTCCACTTCTCGGGGCCACACATGTATTTTCTTTTGCTTGAAATTCCTGAGTTCTGTGCATTTTTTGCATCTTTTTACGTAGTCTTCTACGTCTCTTGAGAACCCTGGCCACCACGCTTCCAATTTTAATCTTCTTTGCGTAGCTGCCACTTCACAATGTACGTCATCGTGTACACTTTTTATAACCTGTCTCCTCGGTGTTTCTGGGGGAACTACCAAGTCTCCATTACATATTACCCCGTTTTCTATAGTCATTTTATGTCTGATTTCTTTGAATGGTCTTTCAGCCATTGAACAATTTCCCCAACGATTCTGTTTTATCCTCGACATTATTCTATTTAACACTGGGTCATTTGTAGTTTCATTAGCCATTTTATCTACAGATATTACATCGGTTTCTACAAGGTGCAAGAATGTGTTTCCAAATTCCTCGTCGTTTTTGTCCTTCTGCTCTCTATAAAACCTCAATCTAGATAAGGCATCAACGTGCTGTATCGTATTCCCTTTAACATATTCAATGTCAAAGTCGAACGCCATCAGTCTAATCGCCCAACGTAATATTCTGGACGTTGTAACTTTCGGTAGTTCTTTTCTTGGGTTGAAAATAAATTCCAGTGGTCTGTGATCACTTTTCAACAAGAATTTTTTTCCCATCAAAAACTGTCTTGCTCTATCCGTTGTCCACACTATGGCTAGTGCCTCTCTTTCTATATTCGAATAATTGTGTTCAGTCGTTGTTAATCTCCTTGATAAGTACATTATGGGATGCCCCTCTTGTGACAAGATACCAGATATGGACTGCTCACTGGCGTCAGTAGTTAGAGTTATGTCCTTCTTAGGGTCAAAAATTTGTACTATTGGCTTTTTTGCCAAAATTTGTTTTAAGTTTTCAAAGGCTTTCTGTTGGCGTTCTAACCAAATGAATTCCACATTTTTTTTTCTTAACTTCGCAAATGGTTCTGTCAACTCATTATATTTTGGTACGTATTTTCTATAAAAATTTACCAAACCTAAAAAGGACTCCAACTCTTTTTTATTTTTTAGTGTAGCCACTTTTAAGATTTTCTCTATTAGTACTTTATCTGGAGAGATTCCTTCCTTTGATATTGAGTAACCCAAAAATGATATTTCATTACTGTTGGTTACACACTTTTTTGTATTTATTGTCATACCAGCGTCTCTTAGCCGGTTGAGTATATTTTCAGTTTTTTTCTTTAAATCATCTTCATTTAAATCTCCAACACATATATCGTCTTGATAACAGATGGTATTTTCAACATTCCCCATTACTTTTTCAATAGCTTTTTGAAAAATTGCACTTGCCGTTTTTATGCCATACGGCATCCTTTTCCACCTTAACAGGCCTATAGGTGTGTTTATGGTCGTCACTTCTTTAAAATTTTCATTTATCGGTATTTAGCGGTAAGCTGATTCTAGGTCTATCTTCGAAAATACTTTCATTCCAGCAAGTTTATGTAAAGCTACTTCCACATTCGGAATAGGGTATGAGTCGGCGCAGACTTTATGGTTCACCCCTATTTTATAATCTCCACAAATTCTCAGGTCCCCATCTTTTTTTTTCAATACGACAATGGGTGATGCCCATTTACTTCCTCCTGGAGGGACCGGTTCTAGTAAGTCTTCTTTTATTAATTTTCGCAATTTAGCTATTACCAACGGTAATAAATGCACTGGTATTTTTCTCGCTTCATAGTAGGAGGGGGAAACATTTTCTTTTAATTTCAGGCTAGCTTCATAATTTTTTAATTTTCCTGTTTTTTCAATTTCCATCTCATTAATCAACTTCGTTGAATTTATTTTTAATACGTCATTCCCCAGTAGTCCATGCGTTTTTCGGCAATTTGTAACTATAATGGGTACTATTTCATATTTTTCTTTTAGTTCTATTGAACCTTCAAAGTAACCCATAATTGCTATAATCGAGCCATCAAACTGACGCAATTGTAGGTTGCTTTTTTTTTAAATGGTTTTCCCATAAATTTCTGAGTATTATCGTGACTTCACTACCTGTGTCGATTTGCATTTCAACAACACAGTCGTTGATTTTCATTTTTATTTTTGTATCTCCGTTCTTAGATCCATTATTTTGTATATTATCATTTTTTACATTAAAAATCTGTCTATTTTCATCCTCTATTCTTTCCACATTTTTCGTTTTACATACTGCTTTGAAGTGATTTTTTTTTAAACACTTTGAACATGTTTTTCCATAGGCTGGGCATTTTTCTTTTTTCATTTCATGAATTTTTCCACAGTACGCACAATTTTTTCATTTTGTTTGTACCGTATATGTTTCGGCCCTTATTTCTTCGTAGGATTTATTTTTATTTTGGTTGTAGCTATGTATTAATTCCTGCTGTTGTATAAATTCTAGACACATATTCAAGGGCATGTTTGTAAGTTGTAACTGTTCCATTAACTTATATCTATGTGCTGAATTATGCATACCTTCAATTAATCTTAGTTGGATTAATTCTTCTTCTGTTGTCTGCTCTCCTGTTCCTAGTTTTTCGAATTCACAGTATTTACTCGCACTTCTTAAGCGGTGTAAATATTTTATTATCGGTTCATCCACTTCCTGCTTCATTGCCATAAACTTGGTCCTTTCTGCAATCACCAGTCTTTTCTTTGGCCTCATGTTTCCCTTGATAACCTGACTTATTTCTTCGAAAGTCATTTCTTCTAGTTCTCGAGGGTACACCATTGTAGCAACCTTCATAATCGCTTCACAACCAGCGGTAGCCATGAACAAGTCGGTGATTTCATTTTCCCCTCCTCTATTTTTGAAGTCTTTCAACTTTTTACATCTCGCATTAGCAGCGAAGCAACGAATCCATGTATCTACGTATTCTGGGTCTTCAAGGACCAAAGCGAATCCTATCGGCGACGCCATTATTGTGTCGTGTATAGTGCCAAGTACTATTCTTCACCTGTTCTAGTTGGTGTCAGTTTATATATATGAACTACCTGCTCATATGCAAATTATACTAATTTGCATATCACCACAATATCCATTTTTCCCTTTCTTTTATTATGTTTTCTTTTTTTTCTTTTGTTAATTTTCTGTAACCCTCCCCCTCAAATTCTTTCCTTGTTTCTACGTGTTTACATTGTCTTAATTTTTCATTTTCTCTTTATTCATTACGTGTTTATTTGTTTCATGTTTTCCTTTTTAAATATCGTTCAAGTCCGTGTTTTTTGGGGGGTTTTTTTTTCGTTTATCTTTCTGTGTTAAATTTCACGTTTATTTTTTGTAATCTGTCTTTCTTATTGTTTGTGTTTCCTGGTCAGACTAGTTTTTAACAGCGGCCATATTGAAAAATTTGTAATTTGTTGTTTCGTATTTTTTTTTGTAGCTTATCGTTTTTTATTATTGTTAATTGTTCGTTTTCACCCGTTTTATTGTATTAATTTTTGTTTGTTAGCCGTTCCTTTTCCGTTTTAAAAGTTATTTTGTGATTGTTACCTGTTTTACCTTTGTCTTTATCGTTTATTTTTCTCGTCTGTCTTTTACGTTATTTTTGTGCGTCCTACTGTTTTCTGTATTCTTTTTGTCTGGTTAATTTTGTTGTCTCGCTTTTAAAGCGAACCTTGTTTATTTAAACTTTATTTTGTCGTTTCTATTTTGTTAAGTTTAATTATTTACTTTTTTCTTTCAAACGCCTCTTCCCTTCATTCTCAAAAAAAAGTTCATATAGACTATCAATCTGTCTGACAAAGTCAAGCCAGCTAAAAAAACCTTTTTGGTTCAAGGAAATAAAAAAAACCTCCGGATAAAGGTACAAAGATTAATGATAACGACATTAATGTTCAACACACAAAAAGTATGGTGGCCGAGGATAACCAAAATTCGGAGAGTAGTCAAATTATTACTGACGTGGAAAAAGTCCAGAACACGGTATGGTGTCCGATAATACCAATATGGCGATGGATACGAATGTTAAGGACGCAGAGAAAAATATGGTGGCCAAAAAATGCCAAAGTTTAAAGGAAAAAATTGCTGAAGAACTCAACGAAGATAAGACCAACAATGACGTTAATGCAGCGGTAGGGGAGACGCTGGAAGTCCCCATCTAAATGCAAAATCAACATGACGGAGCTCTTCGAGAGAGCCAAGAGTTACGCACATCTTGTGACAAAAGATGGGCTCTTGGGTAAACCCGTTGAATTGCAGAAGGTTGATAAAAGAATTGTGCTTGTCTTTGTGGTGGACAAGCGTTCGCGCAAAATTTGTCGCACCACAAAAGACACCGTAATTAAAACGTTGACGTCTCTGTGAGTGAAGCCCCAAAGAGTCATTAAAGGCAAAGGATACTTTATGTGGGACATATTGTTACCCACGCCAGCCAACTGTGAAGCCATGTCCAGTTGAGATTTAATAACAAAAGACCTCATACTAAGAACTGAATATGAGGGCTGGCGTAAGACCATCGACTCAATATTTGAGGTCCCTCCTCAGATCATTGGTGAGCACTTGGCAGCTTATTTTGCCCTGTTTGGACAGTTACTTGCAGCTTCATCTGACGATCTGACTGGGGGATGAAGTTTCGAAATTATGATCGATCGACAGGCCTTCATCTCCATTCCCAACTGCCTAGATGTAGAGGGCCAGAAAATGCCGGTCATTGTGACCGGCCGTAAACCAACATGCTGGAAGTGCGGAGATACCGATCACCTCTCCTCTTCCTGCCCAGACAAGAAGGCCTGTGGAGATTTGGCACCAGTCGACCCAAATACCCCTCTGGTCGAGTCTGTTGTTTCCGTCTCGCCTGTAATGGGCATGCAAGCGTCCAGGACCGGTGCGGTAAAATGCCCCCATTCCCCGAAAAGCCTTTGTTCGCCGCTTGTACGGTCGCGGAGAAGGGAGAAAGAGAATGTCAGGTCGTTGGCAGGGCTAGAGGGAAGCTCCAGGCAGCGGGACCTCGTTCCACTAAAGCCCTTACGACAAAAGACACACACTGTCCCACTCCCTCAACCAGTTCCAAGGGCGACTCGCCGACTAGCTATTCCGACCACATGAGGAGTCAAAAATTAAGATATGAACCTTCATTTGAAAAAGCGAAAAATTTACAGCACCTAAAAGAAGCCTTAAAAACAAAACATGAAGTTCCTGGAAAAACCGTCTTCCCCTTCTGTCAAACATCATATGGCTCCTCCACCCATCGTAAAATCTGTAACCCCCACCCCTTCCAAAATGACCACCTTCACGAAGGGTCCCCTCCCCAACTCCTCAGCCAGCCAAAAATCTAACTCTGCCAATACCCCTATAAATTCACCAAGGAAATTAGAAAAAAGACAAAGAAGTCCTTCATCTGACTCCAGCGATCCTGCATCTATCAAAAAAAAAGTCTGAACCCATTTATCAAACTGGGGAAGACGTGTGCCGAGTTTCTAAAGATCTGGAAAATAAGGCTCTATTGAAATCTAGAAAAATGAGGCAATTAAAAAAACTACTAAATTTTCGAAAAATAAATGATTTGGATATAGAAGACCCACGGAACTTTCCGAATGCAAAGAGAGTATTAACAGTGGTTCGTGCTGGTGTGGCTGGTCAACAGATTTTGGCCATGGTTGCAGAAGAAAACCATGTATTTGGAATGTTTCCGCCTATGGCCTGCTATAACAATGACATTGTTTAAAAAATTACAGCAATATTGTTCAGGGAGGTTCCCGCCTTTTGTTCACCCCTCCCTTTATAGAGCTTTGAAGTTAACCTTTCCCTTGGACATCGGGGGCCTGTCTCCCGATGGCACCATCAAGAGTGAGGTGGGAACAGGTTCTATAGGAGAGGCCATCGGTGTCCTCACCCCGGCCATGTTCAATGCAGGACAGCAACCCTAATCGGTTTCATTATGGCTCTCTGGTTAGCAAGTTTGAATGCCCGGGACCTGAGGTCGGAGTCTCGTAGGGCGAGGCTCAATCGCGATCTTCAGCACCTCGGGGTGGATGTTTGTTGTATGCAGGAAACCCATTTTTTATTTTGCAACCGTGAGGACATTCTGTCTAAGAGGTTCGTCCTCTATTCAGCATGTTTTGATGGACGCTCAGGGGTATCTCATGGCTGGTGAGCAAGTCTCTGAATGCGGTGTGTGCTCTTGTCTTCGCGGATCTGGCGGGCAGGCTTTGCGTGCTGGATGTTACCATAAAGGATAAGGCTCTTCGTCTCATTGGAGTTTATGCGCCCAATGACAATGCGCAGCGGTCTGATTTATTTCGGCAGATCGCGCCGTTTTTGACGACTTCTCGTTCGGTAGTTCTAGCGGGTGATTGGAATGCCGTCCTTGATCCTGATATTGATCGTATAGGGCCAAGATTGGGTACTAACAACTCGGATGTTAAGCCGTTTCGAGATTTTATCGACGGGTTTGATCTCGTCGATAAGTATCGAAATGAGCACCCCCGGGAGGTAGTATGGACTTGGAATAGGGGCGGCATCTCAGATTCGGTGGTGAACGCAAGCTACATCGACCGAGTTCTAGTTAAGAGAGTCGAAGTAGGTCTTTTAGAATGTCCAAGTTTCCATTTTATAGTTTACTCGGATCATTGGCTTGTCCGCGATCGGGTAAACTTAGATAAGCCTAAGGTTAGGATGGCTGGCCACTGGAAATTGAACTCGTCATTATTTGGCGAGCACGATTTCCGGGACCAACTTCTACTAATGCCACACCGGGAATTGTCGGGGACTATGGTTGGGAATAAGTGGTGGGATACTTTAAAATGTAAACTTAGGTCTTTTGCTGCTTATTTTAGTCGCCGACTCAATCTAGCAGGGTTAGCAGTCTTGTGAGGCAAAAGTAGATCGGGGGATCAAATCCCGTGATAGTGGGGATGTAGCCTTAGCTAAGGCGGAGCTGGCCTCCTTGCTTATCAAGAAGGATCAAGCTCTAGTAGTTAGGGCTAGGTTAAAAAGAATGTCTTGCGAGGCTACGAACATGGCCGATTCATTGCGTGCAGAGGAAGCTCGTAGGGCATCTAGTCGACATATCGCGAGCATCACATTGCCGGATAAGCGGACTGTGACTACAGACGTGGGCATTTGTGAGGTTTTCCGTTTTACTTTTAGGAGCTGTTTACCAGGGAGCCCGGTCTGAGCCCTGCTCAGTTCGATGCCTATTTAGCCGACTTTCCCCGCATCGTGGCGGCTGAAGTGAGCGTCCCATTAAAGAGTCTGAGATCTGGGATGCGCTGAAACAGGTTGGCCTGGAAGAGACTCCGGGATTAGATGGTCTTCCTTACGAAATGTACTTGAGGCAGTCGCCCATCTTTGTCCCCTTGCTGGCACTGATCTTCAACAACTGGATGAAGCAGGGATCTATACCTCAATGCTTCACCAGGGGGTGTGATCAAGTTGCTTCGCAAGAGCAAGGATGGTGGTGATGGGGTAGATAATTATCGGCCTTTGACGATGTTAAATTCAGAGTTGAAGATTTTAGCCAATGTCTTAGCCGGCCGTTTGCAGGCTGTTCTCTCTAGTCTAATTGGTTCCGAGCAGACTTGTGCTGTGAAGGGCAGGACTATTCAGGACGGCCTTCATTTGGTACGCTTGATCATCGAGCAAGTCGACAGTGATGCCGCGCTGATCAATTTAGATCAGTCCAAGGCTTTAGATAGGGTTGACCATCGATTTCTGGAGGCTGTTCTTTCAGCCGCTGGTTTCGGGCCGAACTTTCACAATTGGATCCGACTGCTGTATACGTCCCCCGGTGCGCTGGTAGAAGTGAATGGGGTAAGATCGAAACCTTTCATTTTGTCTCGCTCCATTCGTCAAGGTTGTCCGCTGGCTACATTGCTGTACGTTCTTGGGTTGGAACCTTTCCTGCGTAAGTTGAAGACAAATCTGGCCCTTCGAGGAATTTCCTACCACCTCGGCCAGGTACTCTGCCTATGCTGATGACGTTTCGGTTCTTGTGTCGAGCAGAGCCGAAATTAACGAAGTCAGCAAAGAAATTAAGTGATATGATATGGTGACAGGGGCCAAGATCAACCGCGATAAGTCTGTTGGCTTGCGGTTGGGTTTGTGGAAGGGAGTTTCTCTTCTCGGATCTTTCCACTGGACAGACGGGCCGGTCAAGATACTCGGCGTCTGGTTCGGTCCCGACCTCCTGTTGGAAATGAATTGGTCGGAGGTGCGGGAGAAGGGCGAGGTCGCAGTTCGTCTGTGGTCCCGAAGGAATCTGTCCTTGAAGGGGAGGGCAGAAGTATGTGCCTCGCACATCTACCCGATTCTCCTTTACCGACTCTCCTTGCTTCCACTCCTGTCTAATAATTGGCGTTTGTAAGGCTCGTGTTCTCCTTCTTGTGGGAAGGCAGAGCCGCCATGGTTAGTCGCGAGATCTGTTACCTTCATCCGTCTGATGGCGGTCTAGGGGTGCCTTGCGTTGAGATTCGTCAACATACGCTTCGCCTTACTTATCTAGACCGGATGTGTATGCAATTGGATGAAAACGGCGAATTCTGGAAGGAAGACACTCGTAGAAAATTTCCATCCTTAAGAAGTGTGCGCTCGTGTGAGGAAGAGGCCGGCCGTTCACCTCGAGGCGAGGGCTCCTTCTATCACGAATGTCGGCTTGCCCTCAAGCAACTCTTACGGGCGAATTATGGCCTCTCCGACGTTCAATCGTTGTCCCGTAAGGCATTATATCAAGTGTTAGTTCAGGGGAACGTTCAGGATGCTTTGATAGGCGAGCTCGGTCTGACGAAGCGGGAGGCTCGCTGCATATGGCCTTGGGCGCCCGGGTTGAAATGTCTCACTAACTGAGGCATCACTCACCTGGTTAGTGATTCGAGGGGCCCTCTGAGTTGCCAAAAGACTTTGGGTTTGGCAAAGTCGCCAAACTGCGTTCGCTGCAGTTGAGAGGTGTAGACCCTAGGTCACGGCTTTTTTCATTGTAGTGTCGTAGCTCCGTTGTGCAAGTTTGTTGAAGACATCATGGTTCGCATGCTACGCGGAAAGTTCTTTGTCCTCGAGGCCAGTTCCGTCTGTAGCAATATAGTGCCGCCGTTGGCTAAGGCTGAGCACTATGTGTTCCTTTACTTACTGGGGGTTATGCGAGTCGTGATATGGACAACGCGACAGAAGGAATTCCATGGGGCCGAGAAGTTTACCTCTTCCCAACTGATCCTATTCTTTAAGCATCAACTTAAAGTCAAGATCAGGACGGAAAGGAAACGACTCCATCCATTGGAATTTGGCGAAAGGTGGGTGAGTCTCTGCAGAGTAAAAGGTGCTGACTTAGCGAGGCATTATGATGCCGGTTAGGAGGATATTGCTTTTGCTGGGTTGGACATTTGCAACGCTCCCCTTAACAGTTTAGTGTAGGTCGTTTTATGTTTTAGTTTTTTTCTCGTTAGTAAACTTAGCTAGGATGTGTAAGCTCATTGGCCCCTTTTATTTTTATCCCTATTTTTTTTCTTTTGGTTTAATTCCCCATCCCTCCCATCTTTAGGTGGGTAGTGATGTTAGTTCTCTGGTGGGTGTGAGGCGTCTTTCGTTTCGGGTGTGACTTCGTAACTTTTTTTGTGTTTGAATGGTTGTGTGTTTGAGTGAGTGATTGGGATGTATGAATGTTTTTATTTTTATTTTTTTCAAGTCCTGCATTGATTTCGTCCAGTGAACTGGCGTTAATGCTGCATTTAGGACTTTGTGGGGTTTTATTACTAACACAGATTTTGTTTAGTTTCTTGTAGATAGTTTGTACACATTTGTATATAATCATTGGGGATTTTTTTAAATTGTTATTTTATTCCCCTCCCCCCACAAAAAATGAATTGTATATATGGGGACTAGTTAGGACTTCATAGAGTTTCTGAGGTATTATGGTGGATGAGGTAAGAATGGTAAGTAAGAATGAGTTGTTTTGGTGAAATGTATATTGTCAGTATGTTTGGGTCAGTGGTTTCGGCTAGCTAAATTGTAATGTTAAGACAGAAGAAGACCATCCATTACCCTATTCCACCTTTTCGGCCTTGTACCTCATTTGTGCATATAGTACAATAAATATTATCACTATACGGATTACTATTCGGTGGTTACTATTCGAGTGAGTATTATCGAACAAGTACTATTAGTGCCAGTGATATTCGAAGGCGTCTGACGTCAGTATTGTTCAACGGCGTTACTATAGTTGTAACTGCGATTACAAAGTATCTACTACAATGAGCATTGCGAATGTGATATTACAAAAGTGGCAACGAGTGTTCGTTACCATCACAAAACTGACTAATTCTTCAGCCATCTGGTTGAATTTGAGTCCCAATTTTCGTCCATTTAACTTGTAGTTTCATTGCACACTGACTGGTTTCAAGATTGCTTAGACGGTGTTAATATTTCCTTGAAGACTGTTGATAAACCTCAATTTGATTGTCTCAAATGAATGTCTATCAATATAGTTTACAATGCAACGAGAGGGAGAGATTTTCTATTGAAGTACAAACCTGATTACAAAAAAGGAACGTTGAAAATATCTTCATTCGTTTTCTTGGCCTCATTTACAAATTCATTCCTACAATCATAACAAATTCATTCCTACAGTCATAACATCTTTGAAAAAATCTGAATAGCTTACATTTTTCAAATTCATGGGACTGTAATTCCGTAAATGTTTAATATGTAAATCTTCAATTCTAAATTACAGTGAATTAATAATTATTAATTATCGTATTTCCTCAATTAGTAATAATGACTATAGCATAAATATTCATCCATGGTTGAATCTGGCAGTAAATTAAGATGAGCCATATACACAGCCTATATATATATATGTTGTAGTGCTCGGTATAAATATACAAGGCCTGTATAGATTTATTTTACAAATTACTCGTCAATTAAAAGCAAGATTAAAATCAAAGAACGCTGCGATAACGTGAAAAATAATTAACTTAGATTTATCAACCCGGAGAAGATCATAAGAAATTTTTTCACACGGTTTGACATACAAAATTTCATTTTTTTATCCACCTTTTATAACTGAAAAAAAAATGATTCGTTGTGTATTAACTCTTGTAATTTTGGTTTCGTTCATGGGAGATTTCAACACGAAGGATTAATGTAATTAACTGCAAATCGAATGTAAAGTATAACTTAATGAATGATTAATTGTGGACAAGAATTTTACGATCAGGTTGCATAAAAAATGCTTTAACTGAAAAAGACATCGAAAGCTTCGTGTAGTTTTTCTATAAATTGATTGATTATTTGATTGCAGCGATTTGGTCAAAGGAAACACAAGCTGAATGTTTATGACACAACCGGCAACATTATATTTGGAGGAAAAAAGAAAAGATGATATCAAAAATTCTGATGGTTGAAAAATGCGGCAGAGGGTAACATAAAAATCACCAGAATTTTGGCGGAGACGGATTCACTAAAATATCCATTCTTTCGAAAAACCTTCTACACTGTTATCTTACGCTTCGTTTAGTTTGTTTTGTTTTACGGCATATCAACACCTCAATGGGTTATTTAATTCCGACGAGATTTTTATTGCTGGTAATATTTTTTCTCCAAAAATCCATCAGTAAAAACTCATTTTCACCGTTGGAAGATGAATATTACCAATCATCCAATACAAGGCCCAATAACCACTCAAAGTAGAGAATTAGGGAATGAGGCTGTTGTAAGGGCGTACAAGGGGAGAATAAGTGGTACGATATATAGGATAGATAACGGTTGATCCTTGTTGTGGTAGGATCCACCTAATTTGCATAGTGGAGTACCGACTATATAAATATGGTTGGTACCGGGAAGACTGGGAGGCGAATCAAGAGATCCAACTAGAGACTCTGCCCGACTGCGACTTAGTCAACACATTCTCCAGAAACGGTCTTCCCAGGAATATACAAAAGACTATATGTAAATATTGTGTACACTTTCTTGTTTCAATACATTTTGTTCTAAGTACATTTTGTGTTGCATTATTATTCCATGCATTAGTCAAGTTTCAACAATCCTAGAATTGAAAAGATTGTAGTGATCGGTTTAGTTTGTTTTACGGTATATCAACCTCAATGGGTTATTTAATGCCGACAAGATTTTTATTGCTGCTAATATTTTTTTTGTCAATACAGAAGGAAAGAACATATATTAATCAATGTCAGCATTTTGATTTTGTTGTAGTTCCTGAAGGAACGAAAACTTTTACTACTTTTTTCAATTCACTTCATAAATATTTTCTTACAGTTATATTGTTTTATATTTTTAGGTAGGTAAATTTTTAGGTAGGTAATATTTTCTCCAAAAAGGTGTTTGCTGATAATAATGTATTGTTAGTATTCAAACATCTTTACATGTTTTGACTCCAGTTTGGGGTTAACTAATTGCCCATAGCTGGGATGCTAAATGGTGCTACCACCCCGGGTCAGGATGGACCTGGAAACAGCAGCAATTAAGTGGTGGTTCCACGATTCTCAAAGCCTCCTGATCAGAGGCCTTGCTGTTGGATGTAGTTTATCATCTTACCCAGGGACACAGATGTAGTTTATTGTCAGACCCAGGACAGACGCATGACAGGTCTAGGCTTGTTGACGCCACCTGAACTAACCTTAGTGTTGAAGTAACAATCAACCTTTCTCCAGACATAGATAGATAGATAGATAGATAGATAGATAGATAGATAGATAGATAGATAGATAGATAGGGGAAAGAATTAGATAGATAGATAGATAGATAGATAGATAGATAGATAGATAGATAGATAGATAGATAGGGGAAAGAATTAGATAGATAGATAGATAGATAGATAGATAGATAGATAGATAGATAGATAGATAGTTGGGACCCTAATAGGTGATACCACTCCAGATGATTCTTTCATGTGCTTTTGACTTTCATTATTGCACTCTGTTAGCTATTAGTTATCACCCCCTTCTTTCCAGAATTGTAGTGTGGTAGACAAAATATGTGACTCTCTCTCTCTCTCTCTCTCTCTCTCTCTCTCTCTCTCTCTCTCTCTCTTAAACACTAGATAGATAGGTAGATAGATAGTTAACTTATATACGAATTTTATATGGGAATATGCTAAAGATAGAACTCACTAATAGCAATGGTCATCCAGACGAGCTATACCAAACTTTACTGATAGGCCTTGTAAAATGGACAGAATAATTAAACTAAGTCTGGTCCAAGGCCACAGAAATCAGAAACATGCAAAAAAAAAATAAGTAGTCGGAAAGACAAGTTTGTTAACATTCTTATTAAGGTAAAATCTTTCTGCTTCTCCCTCCCTCCTCTCTCTCTCACACACACACACACACACTCTCTCTCTCTCTCTCTCTCTCTCTCTCTCTCTCTCTCTCTCCTACACAACTAGATAGATAGATATGAACAGACCGAGGTAGAGAGAGAGATGACCAGACTTGGCTAGCTGGCTAGATAGATAGATAGATAGATAGATAGATACGTAAGAAAAACGATATACTTTCTTACGATTTTTTTACATATATAAGATTGTTATATTTTTAAAATTTTAAAATAGCTTTTTAATAAATATATATTTTAATAGAAATATGTGTGCGCGTTGGTACGTGTGTGTATTTGTGCGTGTGTATGTGTGCACGTGCGATAAGTTGTTTAATTATTTTATAATTTTTTTCTACTCTGATTTTCGGTGATGTACATCCACTCTTCAGGAGACTTGTGAAATGTCCATCAAGTCATCTGAAGAGTAGATTTAAACGTTACTCAGACTAAATACAAATCAAACGAATTTAATTTATTTGATATCTTATTCATGGTCCATTTCTTAATATCGAGTGTTAAATAAGACTTTAGTAGACACTATTATTTTTTAGAGAAAGTGTATCTCTGCTCCGACTTCCTAGGGTTGACCATGAGATCAGATACAAGCCATAATATGGAAAGTCGATTTTGATTGGCTGAGCTAGCATGGGAAAGGAGTTGGGAGAAAGGTTTCAGCGAGTCGAGTCGTGTCTGAAACGGGTCCCTAGTGAGGGGAGGCGTCCCTTGGATGGTTAGTACATGTCGACATTTTTTTAAAAAAATGGATTAAAATATTGATTGAAAGTTAAAATAAACTGTTTTGGAGTCCTTTCATCCCTGGACCTAAAATATTTAACGATCTCCAGCCGGGAGAAGACGAAAGAGAGAATGAAACATATTATCGAATTGGCGCCATTGACCAAGACCTCCCGGCATGAGGGTGTTATGCAACAAGGCTGCTAGCCTTAAATACTTAAATGTTCATCACGTCAAGTGGCTTAATTATTCTAATACTACTGGATTAGTATAGAGCTGTGGCCAGTATTCCGTTTTAATTTTCTGTTGCTCAATCTCGCTATCAAATCATGACTTCCCTAGTTGTTTCCTTTATCAATCTGACCAGCATGGCCCCTTAATCGATTTGATGTTTACCTCTTCTCCAAATTCTTGTCGTACTTTAGATCTCTGCCCTCTTGACAATTAGGATGACGCGGTATAGTCGGCTGATATTTTCTTTGGTTCGTCTATCAGGCACGAACCCCCTTTTTATTCACAAGAACTTTTCTGCTACCAACGTACTGATTGGGATTCATTTCGTGATTTTCTTAGCGATAATTCTTGCAGAGAAATCTTTCGGCTTCTTACTGAAAATCGTGCCTCTGAAGTCTCTTCTTAGATGATGGCTGTCATCGAGGCTTTTTTGTCTTCTCGTAAATACAAAGTTTAAAAGTGACGATGAAATCAAAAGTGTTGTGAGCGACTGGCTGAGACATCAGTCCAAAGATTTTTACGCTGAGGGAATACGGAAGCTTGTGCACAGATGGGAAAAGTGTGTGACAGTGCTGGGAGACTACGTTGAAAAAAATAAAAAGTAAGCTTCTATCTATATTAGAAGTCCTTATACCGAAAAATTCACCTTATTTATTGAATGATCCTCGTATGTTTGGTTCTTGTGTCTTGTTTAAGTAAATAAAACACATAAACTCGAATTAATCTTGAGGTTGAATACTTTTGATGAAAATGATATATATATATATATATATATATATATATATATATATATATATATATATATATATATATATATAATTACCTTCCCAGACCAAAACAAACTTCTACGATCAGAACTCATCTCAAAATGCAGACGCGAAAACAAGCTTTTACTACGTTACTTAAAAAACGAAACTGAAAAGAATTTAATAAAAAAAAATGGAATAAGAACAAATAAGCAAAATAAATTAATCCAAATGAAGTAAATAATAAATAAATTAACAAACCGCTCCCGCCAAAATAACCGTTACAGTAGACTACCCACAATGCACCACTGGCCCGTATAGAGACATTTTCCAAGCGTAGCTTAGATGTGGCACAAAGCCGAAAGTATGGAGCACCCAGTAAGGATCGAAGTCACTACTCTGTCGTAATTGTTCTGACAAGACAAGCTTGCTAACCATTACACCGCCTCGAGGTGCCCCCACTGACTCGTATATATAGTCGAGAATAAACACAACGCATGTAGCCTAATGATTTCGTCTAGCATGAAACAGCCTGTCGCCTCTGAATGTTGACTTCAATGTTCACTTTTATATTTGCATATACTCTGATATTGAACATTTTATCCAATAAATATAGCATGCCTTAAAACTATATTTCTTCATATATATATATATATATATATATATATATATATATATATATATATATATATATGGGGGAAGGGAGTTTGTGTATGTGAAAACTTGAAAGCAACAAAAGCAAAACACAAAAGAAGCTAGCCTAAGCCGACAGAAAAAAGAAAGAGAAAAAATAAAATAAAAGACATTAAACAACTTACCTAAACATTTACCTACCTAAAATATAAACAAATATAACTGTAAGAAAATATTAATAAAGTGAATTGAAAAAAGTAGTAAAACTTTTTGTTCCTTCAGGAACTACAATAAAGTCAAAATGCTGACATTGATTAATATATATTCCTTTTATTTACCCTTAATCAGAAAAATATTTTCTCTACAAGTCCAAGAAAAATTTGGATTGCTACTACACACAAAAGACAATAGTTAAACATCGGAAAACATGAGGGAAGTTAATTCCTTTTTAATAAAGTGGAAATAACCACTCTTTGCCTGATGAAGGTCGCGAGAACAGAAACACGTGTAGCAAAAAATATGTAAAATAAAGTATAATATATATTTTTTTAAAATCTACATTATAACCAAAAACGTTTACGGTTTCTCTCTTCTCTTTAAAATATGCACTTTTCTCTCGTTGGAATAACTATAATCTCTCCCTTATATATATATATATATATATATAATATCCATAAAAGAATAATGGTTAGAGTTGAACCAGACCAGGAAACAGTAGTATTAAAAAGTGCTCAATACACGTGTGAAAAAATAAAATAAAAGTAAAAATAACATGTACAGCTTTTAACTTTCAAAATGTTGAGGTCAATTGAATATGCTACCTTAGTTATCAATCAGTATTTTTCCATACAGGAATGTTGGTGTAACTGTCTCGCAAATGGACAACACAGCACAAGAAAATAACAAATTAAAACTACAGATCCTCGAAGTAATCTACATTAAAAACTTGAAGCCGACACTGAATAGAATCAGCTACGACTACTATAATAATGTTCTAAAATGCCTATAAAAAGAACAATTTTCACGCATTTCAAGCTAAACCATGACATTCCAACATAAAAGAAAAAAATCTATAATTGATAATTTTCACGTTCTAATGAAAGCTAAAGCATAATTGTCAGTCGTTGCACTTAAACGCAAAAACAAAACATTCAGTAATGGATAGCTACATATACTTAATGGATTAAGTAATGGATAGCTACACAGAGTTTTTGCCTTACTAATTTCACCTTTGATGATGATCTCAGAAAGAGATGGAAAGTACTTGGGAAACAAAAATGATTTTCACTGTGACAGTGCATTTCTTGCATCATTTGATTATAATACATGGGAAAATATCCGTGAATATTAACGGATTAATGCTAAACATAAGCAGACATAATGTCTGTAATTTTTTTATCACACACACACACACACATACATACATATATATATATATATATATATATATATATATATATATAGTTTTAAGGTATGAGGTCAACACACAGAGACGAATCTGTTTCATGATAAACGAAATCGTCAAGCCATCGATTGCGTTTAGCATGAAACAGATGGTCGCCTCTGGTGTTGACTGCAATGTCCACTTTTATATATATATATATATATATATATATATATATATATATATATATTATTTGTTTAAATATTATAACATAAATATGTTATAAAATCACTACAAAAATAGTCATTTTGTTTCAACACCTCCGGTGTCTTATCAAGTGATGATGTTGAATGTAGAATAAATGGTTTTAAAAGTTTCAAATTAATTAAACGATCCTTTACTAGGGGTAAACGCTGTTACATAAGCTAGAATGACCAATCAAAATACAAGTATATGAGAATTCAAAAAATTTGACAACGAAGCAAGGTTATCATAGATATTAAAAGGTTTAAAGTTGGGGTTCTAGTAAAATAGAATATGTCCTAACTAATAAGTATTAAATTATATGATAAAATTTGAAATTAAACTTGAAAGTAAAAAATTACCTATTTAGAAATCTAAATCTAATCTCTATTAAGTTTAAAATTATAGAATTACTGAGGAGAAAATAAAAAATACATATGTTATTTAATTTATTTTTTAATTGAAATTACGTTAAAAAGGATGTTGATAGCTCTCGACAAAAATGTATACATTTTACTTCAACTATGATGATCACCTCTCACGTAAAACAATCCAAACACACTCAGGTTATAATACATAAGCGCCCAGACATATTTAGATATATATATATACACACAAAAAACGGTGACGTGACACGACCCTTGATAAAGAGAGAGAGAGAGGGGGGAGAGAGAGAGAGAAAGAGAGTGTGTGTTTGTGAGTGTATATGTTTCTTTAAATTCTCTGTAACACTTCTCTCCCTCGCAAAAAGTATGGTCCCTGAAATGACTATATACAGTGTAACCCGGATATAAGAGAGTTGTCGGGACCGGAGAAGAAGTCTCTTATATCCGAGTTTCTCTTATATCCGGGTTTCGTCTATTATATATACATTAACACAGGCTCTAATTTGGGACCAGATAAAAATCTCTCTTATATCCGGGTTTCTCTTATATCCGGGTTACACTGTATCTACTTTTGCGAAATAAGTGGCCTCGACACCCTTTCGTCTTCAGTTGATTTTGTTCCTGTTCTGAAAATCCTATGACTCTTCGTTCACCTTATGAAGGGCTTCAAGTTCATACAACAGGAAAAAGGAATAACAGTGTCGTTATTAACAGGCGGCTCATGAACTGGGATTGTTGCTAAGGAAAAGACGACAGTGGAAGGCTGTCTGGTGGACTGACAACAACAAATAAAAAGGGATTAAGATCGTGAAACTTAAATCGTAGGGAAATCTCAAAAAGCGACCATGAAGAAGAAATCAGATGCAAAGACATCGCCTTCTATAAACAGTGTATTGACTTGCGGCTTAGAAATCTGAAAGTGACAACGATTAAATTTGGTTTTAAAAGATATTTGATATTCATTGAGAATTTAAAAAGGACGGCGATGCTTCGTAGGGTCCAGTAAAACTGAACACGATTTCTTTAAACAACTGGGAAGAGTAATAATAAAACTGTAGGGCGAAATGTCATTGATAAATGGCTTTCTTTCTCCTTTTATCTCTGTGCTGATGTGTCTCGCACTCCGAGAAATACGAAGCTGAGAAAAGTGAATAGACACAGAGGCGTGCCCACGTATTTGCATATACTATATATATGTACATGGGTTTGTTTGTTTGTGTGTGTGCGCGCGCGTGTGGGTGTGTGCATGTGTATGTACATGGGTTGTGTGTGTGTGTGTTAAGTTCATCGCTTTTGTCTTTCTTTCCGCACACGTATATATAAATAAGTACGAAGTCTGATCAATAAGTCCATACCCAGATATTTAGATATCAGATGAATTTTAAATCAAAATTTCACTGTAAAATGTTTGATTCGTATCGTGACTATTTATTACTGAATTAAGTGCTGTGACAAAAAAATAATTGCAGTTTTCAAACTTTTTACCACCGTGTATCTATTGTTATTCTTATAATTATTATTATTATTGTCTTTTAATAATACTTGCGATGTAACTCTATGTTGTTGTTACTGCTGTTATTATTATTATTATTATTATTATTATTATTATTATTATTATTATTATTATTATTCCTTTGATTTCTGGTGCATACTCATTTCTTTCCGGGTCCCAACCACAGACCCTAAATTAGAAATGCTATTGTTATGGTCCAGGTTAGGACCAAGGAAGAACAACACGAACACAAGAGTAGAAATAACGAAGATATATTACACGGAATAATAATACA
Source organism: Acanthosepion esculentum (assembly GCA_964036315.1). Lineage (NCBI taxonomy): Eukaryota > Metazoa > Mollusca > Cephalopoda > Sepiida > Sepiidae > Acanthosepion > Acanthosepion esculentum. Next base: position 136,830,826 of record OZ038483.1, on the reverse strand, counting down.
AGATGTGGAAGGTGTTAGTATGACTTTCAGTCTGGTTTGGAGTGAACTACTATCGGCTCGACTCTTGAGAGGCGTAGTATACATAGTGTTATATATGTTCAACGTAGTCTGGATGTAGAAATCCAACGTAAGTAATTTGTTCAATGAAACAACACCAATATCCAGTAGCAGCTGTTCAGTAATTCTTAAGGTCTTCCATATCAGAGGTTGGCAGTGGATATTCGGAGATAAAACAAAATGGCCGCCTTTATACACGTCGGATTGAATATTCCAAGTCTTCTGATTGGTTAGGCTTCTCTTGGTAAACTATAAAATGAGTCAGCTCATTTTGGTTGGCTCACTAGTAAATACCAGGTACACAAAAATTGTAACAACATAGTGTTAGGAAGAGTTCATTCTGTAGTTATAGGTAACGCGACCCATAACATCTATCATGACATATTTCACACGGCATTTTTTGATGAAAAAAAAAAACATATTTTCCATAGATGAAGCTCCTTCGTAAGGCGTTGGCTGTACTTGTGAATACAATATTTTGTATTTCTTTAAGACATGGGCTACCAGGAATCCCTTCAATGAGTTTATTGGGATCTTTTTTTCTAATCAATCCGAGGGCTCTAACTACAACTGCAATTGTTGATGTCTTCATGCACCATATTTTGGAGATTTCGATTTCAAGATCTTCATTGATATATGAGAGTCTGAAAAGACACATTTTGTCATTGTAGATCCCGAGGTCTGGGCGATTAGCTTTGATTCTTCTGTCTGTGTGTATTGTGTAGTCGCATAAAATTGTTACGGGTCCTATCTCTGCAACCGGGTCTGGGTGGTGTTCGTACCAATTTCTTGCAGTTTCCTATCCGTAAAAGTTGCAGTTTTTCCAATGCAGATATTGGCCCACTCTGTCATGCCGGGTTTTATATTCAGTGGGTACCAGTACCGCGCAACCTGATACAAGATGTTCAATTGTTTCTGAATATTTATTACAGAATCTGTATTTTGAGCTAACGTAATCTTTCAGAATGTGTGCTTGGTAATTTCTAGTTATCAAGCATTGGTCCTTCGCAGCAAGAATAAAACCTTTTTATTGTATTTGCAATCTTACTGGTTATTTCGCTGACTGGAGTGAATTGACTAAATAAAATGCGCATGCGTATTGTATTGTCGATTATCCGGACAGAACTATGAACACGTATTTGAATTTGCCACAATTACGGGATTTATTCAATCTATTAGTCTACTTCATCTCTGTACTTCTAAAACGCTGAAATTTTAATTACTATTTATTCCTTTTTTCTTCAATAGGAGTAGATGGGTTCAGCTATCGCCCGGTTCACACTCCTCTCTAGTCTTTTTGTTGTGGATTCCGGGATGAAATCCGATATCAATAAATAACAAACGCCAGAAATAGATAAGGAAAATAGATGTATTAACGTAATAATACAAACTGGTAATACGGGTTAGTAGATCCAGGAATGCGGGTTAGTAGCAATAATATATATACAGTCTTGGTATTGAAGTATCGCAGTATGACTCCTTACTGAGTGTAGGTGCTGTGACGGTGACTCTTGTGTTACCCTCCTCTAATACTACTCTGATATAGACTTCTCGACTGTCTTAACGTACTGCCGACAATATTTACTGTCTCCCCCACGAAGGATAGAGGTGGCACAAGGCCCGGTTTAAAGTGTGGTATTCCCGAGCCCGTAGGCTCGTTCAAAAAATGCCCGTAGATCACGTATAAACGGCGTCGAGTTGGTCAACCTCCCCGAACGAGGCTCTGCCCCTCGGCGGAGCCTCGTCCGGGTTCCTCTCCGCTTAGAAGCAGAGAGTTCGACCGTCCAGCTCTTAACGTACTGCCGACTTCCAGGGTATTCACTGGTAGTAATATATATATATATACTCGGTTGAGTCCATTTGTGTGAAAAGGGGGAGACCCCTTAACACTTTTGAACACGCCTAGAGTTTTATTCTTTTTTTCCTGTTTAGGATTGGGTTTCCGAGTACCTTCTAAAATCTTTTCATTCTTATTCACTTCCAGTAGCAGACCCCACTCTCGCTGATATTGTCACCTTGTTTGAAATGGTGCCTCTTGCTCTATAACCCTCTACCTCGAGTGGCTCTTTGTCCTTGTACAGGGTGAACATTATTGTAAAAAACAAAATATAATTAAAAAGAAACTCCTCTATCTCATCACTCTATGTCCTTTTTCTATGGTGATTCCCCTCGACTGGGTACCAATTAAACAACCCTTTATTGCTTTCTTTTTTAAAATAAATCTTTTCTTATTGTGTCCCACCTACATTCATTTTTATTTCTAGATGTCCTATACGTTCAGACCCATGTATATTCATGGGCCAATGTTGTTATCTTTCCATCTCTAATTATATCGACTATTGTTCTTTCCATTGATCTTTTTGCAGTTTTGACTTTGTTTTCAAAATTATTTACTTCCATGTTATTAAATTAGCGCCCCCTGGTGATAAGTACTGGCAACGAGAGTTTGAATTACCACCACCAACCCATGACGATAATTGCAGGCGTCGCGAGATTTGAAAGAATCCATCTTTTTTCTCGGTGACTTTTCATAGCGAAAGGACTTATTCTTTTCACCCCCGCCAAAATGTAAGTACCTCAATACACACTGCTTAGACCTCTTGACAATTATTTTAATTTCTTATTTTTCATTTTTCAAAATGTCCTATTAATATATATTTTTAATATTTCTTTGTTCAAATTTTATGTCATATTTTTCATTTGGACTTACACGAATTGTAATTGCTTGCCGGTCAAATGTATCAGGAGCATAAAAATCTCGTTTTAAGCATATTGACAGGGTGTTTTCATTATTTTTATTATTAAAAGGCTTTATAGTCTATTATTATCCATTGTTTTATTCCATTTCCATCGTCTTTCTTTAATGTTATCCGTTCAAAGTATATATATATTCCTGGACATCATCCTGGTCTTCATCTTCTATTTTTCTGATCTATTTCTTATCTTACTCTGTTCTCGGGTCCATGTTGACTACTTTCTATCTCTAGCTATCTCTAGCATTAATCTTTATGCAGTTTTGAATTAAACGATTTATTTTCATATTTCTACCTAATTTTCTTGTGTATAATACGACGTTAGTACGGCATGACTTAAGTTAAAATAGGGAATAAATTACACCCTTGAGCATAACATGACCTCGAAGTGCTATGTAATTTATTTTTAAAGACTGTACCATATTATCTAGCTACCACCAAAATGGACGCTTTTTTCTGAAATGAAAGCAAAATATCGCTGGCCCCGGTTTTAAAATATTTGCCAAAAATCAGGTACTAATCGATTCTAACGAAATTTTCTGTACTTGTTCATTAATTGTTGCAGCATACCCACAGATGATAATAAGTATGCCCCTATTTCCATAAATACAGTAGTAAATACTGTATGTTGGTCTGCAGTTGGAGATTCGTCTCCAGTTATGCTGGTCACAACTCTGGAGATCGTCTGGGGATCCTCTCTGTCCGGAGGGCAGAGTCTCGTCTTGGGAAACAGCTACCCGACTCCGTTTTATACGGGGTCTACGGGGAATTTTTGGCCAAGCCTACGGGCTCGGATATCCCATATTAAATTCGGCCTTGTACCACATCTGACCACGTGGGGCGGTTGGTAGATATCCTGTAGTTGAAGATTCATTGTGGAATTCACTTGATCACTTCTAGCATTTGAATACTTCTACGCGCCGCTGGCGAATCTTATATGTGTTGTTCTTGTCCTATCGTTCATTACCAACCTTCGTGTGATTATTCTATTCAGTAACCTTCCCCAGGTTACATCATTAATGAATTAACTTTTTACTGGTTAAGTTATTTTATCAAGAAAACCCGAGGGAAATATAGTTGGGTGAATGGTTCATCGCCTTTCGATATCTCGTGTGTACTTTTTTAATTTGAGCGGTTTTCATCTAATATTTTTGCAGTTATGGAAAGAAAAATCTCTGAAGATCCTATTTCAGTGAAGAATTTCAAATTTATTCATTATACTAAGTTTAATAAAAGCCTAGAAAATAAAAATGATATTCTTAAACTATTGGTTATATGAGGTTAAAGAAAATTTATTTTTAAAGATAAATGAATTTATACTATTTCCATTGATGTGACTGTTATCTTCAGCTTTGTTGTCATATTCACGACATTTCGGCCATTGTACGTTGCGGCCTGTTTCAGATGACATCCGTTGGAATTTCGAACCGAACCCTTCCAAAGTATATCACTTGAAGAAGGCCGGAGCGTACACCGCCTGAAACGTCGTGAATATGACAATAAAAATGACGACAACAACCCGGACAATGTAAATAGTGTAAATATTGACAGATAAATAATGAATTCTTGATTGTTGCACTTGTAGTTTTCCGTATTCCTTTAAGTTTTTTTTTTTCTTTACTTTTTCAAGTGCTGGAATTCAAGTGCGTTTTTATCTTGTCCTTTGGCCTGACATGCTACCATGCATAAATAAAACGTTATTTTCATTCTGTTTTTTAGAAAATCCAGTTAATCTTTATTTTTATTTTAATTCAGATTAGCTTTAGGCCATTATCTTTCAAATAGAACCAAAATTTAAGTTCAAAGAAGGTATTTAAGTTATTTAAAATTCATTTTTCGAGTTTTTTGAAAATGAGTAGCAGGTACCTAATAGTAACCATTACAATCTCAATGTCATATCCACATAAATTATCATAATATTTTGAGATTTAAAATTACAATTGCCAGGGTGTATATAATTATAATATATTTATATATTCATATATATATATATATATATATATATATATATATATATATATATATATATATATATATATATATCAGGTTTGTTTACGCATCAATTTTTGTACTGTTTTATTTTTCCCCGGGTCTTCAAACTGGATAATTTGTGTCAACTTACAGAGGAATATGAAACAACGAAATGAGAATTATCGCCTCATTTTTCAAGCGAAAAAAAAAACACAAAAACATTACATAATTTATATAATAGTTAAACCTTTGCTGAAAAATTAATATTATCAAAATATGACACGTTTTGCAGATTCCTTTAATTCATTTTTTTTTTAAATTCGACCAAAGACGTTTAATTATACTGATTCCCAAAGAACAATTATTGCCGTTATATCAAATAAATACCTTTTGTAAACAATTGTTATAAACACCTGCCTACTCTGTGTTTCATTATCTGTTCGTCTAATTAAGTATATTTGCAATCTTGCTGCTTCAAATCAAAGTGTTTTTAAAAAAAGCTGAGTAAAAATGTCTAAAAACGTACTTGTGGATTGTGATAGGCAGACGACAACGTCACAACGTGTAAGATGGACGTGCAACGGCGCCTATCTTGACCTCCACATTTTGTATTTAATTTTCATTCAGAAATTCTCTTATTATGTATAAGAAAATACAACATATAGTCCAATAATTCTCTTGTAGGAAACATATTATCAGAAATTAGGAAATAAGGTTGTACAATTGTTCCATTATCAGGTCATCATTCTCATCTTTTTTGCCTAGACGAACCACTTCGATTTCTACTTTTCCTGGCCTTCTTTCAGTTTTGTATCTATAGCTTTAAAAAAAAACAATCTTAACGTTTTTCTTTCATTCAATTGATTTTTTTTATAAGTCTCGTTTCTATCATTGAAAATTATATTTTAACTTTTTCGTGAATCGTTTTTCGCTTGCAGCCACAATTTTTCAAAAACAAATTACTACCCCTTGAGGCTCAGTAACCTCCAAATTGAATGCACGAACCGAAAAAAAGAAGCTATAGTTTGAAAAGGCATCTTAAAGCAGAATAAAACCTCAACTCCTACAGAAAAAAATTGATTGGCATTGTACAAATCGAGTGAATCACTTATGATTGTTACTTAATATAGAAAATAAATTTGTGGTTTAATTAGAATGCACTAAAATTAGAATGCGCAAAAATGAGCAGAAATTAATGTTTTCATCTCGATAAAGAAACAAGAAGCATCCAAAATTCACCCTGGCGCCATGTTCGTATGTTTTGCTACCAACCACGCCCTCCGTCCATATCTTGGGAAAAATAAAAGTGACTTTGATGACTAAGTTCATTTCATGGAGCAAATTTGGAAGAAATGGAGCAATTCATGCCACAAAACCAGTTTGAAGACAGAAAGAGAAAAAAATATGAAAGAAGAATAGAAAGAAAATAGTGTTAAAAATAAACGAAGAAAGAAAACATCAAAACTGAAATAACTCAAACAAAAACAACTAAAAGAAAGAAAGACAGAAAAGGGCCAAGAATTCGTCTGCATTATGCTTATATCATCATCTCCCACCCATCGAAACTCGTCACTCCTGAATTTTATTCACTAAAATAATTCAAATGGAACGTTTTGAGTAACGACGTTTAACGATCCGGTCAGTTTTCAGAAATATTTACCCCAAATACAATAGCGACGTTAAACATGGCCACAACAATGGCTTCTAGTAAAGAGAATGAGAAAAAAAAGCGCTTAAGTTGCCGATGCCGGTTTGTTTAAACGAGTTTGTTCAATTTTGTGAATTGAGAGGATGAAATGGGTGTGGGTAAATATTGGGGTTTAGTTGGTATGCTAGTTGCTACATTTTGGACGAAAGAATTATCTATCTCTCCATGTATCTCTTTATCTAAAACTATGATCCTTCTCCCCACTCCCATCCTCTGCGTACTATCTTTCGTCCTATTCTTACTCTCCCCCTTCCTACCTCTCTTTCTCTTACGCACACTCGCTCTCTCTTTCTCTCTCACTCACACACTCACTCTCTCTCTCTCTCACACACTCACTCTCTCTCTCCCTCTCCCTCTCTCCCTCTCTCTCTCTCTCTTTTCACTGACTGGAGATGTAGTTACATCAATGATGAAAAGGCATTTTTATGCCACAAACATTTTCAACAATCTCCTTCCTTATCAATGCACAACACAAACTTGTTTATATATATTTTTCCCAACTTGTATATCTATATGAATCTGTCAGGGACGCGCCATCTAGGTAGGCAAGGTAGGCAGTGCCTACCCTAAATAAAAGAGATCATCTGTGCTATATTTTCTTTCTTATTGTGCACATTATGCCCATAATCCAACAAAATTATGAAGGTTACTTTGATTATTATGCATAAATTGCAAAATACTCTTTTGTATATTTACTGTATTAAAGGTCAAAAGCTACCTACCCTGAGTAATTACTGACGGCACGGGGCTGATATATATATATATATATATATATATATATATATATATATATATATATATATATATATATATATATATAACATAGATTGGAATTACTCTTCCATAGCTTTTCTTCAGAAATCTGTATTTGTGTATGCCTTGAATTTAATAATTGCGAAAAATACAACTACACACAGATGACACACACACACGCACACATATATATATATATATATATATATATATATATATATATATATATATATATATATATACACATATATATATATATATATATATATATATATATATATATATATATAATAAATGCTAATGAGCAGACCGAGGAAAAAATTTGGGAAAAAAAATAGAAAGAACCAGAAAACTCCGAACAGAGCGAAACAAATCGTCCAATACCTTAAATTTCTGGTACGCTAAGTAGAGCAAAGCGAAAATAAATAAATAAATCCTAATGAGGCAGGTACTACCAAAGTATCTGGCTCAAAGCTTTGAACAAAGGAAATTTATTCTAATTTGCTACTGGAATTTTGAAAACGCAGTTGAAGAACAAAGACAGTTTAGGGGAGGAGTTTCCAACTGGTCCACCAAGGTAACTTACCATCACTTGAATTAGAGATAAGTTTGAAGCCGAGAGAACTGTTCTGAATGCCCAGGAGAAGCGTTCCAGAAGACCACGGACATCGAAAAGCCCCATAAAGTAAGAATGAGGACTGGAAATGTATCACCAAATTCCAAGAAAATCTATGCGGCAAGCGGGTTGTGAGGAAGTTATCTCAAAATCGTCTGCCCAATGCATTTTGAATAGTTACATTCCAAGATTAGTCCATAATATTAATGACAATATTCCATACCAGAGAGTGGTGTTAGAGCCAACCTTGATGACATCTTGCCAAACAAGTGCATTGGATAAAGGGGTTTCGTAGAATACCTAATGCGTTCACCAGACCTCACACCACTAGATATTTTTTATGGGGATACTTAAAAGACAAAGTCTACGATCTGAAACCTGCAACAATCGCTGAATTGTGAGCAGCCATTGAACTAGCATGCACAAAAATACGAAACGAAATGTTTATTGATGTTTGCCATGTGGAATAACAGCATCTTGATTATGTCATTATTTTTTTATTCGAATTATATATATTATTTGCTACAGTTCTCTGTTTGTGATTCTGCAGCGCCGATCCACAAGGTACATAGAAGGATGGTATTCGCTACCATCCACAGGTTTCACTTGCCGAAAGCAACTTTAAGCATTGATCTGAAAAAAAAAGATGCCGTATACAGGAGATTAGTTTAAATATTTCTGAAAGGGTTTTTGCCGCATGCCTAACATTGATAAGAAAGTCCCGATCTCACTATTCAGCTATTTAAGAACATGACTCGAGATTTTCAGTTAATGTTTTGGTTTTGTAACAATTTTTAGCGTTGCGCAAAACCACCTCGAGGTCAATCTCTTCTGCATTCAATTTTCTCATCTCCAGCGCTAAATTTGCTATAATTGATCCATACGTTGAGGTATTTGAAGTGTTTTGTATTTACTAATTTCACATCCTGAATTTTTATGATGGAGTCAGGGAAGATGCCATCAGTGCTTTCATTCCAATTCCTGATTTATGTTTTCGAAAGGTTTATCTTCAGTCTTATTTCTTGGAATATTTAGTAGACAATGTGGATTTTCTGTTCAATGTCATTTTCATCCCCCCTGTGTATACCTGTCATCAGCATAGCCCCCTTCATAATCAGTGCATTGGCTCCGGGGGGAAAGCAGGGCATAGTCTAGCAAGAGATTCCCTTTTTTCGAGATTATTGTCACAACAAATGCTTTAACTACTTCGTCAAAATCTAGAGATCAAGCATTTGAATTTTTAATAGACATTAGTGCTAACCCAACTAACCTGCCATCTGCCGTAGTAGTTCGCAGATGATTTGTTATGTATTTTAGTTTGTTTAAACAACTTTTGTTACTTGCAACAGTCGTAATACAGTGCATAAGATCAGGTGTCAATGAAGTGATTCCGAAAAATGCAATCCAAAAAACATTTGCCCCCCCCTTTTTCGATTCCTTATTTTCAAAATATGTTGTAGAATTGTGGCAAATCTTTTGACCTTGTAAGACAATTCCTCTAGTTCAATGTCACCCATTTTTGCTTGCAGTGGTCACTCAGATTCCCACTCTTCGCTGCATTCAAAAGAATTTCTAAATATTGAATAAATCCGTAAATTTTATTCCACTAATAGGAGACGAACTCTGATCAACAAGAGAGATAAAGAAGTCCTTTAACATCTGTCTATATTTCTGAGATGAGGTATTTTGAAACTTTATCCTCATCTTTATGGTTACATTCGCGACATTTTGGTCGTTGTACACTTTGGCTTTCTTCAGGATTTGTCTATATTTCTGAGATGAGGCATCGTAACTATTTACACTATTTACATTGCTCGAACTGTTGTCCTCATCTTTCTTGTTATATTCGCGACGTTTCGGCCGTTGTACGCTCCGGTCTTCTTTGAATGATCTACGTTGGAATTTCGAATCGATACCTTTATTTAGTCCCCTGAGGGAGATTGTTCTCGTTCCACGTTCAGGGTATATCAACTACAGTTATTTCCCTTTAGTAACACAACTCTACAACTTTATGTTCGGGGATTGAACTGACTGGATAAATTCAACCAACGCTTTTAGCCACTGGGCCATGTATCCTTGGGGACACATGTATTGTTGGGGACACATGTATCCTTGGGGTCACATAGCCCAGTGGATAGAAAAACGTTGGTTGAAGTAATCTAGTGACTTGACCCAAAGAGTTGTGAGTTCAATACCTGGCCACAGCAGAAGTGAACACAAACATGATGTGTTGAGTCAATAAGGGAAATAACTGATACCGAGGCATCCAAAAGATGCATGGCACGTAGAACTAGAACAATGTACTCCGGTGGACGAAATAAAGGGTTCAGTTCCAAATTCCATTCATCTGAAGAAGACCGGGGCGTACAACGGCCGAAACGTCGTGAATATACAATAAAAGTGAGGAAAACAGTTCGAACAATGTAAATAGTGAAGTTACAATACCTCATCTCAGAAATATAAACAGATACTGAAGAATGTCGGAGCGTAAAATGGCCGAAACGTCGTGAATGTGGCAATAAAGATTAGGACAACAGTCTGGACAATATAAATAGTATAAATAATTAAAATACCTCATCCCAGAAATATAGACAGATCCTGAAGAAAGCCGGAACGTACAATGAGCGAAACGTCGTGAATATGCCAATAAGTATGAGGATAACAGTCCGAACAATTTAAATAATGTAAAGCAGTCCTTATGAAAACGTTCTCCAGCTGTTACAGGAAGAGGTTAAAACTGTCATTTGTGAGTTCTTTGAATCAAAGCCAAAAGAATTTTACAGTAATGGAATTAGTAAGCTTGTTAATAGATGGAAGGAAGTCATAGATAATCAGGGAAAATACATTGTTGATTGAATCTGTAATTAAATGCAACATTTGGTCAATTCGGACAGAACTTATGGGATGACCTGATATATATATATATATATATATATATATATATATATATATATATATAATTTTTTTTTTAAATATGATTCCTTCGCTACATAAGAGTTCTCATGTTTTAAAAACGAGAACCGAAAACCTCAATATAATTATTAAAATTAAATTGAATTAAAGTATCAAGCCCTGTTTCATCCTCAAGTTAAAATTTAGAAATCTAAGCTCTACTTCTGTATGGAGCACTGTTTTTTTTTTAAATAAAAACAAAAATACTAAAGAACTCCGGATTATTTACCTAACGTGTTCTTTCCTATTTTTCTGCATACCTGCACACACACACGCACACACACATACATATATATTCATTTATATATATATATATATATATATATATATATATATATATATATATATATATATATATATATATATATATATATATATGATTAACTACCTCAAAGAATATAACAAAAACTACTGATGACAGTGCATTTTCCGATAAAACAAGTTTCAAAGTATGTGCATTACATGGAACAAAACCTTTTCGTTCAACTCAAGTAATCTTGAATGAACACCTTTGTACTTGTTTACTAAAACGTTTCGGTTAAAAATCACTTTGAATAATTTGGTCAATGAATGCTAGAAAGCAAGTTATTAACATTAATTAATAAAAAAAATTAAAAGCCTTCTCAGTAAGATACGAAAAAGTGATTAAGGTGTTTTGTCTTATCTTACACTTTAAGTGTGGGTATTTGTGTCGGAACTAGAGTTAAGAATAAAAAATGTAAGCAATTAAAGCTTAATAAATAGAACAAGTTTAATATAAGAATAGGAAAAAAAGTCACAGTCTGCTGAAGATGCTTTGAATTTTATGAAATTAAAAAAACTGTTTATAAAGAAAATGAATGTCTACCCTTTTGTTCAAATTAATTAAAACAAAACGAATAATTCCGTTATTTACTCTTTTTCGAATTTTCCCCAATGAAACCTGACCGAGTGTACATGTTAATACTTTGTACGTTCATTCCGCGAAGTCTTACCTTGCAGATTGAGCATTGGATTTAAATCAGGAAAGTTTCTAGGACAGTCTATAGTACTTGTATTTGCTCACTGGTAAGACTTGTTCGTGCAGCCTTACAATTTTCATGCGCTTCCTTGCAGTAGCATTCGTCACAGATAACGGTCGTAGGTCAACTAATCGACAGTCGAAACAATAGTGTCTAGCGTGATAAATATCTGAATCAATCATGGATGACAGAAAAAATTTCACAGTCCAATCAAATTTCATTATACACCCCGAAAATAGATTCATATTACTGCACACCGCTGCAGATGACCTAACCTGAGGTACAAATAGAAATCGATTACACTCTGTCACTCCAGTGTGTCTAAAACTGACCGTACAGTGAAAGAAAGGAAACTAAAGCGATTGTTTCAATTACTTTGCATGAGGGTGTAAGTCGTTCTGAGAGTCCTAATAAAAATGGCGGAACTTTATCCTCCCACCCATGGAAATTTTAATAAATAATAAATATATAAAAAAAAAATTAATTAATTGAGCATTATATGAAATTAGTGCTACAAACTTAGTTTGGATTTATTGAAGAAAGTACTGCTTATGATTCATGTTTTTCAATGTTTTTTCTATTAACAAAAGATTCTAAACACTGTGATGAATTGTGGCAACAATATTCAATGCTTGGACGAATGACGGACCTATAAAGCTGCAAGATAGATTCTAATGAGAAAAACACAGTGGACCAACATTCCTAGCAGCAGGCATCACAATGGATTCAATATAATCGTTCCAATTCATGCCTGTGAAAAACATTAGACCGAGAAGTAATGAATTACTTTCCTGGTGGTTAGCATCAGCCATGCTGATAGAAAGTAAACAGATTCTTTTATACGTTTAAAAGATAGCTGTTTAGTTTTAGGGGCGTTAAAATTAACAAGTCACTTCTTGCCCTAGTTAACAACAGTTTGAACGTCATTTTCGAGAGCAGGTGCCAATTTGACTTTATCAAATCTAACAGACTTAGCATTCAGGCAAGAGTAAATACTTGTCATCAACACAGATACCGAGTCGAGAACTAGTAACATCGGGAAGGTCGTTGATAAATATTAGGAACAAAGTAAGTTCGATTGTTTTGCGTAATAATATTTTATTTTAATCATTTCACCCCAAGGAACGCAATAAAGCCACTAGGACGCAAGGGGTTTCTGAGTGTTAGAGAATATGAGAAAAACTACTAAAAAGGAGAGAGGACAATAAATGATCAAGAATTAAGATTACAGAAGATAACGACATTGCATTTAAAAATTTTACAGATCAAATTTGACTAGGAAGTAAGAAGATGGTAGAGAGTTCCACGAGAAGAAATTGGTAGGATAGAACGGTTATATCTAGTTATTTTAATTGGAAATTGATGAGACCTATCTGCCAATCTAGTAGTGCGCTTAAATTCATAAAGTCTAGCTACCATAGCGAAGAGCATTAATTATTTGTAAAATTATAAAATGTGGCAAGAGTTCAAAATGGAGAATGGTGAAAAGGACGGTTTTCTTTAAACTTAGCTTTCCACAAACACTGACCCAAACATACCGCAATATTCCTTATAAAAAAACAACATAATCTTACTTCATCCACCATAATATCTCATAATTTCTATGAAGTCCGAACAAGTCCCCGTATGTATAATTCAATATCTGTAGGGGGAGGGGAATAAAACAACAATTTAAAATCTAACCCCAATGTATATTTACAATATGAAAACAAAACTATTTCCAAACCAAATATTTGTAATAACCCCCCCACACACCCAGACACACACACACACACGCACAATCCTTAAATGCCGCAGAAACATCAATGCGTGATTTTAATACTATAAAACATTCATTCATCGCAATCACTCACTCAAACACACCTTCATTCAAACACAACAAGTATGAAAAAAAAGCGAAAGACGCCCCGCATCCAACAGAGAACTGACCACTTAACGAGGGAGGAGATGGGGAATTAAACTAAAGAAAATAGGGAAAGAAATAAAAAGGGCCAATGAGCATACGTCCCCTGGCTAAGTTAATTTGAAAGAAGAAACTAAGGACAAAACGGGACCCTAAAGTAGCCTAAATCTGGGCGGGGTTAGCCAATGTTCAAAGCAGAGAGAAGAATATCCTGATGCCTAACCTGCACCAAAGTGCCACTCCAAGTCAACCCCTTTTACTCGATACAAATGCGCAAGAATCACCCACCTTTTGCCAAATGCGGATAAAGGAGGCCGCCTCCTTTCCGTCCTTATCTTGACTTTAAGCTGCCGCTTAAAGTACAAGATCAGTTGGGAAGAAGTGAACTTTTCACCCACATAGAATCCCTTCTGGCGTGTGGTCCAAATCACGGCTCTCATAAGACCTAGCAAGCAAAAGAATACATAGTGTTCAGCCGTCGTGAACGGCGGTACCACATTGCTACAGATAGAACTGGCCGTGAGGACAAAAAACGTTCCGCGCAGCATGCGAACCATGATACCTTCAACAAACTTGCGCAACTGCATTACAAGCCCGCAATGAAAGAAAGCGTGACCCAGGGTCTAGACCTCCTCATCATATCGAACGCAGTTTGGAGATTTCTCGAAGTTATTCTCAGCCAGGTGAGTGGCTCCTCATCGTTATTGAGGAATTTCAAACCGGGTCTCCAGAGCTATATTGAAAGAACCTCCTTCTTCGTAAGACCGACCTGGTCAATCAGATGATCTCGTATGGTCCCCCTAACTAACACATGATATAATGCGCTATGAGACAACGCCTGGACGTTGGAGAGGTCATACGACACCCGTAAGATGTGTTTCAGAGCAATACGACATTCACGATAGAAGAAGCACTCGTCTCGGGATAAACGGTGGTCTCTTCCGCACACGAATGCACATTTCTCAGGGATGGAAAGATCTTGCGTGAGTCCTCCCTCCAGAAGGTGCCCTCCTCATCTGAATCGCACACATTCGATCTAAGAACACGATGCGAAGCGTATGTTGACGAGTCTCAAGGATAGGCATACCCAAACCGCCTTCAGAGGGACCTTAGCAGCCTTACCGCCCCACAAGGAGAACAAGAAACTTTCTAATGATATTAGTGTGATAGACGGAAGTGGAAGCAGGGAAAGTCGGTAAAGGAGAATCGGGTAGATGAGCGAGGCACATACTTCCGCACTCCTCTTTAAGGAAATATTCTTCCATGACCACAGACCGACTGCGACCTCGGCCTTCTCTTGAACATCCGACCAATTCATTTCCAACAGGAGATCAGGAGCGAACCAGAGTATCTTGACCGGCCCGTCCGTCCTGAGGAAAGATCAAGGAAGGGAATCTCCCTTCTACGCACCCAACCGCAAGCCAACAGATTTATCGCGGTTGATTTGGGCTCCTGTTACCGTCTTGTACCCTCTGCTTTCTTTGCTGACTTCGTCAATCTCGGCTCTGCTCGACACAAGAACCGAAACGTCGTCAGCATGGGCAGAATACAATGCAATGCCAATGACTCCAATCGAACTTCATTCAGCGCACCGGGAGCTACATAGAGAGGTTTGATCCAGGAGCGAAAGTACGGCCAGAAGCCGGTCGCTGAAAGGACAGTCTTCAGAAATCGATGGTCCACCCTATGCCTTGGACTGATTTAAATTGATCACCGCGGCTTCACTGTCGACTTGCTCGATGATAAATTTTACCATATGAAGGTTGTCCTGAATAGTCCTGCCCTTCACAGCACAAGTCTGTTCGCGGCCAATCAGACTAGAAAGGACAACCCGCGTTTATAGTTTCGGTTCGATTATCCGGTAATATGAAGCACGCGATATGTCGCTGAGATACATTCCGAACTTCCTCTGCACTCAATTCAGCGGCCATATTCGTTGCCTCCGAGGACATTCTCTTCAACCTAGCCCTAACTACCAGAGCTTGCTCCTTCTTAATAAGCAAGGAGACCAACTCTGCCTTAGCCAAAGCTACCTCCCCCACTATCACAGGATTTAATTACCTGATCGACATTCTTCTCACAAGTCGTTTACGCCGCTGATCTATCTAAATTGGTCCGACGACTATATCCATCAGCAAACGTTCTAATTTTAGATTTTAACTTATCCGGCCACATATTCCCAACCACAGCGCTCTTCAGTTCCTGCTGTAACATTAGTAGCAGCTGCTCTCTGAAATCTTGCTCAGCAAACAATGATGAGTTCAATTTCCAGTATCCAGCCATCCTAACTATAGGCTTATCTAAGTTTACACGAACCCGGCCGAGCCTATGATCCGAATAAACTATATAGTGGAAGCTTGGACACCTTAAGAGCCCTCCATCGACTAAGATTCGGTTGAGGTAGCTAGAACGCACCTCTGTGGCCGATCCGCCGCTATTAGTCCAAGTCCACACTACTTCCTGAAGGTGTTCATTCCGGTACTCATCAACAAGATCAGACTTATCGATAAAGTCCCGAAATGTTCCGGTTGTTAGTACCCGAATTTGAGCCTATACGATCTATTTTGGGATCAAGGACGGCATTTCAATCCCCCGCTATAACTACCCGATAAGACGGCTCGATCCGCTGAAAAAAAAATCAGGCTACTCAGAATAATGATTGGATGCATAAACTCCAATGAGACGAAGAGCCTTTTCCTTTATGGTAACATCTATCACGCAAAGCCCGCCCGCCGGATCTGCGAAGACAAGAGCACACGCCGCATTCAAAGACTTGCTCACCAGCCAGGAGACACCTCTCGATACCAATAGGGAAGAGCTCATCTAAAAATTTACCATGAAAGTATTTATAGAAAAAGCACAGGGAATTTACGTTACGGTGGTGGGAAAGTGTCTGAAGCCGAGATACCAGGTTAGCGCCGATAATCTTTGGATTTCATCAAGAATCTCTAAATATATATCAGGAGCACAGACCAATTCATTGCAAAATGGAGGAATGAAAGTGTTGCGCCGATGTTCCAAATAGAGTGGACACTAGCTATATTTGAAATTCTACCTTCTTACATGGTCTCAAGCGGCATATATTATTGCAAGTAGGAAATAAATACAGATTATAAATAAAGAATTGAATATTTTATTTCCGTTTCGATATTTTTTTTATTTTAGTTTTCTCGCTTTTTACCTTTTGATTTGTGAGTAGGAATATATCAAGGGATATACTTAATGTTTTCACTTCGCATAGGAAATATTTCTAATAAAATAAGTACTAAATTAATTCATTTAATATAATTTATTAAACCAAAATATTTATTTTAATAAAAAATATTATTTATTTTGAAAAGAAAAATTAATTTTTCGCATGACATTTTTCCAGTCGAAGTTAGAATTTTTTTTTCCTACCTTAGAAAGCATAAAATCATTAAGTTCTCTTCAAACCTGTCACTTTTTCAAACAACCACTTTTCACACAATCGCCTCATCGGATTTTTCTCTTTTTTCTTCTTTATTTTTCATATTATTTATTTATTTTGCCTTTTTGCTTACTTTTTCCAATTTGTTCTTTTTTCCCGTCTTCATTCAATTGCCTTTGTTTCTTTGTTTCTTAATTTCTTTCGCTTCAATTTCACCCTTTTACTTTTCTTTCTTTTCTCTCTCTCTCTCTCTCTCTCTCTCTCTCTCTCTCTCTCTCTCTCTCTCTCTTTCATTCATTTCCTTTTCTTTCTTTCCTTTCTCTTTCTTTTCTCTTTTCTTTCCACTCTTTCTTTCTTTTTTGTTTCCTTTTTCTCCCTGTCTTTTCTTTCTTCTTTCTTTCTTTCTTTTTTGTTTTTTTCTTGTTTTCTTTCTTGTTTTCTTTCTTTCTTTCTTGTTTTCTTTCTTTCTGTCTTTCTTTCCGTCTGTCTTTCTTTCCGTCTTTCTTTCTTTCTTGTTTTCTTTCTTGCTTTCTTTCTTTCTTGTTTTCTTTCTTTCTGTCTTTCTTTCCGTCTTTCTTTCTTTCTTTCTTTCTTGTTTTCTTTCTTTCTTTCTTGTTTTCTTTCTTTCTTGTTTTCTTTCTTTCTGTCTTTCTTTCCGTCTTTCTTTCTTTCTTTCTTTCTTGCTTTCTTTCTTGCTTTCTTTCTTTCTTGCTTTCTTTCTTTCTTTCTTCTCTTTTTCTTTATCTCTCCTCTCTCTTTATTACCTTCTTTCCTTTCTTTTCTTTTCCTTTTCTTTTTCCTTTCTTTCTTTTCTTTCTTTCTTCTTTTTCTTTCTTTTCTCTTTTTTTCCTTTCTTTTGGCTTTCTCTCTTTCTTTTTCTCTCCGTCTTTCTTTCTTTCTTTCTACTTGCTTTGTTTATTTAGTACTCCAAGTCATTTTACTCCAAGTCATATCGTTGCCGTATATCCCAAAATTTGTAAAAAGCTTTTAACAAAAGAAAAGAAAAGAAAGCCTTTCGGACGAACTCCAGTGACATAGTCTGAAATCAACTTGCCAGTGTTAAGCCCCCCGATCATTGTCCTCTCCCATCTCCTCTCCTTCCACCCCGACTAGCGTCGCGTTAATTTTTTTTTTTTTTTTTTTGCAATCAGAGCACAGAATACATTATCTGGTCGAATCTACTTTGCCACCCCTCTCTCCCTCCTCCATATATTCACCGCTTGGCACTTGTTCTTATTCAACCTTAAATAGTTACGGGTGTGCGCCGATGCCCCCTTTCACTGCCACACCCACGTCTGCACCGTTCGAAGAATAAACGGTGAGTGGGTGGGATACCTACTCACCTCTCTGACACTAGAAGTCTATTAAAATTGTAGATGATCTCTATGTTTTCTTAGATGCAAATGTTGAGATACAACCACAAGTACCCAGATAGATAGATAGATAGATAGATAGATAGATAGATAGATAGATAGATAGATAGATAGATAGATTGAACAGAATGAGAATACATAGATAGATAGATAGATAGATAGATAGATAGATAGATATATAGATAGATAGATAGATAGATAGATAGTAATAAGTTGTGATAGATAGATAGATAGATAGATAGTAATAAGTTGTGATAGATAGATAGATAGATAGATAGATAGAGAGTAATAATTTGTGATAGATAGATAGATAGATAGATAGATAGAATGAGAATAGATAGATAGATAGATAGATAGATAGATAGATAGATAGATGAACAGAATGAGAATAGATAGATAGATAGATAGATAGATAGATAGATAGATAGATAGATAGATAGATAGATAGGAAGAAATGGATTGAGATAGATAGATAGATAGATAGATAGATAGATAGATAGATAGATAGATAGATAGATAGATAGATAGATAGATCACTTCAGAACATTTTTAAAATGCTACTGTTGATATCCTTTTAGCAACTTGGGTACCTACTTAACTATTCTTTAAGGAAATCTGTGGCTTTTTGCAAGCCACATGTTTTTAGAACCCAAATTGCTACAAGCAATATTTTTTTTTTAATAGCAGTCCCACCTTATTTTCAAACCATATTTTTGACTTACATCCTTTCTTACATTGATAGCATTCATTTCTTTTCCTATTGGTTCTGATTTCTTCCTTGTTTCTTCTCACATGTGTCCAGATCTATTTCCATTCAAATAAGCATTAGTTGTGTTGTATTGCCTTTTATAATAGCATTGTAACCAGCACTTTCTGAATATCACATTCCAAATACTATTGTCCCATGTGACCAATTTAGATTATGTTGCTGCACAATCATAACCCAAGTTTTTGGTGACAAACCACTTTTTTCTGATTGCAATTATGTCAATTCTAATAGGTAATTCTTGTAGGTAACTTGTTTTATTTTATTATCAACAAATAAAGTATAAAAGCTAATTCTGAGCAGTGTTTTATAAATAGTTGACAGTCATGTTTATGACAAACTATAAACAATACGTACAAACATCAGTTAAGATGTATGTTGTTATATTTGTTTATTTCTGAGTCGTTTTTACACATACATCCACATACACCCACATAGACGCACATAGACGCACATAGACATATACACTGACACACATTATTATTCATTTTTCATTTTCATTAATTTTTAGAAAAATATAATGAAAAGATTCACAAAAATATTTTCACTATTTAAATGCAAGATGTTTTACATAATCCGTATAAATTATCGTAGATTGCATGTCACTCTTATGATGTGGCAACATTTTAGCGAATTTTACCAGATTTTTCAAGTTTCCCATTATTGACCAGGTTTACTAAAACCGCAAGAAATATGTTTTAATTACAATTACAGAAAGTGTGTAACATTTAAGTGCAACTCTTTAAAAGAAAACTGATAAATGCATCAATAACGCGATAAATTATAAACACATCATCAACGAGTCATGCATGTGCCATGTTCGGTAATTAAGTTTAAATGTCATTCCTTTATTAATTTTATGAACTTTTCTATTTCTTCATATGAAAAATACAGTAAGGCGTCTGGAATAGTATTACAAAATCATAATTACTTGTAAATTGTGGTCCGCCCATGTAATCCTTCCTCTTCATAATGCTCCCCCAATTAATCAGTCGAGCTACGGCTAGACGATCAATCTGACCATTCTATCAAACGAGTGTCTTTGAAACCCAATTTTATGTTGATCTGCATTCGTGATGGAACGTGGTTGTTTCATATAAACTATCGCTCTTTTAAAAAAAAAACTTTTGGTTTCGTCTTGAGAGCCTTGAAAAATCAGTTTACATCATTTTAACTCCATCTTGAAACTCGCCATTGGCCCACTACTTTACCATCTTCGCACTTCAAAATGTCACCCTACTTTTACATTGTGGACTTCACAAACTGTGAAGGCAGTTTCCACCAGTAACCAACTAGATTTTACTCCATTTGTCTGGATCATAGATTGACCTTCTTTTCTTATGTGCCGCCTCCCTTCACGATGTTCGCGATCATGGGTCTCCACAACTTCTTGTTCTTTGTAACTCATAGTAAGGTTTGTCTTTTTGCTATCTCTCATAATCCCCATCCTTAGGTCGTTTATTTGCTGTTTTATTTTCGTTCCCCTTGTCTTCAGTATGTCTTGAGAGTGTCAAATTTGCTAGGCTCTCTTTCCCCATTGTCTGCTCTAGAAATTTTAACGATTTCTTTTTTTTTCCTCGTTAATCAAATGATCAGTCCATGATATTCTCGGCACTTTTCTGAAGAACTATATCTCTATTGCCTTAAGTTATCTTTTCATCTTTTGCCATAAGTTACCTTTTCATCTTTTGCCTTAAGTTATCTTTCCATCTTTTGCCTTTTTCATCTGTGAGGAGATTGTCCAGCATTCACTGTCATATAAGACGACCAATATTACATAGCAGTTGCGGACTCTTTTCTTTGTTTCTCACGAAATTTTCCTGTTTCTTAATACTTTGCTTAGCTTATGGAAAGCAAAGTTCTCTATTTTAATGAGCCTTCGAATTTCGGTGTCGTATTTTCTCTCCTCTCTTAAAACAGGTCATATATATTAAAACTTTTGTATTTACTTGATATCGATATTTTCAATACATAGTTCGCTTCTAGAACTGCTTCTTTTACTAACAACTATACATTCTGTCGTCTTACAATCGATGCTTAGTCCTTTCTTCTCGCTTTTCTTTTATCACCTTCTGTAGTTCCTGTTATTTGCTTTGTCTGTCTGATATCAACAAAATGTCATCTGCATATCTTATGTTGTTAAGTCTGTGACCGCAAATAATGAATCCTAGTAGGACTTCTAATTCTCTCGGGATCGCTTCACTTTTAAGATTAAATAAGTCCGGTGAGAAGACACATCCTTGTCTTTCGTCCCTTTCTTCTTTTGTTCATTTTCTGACTTCTTTATGCATTCTGTTGTTGGTATTTCTTTCGATTTTCATGGCGAGTGTCTTTTAAAAGAAGTTACGTTTTTGCCATTTGGTTTAGAGCTGCATGTCTTGAATTCTTCAAGTCTTCCTCAAATGTTACTGCACCTAAAGAATTCAAAACTTTACAATACCGCACCGATCTACCCTTATGAGACCTGCACTGGAGTCGTCGGGGAGCCTCAACGCCTCAACCACCCATTTTAAAGCTTCAAACTCACAGCGTGGTTATTAATTTGTGGCTTCGAAATCCAAAGCATTTTATGCAATTAGCTGCCTCGTTTGTTCAGTGCCGCGTAGAACAAAGCGACGTTCACCCTAATCCCACCAAAAGATATTGCCATCTTTCAGCAAATGAACTTTGAAATTCCGACAAGTATTTTTCATATTAATGTTCACCCAATACAAGGCACAAAAGCCTCTCAAGTTAGACAATTACTGAATGTGATTTTTTTAAGGGTGTAAGAGTAGTGCATATGTAGGATTGATAACGGTATGCTAGACTTGAAGAGGTTAAGATCGTAACGATATGGGAAGCATCCTCTCGGGAGTTTGTTCCACAAAGTAACAGTTCTTGGGAATATGCTGTCTGAGAGGAACCTCCTCGTTACCAATGGAATATAAAGAAAATGAGCGACTCCTAGTGGCGATGCTTTGAATTGGTGGTATTAAGGAATTCCGAAATGTGATTTGCAGGTCGGTGATACTAAAATCCAGCAGGTGCGGAACTTTAAATATCTGCGAAGTGTTTTGACAGAGGACGGTAGGTACGACGCTGAGATCCAAAGACGGATTGGGATGGCCAAGAACGCATTCCAAAAGCTCGGCAGAGTACTGCGTGACAAGAGGGTTTCTTTGGTGACAAAGAAAAGAGTTCTGAGCTGCTACGTGACATCTGTCCTCCTATACGACAGCGAATGTTGGACGGTCTCCTCAAAGATAGACTCGTGACAGCGGAGATAGGGTTCTATAGAAGGATGCTGACGATATCATGGAACGAGCGTGTGAGCAACGATGAGGTCTTGGAGAGGATGCATACAAAGAGGAAGTTTATACTTAACATAAGGAAGAGACAGACAAAGTTTCTGGGGCACGTAATGAGAAAGGAGGGCTTGGAGAATCTGATACTCACAGGTCGAATAGACGGGAAAAAGAGACAAGGGAAAGCAAGGCGTGACATACCTGGTGGGCTTAAGTGGATGGCAGAATGTGGCCTGGGTAAGTTGACAGAGGCACGAAACTTATTGAGAGCCACGAGAGATAGGAGGAAATGGAGAGCCATGATCGCCTACGAGCCATGATCGCCTACGTCCTGAAAGGACAGGCACATAAAAAGAAAGATTTGTACATTAGCTATGAAAATAGCGATAGAGACTAGCGACCTTTCGTCTGCGAGAAAAAGGTCGCATGGTGGGAAAATATTTAATCACCCACAAGGCCGCTTAAGCGCTTCGAAATCTATAAAAGGTTGAAAATAAAGTCTGGAATCTTACAGTCTAGATATTGCATATTTATTTTATATATCGATAAAGCACAAAATGGTTTCCTAATAATATAAGATGCATTGTATAGAAATGCATTGTCGTCGTGTATATTATAGACATATGCAGATATAAGGACTCCCACGAATACACAGATACAGTTTTGATTTTACTCAGATGTTTATCGACATCAAAGAAGTAGGGAAAATAAGACTGAATAATTTATAGACAAGCTGGGGGATATAGAACAAGAAAGAGACAAGGAGGAAGAAATAAACTGTTCTGAGAAAGAAAAGAATGGAAACTTGAAAAGAAGATAAAAGGCAAGATTAAAGAAATAATAATCTCTCCATTTATTCTCTTAACGGAAGGAATTCGTTAACCATATTATGGTACCACTAGCTCCAATTTCTTTTGCCTTTTCTGACGATCTTTTATATACTCTTTGAATCTTTCTTAACCTTTTTCTTCACTAATCATACATCATATGTCATGTACTATCAGTAATTTACCAATGTTCACCAGCAATATCCTTCCTCAAAGGATTTGATAAGAAACTCTGCTGATATCCAAGAAATCTTCAAAATGTCGCGGATTTTTTTCTTGTCCTTTTCTTTGGGCGTGTTATCGGCAGACAGGTAAGAGTATTAAATGTCCAATTAAAAGAGTGGATCTTTTTTTTCTGTCGCAAACAAATTGATCAGCATCAAAAACGTAAACCATTTCTTTGTACTGAAACTGCAGATTTGAATTATACAATCACTTACTTGCCAAAATCTGAAACGAATATTCACCTTAAGTCTTCATAAACACCTGCTGATATTTTCCACCCTTTTCTAGAACACGGGTACAATACTGAAGCACCCAATGAGGATTGAAGTTCTTAGTAATTCTTTTCTGCATTTTGTTAAAGGAGATATGTTAATAATGCCTGGAGATACTATAAAATTCGATAATACTCAGCTTTTAGGGAAAATGGGACTCACTAAATGGAATGAAGTCAAACTAATAGACATTGAAGAGCGTTGCCAAATAAGATTGAAAGAATCAGAGTCCATCTTATTCCTTTCAAAACGAGGACGATCTTATCTATCCAATCCTTTGCAGCTCTAAGCAATTGTGACGAAAGACATGACTTACCTCAGAGTTCAAAACGAGCGCGAACGTGTCTTGCCTGCAAAGTAATGACGAAAAGAAACATGGCCGCTATTGATGACGCAATTCATGCGCGCCTATCTCGTCCAAAACGAAATGATATTTGCACACATGCAAATTTTGGCCGTATCAGACTGGCATAAAGAGCAGGGTGCCAGCAGCAGAATGAGGTCGGGTGTCATTCGGTGGACTGCGTGCAATAGAGTTGTACGTACGGATTGACAGACGGACAAAGAGGAAGTTGAAGTAGGCGTGGCTGAGTTGGTGTCTGTTTCACGACTGCCCGGTGTAACGGCCGAAAAAGGGAGCTACACAATCCATTCCCTTGAGGCGACCGACGACGAAGGAAGAACAGCTGGTCTGCCGGCAAACGGCGCATTGCACTTTCTGCCCCCCCACCTCATCACAACTTTTTTGTTTACTACAGCAATCTCCATCTCTTTACTGTCCATCTCGGTGTCTGTTCTGCAATCTATTTTCGCAAAGCCAAGATGTTACCCTCTGGTTCTCTTTCTTTCATTATGTTGTTTGTGTGTCAAATTCTCTAAGCCTCCTTTCCTCGTTAGGCATACTAGAAATTCCGACTATCTACTTAAAACTTCCTTGTTACACACATGTTCTATCCATGGTATTCTTAACATTCTTCTGTAAAACCATATTTCTATTGCCTCAAATTTGTAAGGAAATTATCTAGCATTCACTGATATATAGGAGGGCTGATATTACGTAACAGTTGACTACACTTTTCTTTGTTTCTAACGAAAATTTCATATTTTCCGTCCTCTTTCCAGATACTAAAACTTCTAAACCTGCTTGTGTTTGACGCCTTCGACTCGTAACTCACATGTTGAGAATCCGGTAAGAAGACATTTCTTTGTCTTACGCAATTTTCTATTTTCAGGTACTTGCTCAATTACTTTTTCTATTTTTAATGAGATATTTAGGATTAAAATTTTATCACTACTAATGCAGAAAGATGTATCCCTGTGTTTCATAGACTACGCAAAATCAGTTGATAACATACGACCCAAAGATCTATTTGAAATTTATATTATCCGGAACATTTACGAGGAACAAACCTGTCTACATACCATTCCTATATAACCCAACCAGCAGACCAAATGTAGATATTGGCGAGAACTCTTAACGAGAAAAGAAACAAGTGATGAACTTAGGATTCTATAGATATTATCAAAGAACGAAATAGATTCTACAGATTCTATGGGCATTATCAAAGGGGGAAATAGATTCTATGGGCATTATCAAAGAGGGAAATAGATTTTACAGATTCTATGGGCATTATCAAAGAGAGAAATAGATTCTACAGATTCTATGGGCATTATTAACGAGAGAGAAATAGATTCTACAGATTCTATGGGCATTATCAAAAAGAGAAATAGATTCTATAGATTCTATGGGTATTATCAAAGAGAGAAAGAAATTCTACAGATTCTA
The DNA here is from genome assembly GCA_964036315.1 of Acanthosepion esculentum. Taxonomy (NCBI): domain Eukaryota; kingdom Metazoa; phylum Mollusca; class Cephalopoda; order Sepiida; family Sepiidae; genus Acanthosepion; species Acanthosepion esculentum. The sequence goes on along the minus strand of OZ038483.1, from coordinate 136,805,167 downwards.
TGGGCATTATCAAAGAGGGAAATAAATTCTACAGATTCTATGGACATTATCAAAGAGAGAATTAGATTATATAGATTCTATCGGCATTATCAAAGAGGGAAATAGATTCTACAGATTCTATGGGCATTATCAAAGGGAGAAATAGATTATATAGATTCTATGGGCATTATCAAAGAGGTGAAATATATTCTATAGATTCTATGGGCATTATCAAAGAGGGAAATAGATTCTACAGATTCTATGGGCACTATCATAGAGGGAAATAGATTTTATAGGCATTATCAATGAGAGAAACATATTCTATAGGCATTATCAAAGATAGAAATAGCTTCTATAGATCCTATAGGTATTATCAAAGAGATAGATCTTACCAAGTTCAAGGAAATGTCACGAGGTCAGCGCCTTAACCAGAACTAGATGTCCGCAAGGAAGAAAAACAACCCCAAACAGTAGACATGACATGATGTGAGAGGATAGAGCGTATACCCCTCCCCAGAACTAGATAGGCGATGATATTTTATTAATTCCGATATTCTTGGCGATTCTCAATGCTGACTCTCATTCTTTGTGATATTTTCATAATTATCTTCCTCTATCCAAATTAAACCTTCTCTTTTGAAACTTAAGTCAACTCCATTAAAAAAGACAAATTGACGACACCAGACTTAATATCAGATTCTTTAATATCAGAATCTTGCATGTGTATTTTAATCTGGGATAATGTAAATCTGGAGGTGTCTCAAGTAGCGCATCATTTTTGAAATGCCTTATTTTTACCATCGCTATTCGTTTAATTCTGTGTCTCTCCCCGTTCCGGGCCCCCATGTGAATGCAACAATTTACATTACAGCCCTGGATGACAACAGGTCTTCCTTCTGAAAGTATACTGAGGAATATTTGCAGATTCTTAGTAGCAATTAAGGCAACTGAATTTATTACTTAGGTGATTCATTTCTTCTCCGCACCTCTATCCAAATTGGTTAAGTGGTTAGAACTGTTGAGAAGTGACTGAAAACTATAAAAAAAAACCTTCCGAAGAGACACAAAACTGTTCATAAACCATTGATGGTTGTGTAGCATAAATGTTAACTTATTATTAATATATACTAGTAATAATCTTATAAATATAAGAAATTATACTGGTCCGGAAAACCTTACTTGCCTTGATTTGCAAATAAACAAACCAATACCAAAGGAAAAAATGTTACAAAAAAAGAAAGAACAGAGAACATGTACGTCAACCGAAAATAATCGTCTAGCATCCAAGTTCAGAGTTCAAAGAAGAAAAAAAACGCTACGAGTAAGTAAAATAACTAAATAAATAAAAGTATGCAGGGCACTAGCGGGAATAAAATGTCACATACGATATAAACATAAAACTGAATGAGGTTGTCGGAAATCGGCGGGAGTATTCATTATATATATATATATATATATATATATATATATATATATATATATATATATATATGTGTGTGTGTGTGTGTGTGTGTGTGTGTGTGTGTGTGTGTTTGTGTGCGTGTGCGTGCGTGTGTGTGTCTGATGATCACTGGTCTGAATACGGAACAAAGAAGATGAATATTATTTACCATGAAGAAAAGAAAATTGTGAATTTTTTACTTCTAAGACTGATTATGAAATCCAAAGTCTCCAATTACTGCCTCGTTTTCATAATTTGTCGGCTTAGGTCTTGACATTTTGTCTACGAAATGGCAGCCGTTGATCAAAATTCCGCTCTCCCCAACACAAAAACACAGAGAAGCTCTTACAAAAAACTGTCTCTCCTTTTGCTATTGCTATTGCTAAAACCAACGCGCAGTGAAATGGCCACTCATGTTGAAATTCCGTTTGTGGCTGCTGAAGCCATTTTTCAGAAGGTAAATAATGCTGAACTTCTTTTTGCTCGGTCCCATCGTCGGTCCTCTTGAATATGCCCGACCATAAGGCAGCTAAAGAGTGAATAAAATCGAAATCGTTCAAGCTGTTCGCAAGCGCTTCTGTCAAATAAGGATTGTTATGATGAACGATTTGTACGATAAATGACAAAATCGGAACGTGATAAACAAGTCGTATGGCATACAACATGGCATGCTATGGCAGGCAACTATCTAACTAATCATATCCACAAACCAGAGACACGCCTATTCGCCTACCCATGCACACACATCTTTAAAGACAAATCCATATACATATCGAGCGATACATACATAAATAGATCAGTATACAGTTGCTTTTATCTCGATATGTTTCCATTCATATGCCTCCATCCTTATACGCATCCATATACCTCCATCGATATGCCAATTCATATAACCATCCATATACCTCCATCCATATCCCCATTCATATGCCTCCGTCCCTATAACCATCCATATACCTCCATCCATATACCTATTCATATTCCTCCGTCCCTATAACCATCTATATACCTCCATCCATATACCCATCCATATCCCCATTCATCTCCGTCCCTATAACCATCCATATACCTCCATCCATATACCCATCCATATTCCCATTCATATGCCTCCGTCCCTATAACCATCCATATACCTCCATCCATATACCCATCCATATCCCCATTCATGTCCTCATTCATATACCTCCATCCGTATACCCATCCATATACCCATGCATATACCTCCATCTATATACCCATTCATATACCTCCATTAATATAACCATTCATATACCCATGAATATACCTCCATCAATATACTTATTCATATACCTCCACCCATATACCTATTCATATACACATTCATATACCTCCACCCATATTCCGATTCATATACACATTCATATACCTCCACCCATATACCTATTCATATACACATTCATATACCTCCACCCATATACCGATTCATATACTTCCATCAATATACCCATTCATATACGCATGCATACAACTCAAAAAGACAAAACTATAAAAGACAAAATTTACAAAGAGATACTAAGGACAGAATATTGTTGAGAGCCATGATGCCTAACACCTTGAAGGACGGCACATAGGATATGTTGAGGATCCCCTTAGTAGGCCAAGCATAGAAATAAATAAAATATGGAACCATTAATTATGAGGGAAAGAACATCAAGAATTCAACAGCAACAGAAAAGAAAGCATTGCTGAGTGCAGTCAAGAGTGGCAATTAGCAGCAGCTGTACTTATCAACAGGCAGATTAGGTTTAGGGCTCCAATTTCCCTACTGGGGGACTATAGCCTAGTGGATTAATGCATTGATTCCTGAATTTGGTGACACAGTAATTGTAAGTTCAATCTCTGAACAGTCAATCGTTATATAGTTTCAAGTGGGTGAAGAATTGCAAGTAAATAATAATAATAAATAATAATACACCCACTGAAGGTGCAAACACCTTAAAAAGAAAGCAAAGGCAAATGCAACTGACCAGATACAGAAACGATGACAAGATAAGCCGCTTCACGCTCTACTCGTACCGAACAAGCTGATGTAGACAAAACCCGTATCCATCATTGGCTAAGAAGTGCAGGGTTAAAAACTGAAGCCGAAGGTTTTATCCTTGCTGCACAGAACCAACGCTTGCTAACTAGATATTATCAAGCAGACATCCTGAAAAATGATGTTAACCCAAAAGGCAGATTCTGTGATCAATATCCAGAAAGAATTGACCATCTTGTATCAGGTTGGGCATCACTGAATATAAAACCCGGCATGATAGAGTGGCCCAATACTTGCATTGGAAAATCTGCAACTCTTACGGAAAGGAAAATGCAAGAAATTGATACGAACACCACCCAGACCCGGTTACGGAGATAGAACCCGTAACAACTTTATGGGACGTTGAAAGACACACAGACAAAACCATCAAACATAATCGACCAGACATCGTGATCAGAGGCTGCAAAAAAATGCGCTTTCTTATTGACACGACAGTTCCTGCAGACTACAATCTACCTGGAAAGATCTTCCAAAAACTATCAAAACACAAGGATCTTGAAATGGAAATCTCAAAAATGTGACACATGAAGATTTCAACAATTCCATTTATAGTTGAAGCCCTTGCTTTGATTGGTAAAGGTTCCGATAGAGGGATTCTTGGTAGCCATGGCCTTAAAGAAATACAAAACATTGTACTCCATATTACAGCTCATACATTACGAAGACCTTTATCTATGTAAAATATGTGTGATCTTGGCTTTTTATTTTGTTTTTCCTCAAAAAAATTACAGTGGAAAATGTCATTATGCCATTTCTAACCTTAGGTCTCTGGTTGGTATCCAGAAATAAATAAGTATACACCAGAAATAAGGAAATAATAATAATAATAATAATAATAATAATAATAATAATAATAATGTCTTTGTCAAAGAAGTCTGAAAGGAAATATTCATGCCGAATGAGATTTTTGCTGAGTATTTTCGCTTAACCAATTTCCAAATCCCTCCGTAGAAAATGAATCTGTCACTTTCTAATTGAATAAATTTACGAAGATTTCTGGATGCAAAAGAAAAGTAGTGAGACAAAAAAGAGCAATTATAAAAGGTGAAGAATTTGCCTTCAATCAAAAATTTCGAGGTGTCCGGTTTAATGAAGCAGGCTGCCTGAAGGTTCCAAAATTAACAATGGGTATTACCACGATTGTAACGCTATTACTGCATGGCCATTAAGTTGTTTATGGGGAAGAGGTTTATCCTAATTTTCAATCTCACTCTCTCCGTCAACCATCAAGACAAAATAGAGAGCTGAGGCATGGATTCGTGCCTTTCACAGAGATTTTACTAGCAAACTGAGTTCGAATTCTGACTCAGTTTGTGTTAACAACACGAGCTGCCTAAGTAAGAATTTGAACTCCGTTTGCCAGTTGTGAACTTATCACAATTGTGCAATCTTTCATCTCTCTCTCTCTCTCCTTCTCTCTCTCTCTCTCTCTCTCTCTCGGGGGTGGGGGCTATGTGTGTGTGTGTGTGTGTGTGTGTGTGTGTGTGTGCATGTGTGTGTGTGTGTGTGTGTGTGTGTGTGTGTGTGTGTGTGTGCTGTTTTTGTTTCTCTGATTGCCAACACCGTCCCTCCATACCTTTCTGGTTCCTTGTTCCACGTCGTACAAATCGGCGCATTAGCGGAGACCTGCTCTCATTTTACTAATCTATATAAATTCAATGAAATGCAGGGAAAGCAGAAGATGCAAATTAAACCCAGTGGAACGAAAGTGAGCGGAATAAAGAGTGGTGTCTGATGAGAGAATTACCCGCATATAAGACGCACCCGATAATGGGTGGAGAAGACACTGGTTGAAATGGATATCACAAGCAACTAAATGAGAATCTGGGGTGAAATAAATAAATCAGGACTTTTATTGCTTTTTTCACGTAACATGTTTTTAAAAAATCGATATCACCCCATGAAAGGCAATAAAGCCACTAAAACACAATGGGTTACAGGTTGTGGAAGACTTAAGAACAGAAACATTACTAATGGGCGGGTAGAGAAGAGATTAATCAGGAAGATAGTAGATAGCGATTGACATTGCATTTAAATTTTTGCAAATTAAACTTGGCTGGAAATCATGGGGCTGAAAGAGAGTTCTACAAGTGTGAAGTGTGAGAAAAGAAACTGTTAGTATAGAATTTAGGGCTACATCTAGCCAGCTCAACTGTAAATTGTTGAAGCCACTCTAGTATTTATCTTAAATTCAAAAAGTCTATGTACCCTAGCGAAGAGGTCATCCGAACATTTACCATGAAAGTATTTATAGAAATGACACAGAGGCAACCTTATGTTGGCGGGAAAGTGACTGAAGCCGAGCAGCCAGATCAGGACCGATAATATTGCTGATTCTTCTTTAGAATTTTTCAAGGTAAATGTGTGCCACTGGCATACAGCGGTGTGTGCCTTCTTGTTCGAAAACATTGACAGAAAATCCTAGGTAAGTGACCTGGAGAAGAACTCGAACGTGAGAATCTAAAGAAAAAATGTGAATAAAAGAAAAAATAATTTCTGATATATATATATATATATATATATATATATATATATATATATATATATAAGTGAATATTGAAATCAACACTCAGAGGTGACAGGCTGTTTCATACTGGACGCAATCGGCGGCCTGACGATTGCGCCCAGCATGAAACAGCCTGTCGCCTCTGAGTGTTGACTTCAATATTCACTTTTATATTTATATTTACATACGCTCTATCTCTGATATTGAGCACTTTATCCCATAAATATAGCACACTTTAAAACTATATTTCTTCATATATATATATATATATATATATATATATATATATATATATATATTAACTTGTGTCTGACGCGTATGTGTGTATGCGTGTCAAAAATCTAGGGAGTATATGATTAAAGGACATAGTTTGAAATTTATAGGCAAAAAAGTGAGAAAGGAGACAAGGAAAAGAAAAAGGTTTCGAAGAAAGAAAGAAAGAAAGAAAGAAAGAAAGACAAGACGAAAAAAACTATTAACTTGCGCTGTTCAATAAGAGAGAAAGAAAGAGAGAAGCGGGTAGCAGAGAGAGAATTTCGTTATAATTTTCTTTTATAAAAGGGAAGGCGACTTTAAAACGAAGCCATTTTGAAAAAAATTATGCATTTGACATTTCTTATGAACAAAAAGTCACAAAAGATTCAGTCGTTTGAAATGACAGTTCAGTGTTTTCCTACATTATCGAAACTTAATCCTCATCTTCATCTCCAAATTAAAGAATCGAACCATTAAATATCTGATCCGATTCATCCTGACTTGTTTTCTTTGGATTCCTTCAAAGAGACCGACCCAGATTTTCAGCATGGATTCTACTGACATTTTCTTTAACCTGAACATTATTATTGCTAAAAGTTATGAAAATATTACAAGTTAACTTTTCGATTTTTTCTTAAAGGTTGTTTTTTGTCTTTTATTTGTCTATTTTTGTCTGTTTTGCTTGAACGAGAGAAGCAAAGGCCATATAAAAATAGTCTCTTGTTCCGAGTAATTTTATCAACAATAAAATCAATGACAAATGAGAAATGCTTATAAAATGGTTGTATACATGTCATATGAAGATAATCAGCCTGTATATATCAATACATGTATATCAACACCATCAATATCAACCTATATTAACGGCACAAATTCTCCAGCTATGGAATCTATGGAAGAGTCTTCTTAATTATCAAGTCCTTCCTATCAGGCAGGTCCATGAAGGTCGTAGTTAATGGCCAATCCTCTGGAGCACATGAAATCAATACTGGTGTACCCTCTTTCTGATTTATATTAACGATATTATTAAGAACATACTCAAATTTTTCGTAAATATATATGCAGATCATTCCACAGTTTATTCATGCACTTGCAAAATTCTAGGTAACCAGAGCCTGGTAGCTGATCACCCCGTCCACCTGGAACCCAGACCTCAATTGGGCAAAAGATTGATCTGCATCATTCAATACAGCCAAAACAAAGATAGTAACGTTTTATCACAACCGAGCAAACCCTCAATTTAGAGGGCTCTCTTATCTTGGTTGGCAACCAACCCAGTAGAAGGAAAACTCTGAATTCAAACTTGAGGTGGGCTGTTTGGAGACTTCACAACACACTATGCAGCATTTCTCTTTTATCAGTCTTTTTGAAAGGTATGGCTGGTTCTACACAAAAATACGACTCAGAATCAAATCATATGTATGGGTAATCTAGCGGTTCAATTGTTCAGTTCTAACACTCAACTTTTGAGCCCCCCTACGTTTAAAATCACGGGAGAGTCCACTATATCTATGTGCGTCTGTTTGTGTGTTTAGGGTAAGCATATTTGTCTTGTAAACTCTTGCTGTTGTAACAAGTTCGAATTTGATTGTTGCCTGTCCTGCCCTCGATTTTAGTGTTTTGTACCAAAAGAAATGGACCTTCGTATCTTCTTTAATACGAGAGTGTATTGAAATATTCCGCAGCCCTAACAGGAAGAATGACTACACTTGCCACGTCGTTTTTTAAGTTTATTTAGCCATTCCCTCCCCACCCCAATATATTTGTTCATTGAAATTCTGATTTTGGAAAATGAACCGGGCTGAAAACTTTTTAACACTTCTTGGTATATTAGATTTTCACATATATTCATATTTGAAAACAAATATTGCATTTGCCATTAATTATCGTTAATTTCTACATCTTGCGAATTAATAAAAATCAACTTTGAGTCCGGCCACAAAGTTTATACAGAAGACAGCAAAATGGCGGGAAATTTACTAACAATTTTTGATTTTGATTGTTCTTTGATCTCTCTTTCGCAATTTCCAAGATTTTATTTCCATTATTTGGAAACTTTAGGATACCTTTGGTTATATATTTCTTATGTCCTACAGCAAGCTTCATTTTTTTTATCATTTCCCCCCATGTAAGGCGATAAAGACAGCAAAAATGCGCGGGGTTATTGAGAATGAAAGAAACAGACAGAAAATTAAAGAACGGCTTCAAGAGACAGAAGATGATAACCTTGCATTATTTATTTTTTAAGATTGTAATTGAGAGGACAGTATGGAACCAGAAGAGAGTTTCACATGCGTGTAGCGCAAGAAATGAAACTATTATCATAGAGCTTACGGTTACATCTCGCAATTTTAATAATACAATGATGAGACCTAGCTGCCAATCCAGTAATAAGTGAAGTCAGTATATATTTGAAATTAGAAATTAAATATCAATGGTTATATCGTTAGATATATTTATTTATAATATTATGAACAACCTTCAAGTTTTATAATAAAATCTGTTATGGGAGATATTTGTTATTATTTATATGGATACACACACACACACACACACACACACATATATATATATATATATATATATATATATATATATATATATAAAAGTGAACATAGAAGTCAACACTTAGAGGCGACACACGCTCTATCTCTGATATTGAGCACTTTATCCCATAAATATAGCACACTTTAAGACTATATTTCTTCATATATATATATATATATATATATATATATATATATATATATATATATATTCGAATAACAATCAAGATCCAAAGCCGAAATTTCATGACAGTTCATTCCTCGCAAGACATCTCTCTCTCTCTCTCTCTCTCTCTCTCTCTCTCTCTCTACTACTACTACTACTACTACTACTTTTATTGGTCTCTCTCATTTTATCTCTCTCTCTTGCAATAAAACATCTACAGTAAAATGGAAGTTAATGAGAAAAGCTAGAATATGTAGGTCATTAAATGACCCATGTCCTTTGTGCATACATGAGAAACTATAAGTTTATGAAAAAATAAAAAATTACTGAAACAAAGAAATGAAATATTTTTTGCTGTCATTGTCAAAAATTTTCCTTAAATAATATTTAAAAATAAAATTAAAATATGGGAGCTGGTTATATACATACTTATATTTGATATAAAAAATAATTTTTAAATAATTTAAGTAATTCTATTACATTTACTTGATCTAAAAAGAATTATAGTCTATTAGTAATTAAGAGTAAAAATAATTAAAAATTGTAGTTAAATAAAACGTACTCTAACCCAAACACTCCTTTTAGAAAGAATCTTTAAGTATACAAGTACGAAAAAATGCCGAAAAACTTTTTGTCGTTAAGAATTAAAAAAAAACCCACAAACGACATGCATTTAACGGATGTCAAAATTCGTTCAAAAATACACCCCTACCCTCCCTAAACTTAACCTCTTTTTCGAACGTAACTGATAATTGATACAATAGTTAATAAAAATGAACACGCTACCGCCCCTGTCTAAATGACTGGATTTCTCTGTATCCTTGGAAACAGGAAATTATGGATTTATATGTGTGTTTAAAGCTCAGTAAATTTAAAAATAAGTTATTCCAAAATTTGCTTGAAATGAAACAGAACTAGTGCTTTTAATTTAATTATGTAATTAAATTTGAAGTTTTTAGCTTCAGTTTTTGAAACATGGTTATTACTGTGTAGTGAAGAAACTATATTTTAAATCAGTTAATTTATATTTATGCTCTGTAAATTTACATTGAGCACTGTTTGGTATAAATAAAAATATCAATAAGAACACCGGATTATATATCATAAAGTTCTTTCTTTTTATATATATATATATATATATATATATATATATATATATATATATATATATATATATATATATATATATATTAGATAAATATAAATAAATGTACTTGCAAGTGTTCATATACAAATACATACATATATATATATATATATATATATATATATATATATATATATATAAATATATAGATATAGATATATATATATATCATTTGGTGTAAGAAAAACAGTGCTCAATGATAAATAGCAGAGTTATTAAGTATATACCTTTTGATAAAACTTTTCATAAACGAAAATTCGGTTTTTCTCTGGTGTTCTTAATTGTCATCTAGAATTGTTACAGTTCAGTTCATTTTCACACATCATTCCTATAAACTTCATTTACCTAATTCCATAGATGATGTTCTTTTATTATATCTTCCTAATATAAATCTATTAGATATCATAAAGATTTTTAATAACATTGGACCTGCCATCGAATTCACACGTTAATTTGAATTAAATAAATCTCTACCTTTCAGCGACATCTTATTAATACGTAACAATATCAAATTAGATTTTACAGTTTATCGTAAGCCCGCTAACAAAAACGATCTAATTAATTTCCTTTTCGTAATGGTC